>OZ018321.1:30132791-30652791 GCA_963969495.1 Ceratothoa steindachneri | reverse complement strand
GATGGTTAACATTATGGAAAATCTTATACAAGAGAGACAAACCACCAATTTTTCTACGTTTCTCAAAATTGATTGTTAAATCGGGTAAAATAAAACGAACACAATTTAAAGGAAGGTCTAATAATTCAAGATGACCCAGCTGTAGATAGCCGAATTGGCATGCAATACTCAAAACATAGTAGAATGAATGAGCTGGAGGAAGATTACTGTTTCTCCAGGACACTGAAAAACTACCAGAGGCCAGAAGACTTCTGAATATCTTGGCAAGTTTAGGAGCAGGTTGCTTAGATAAAGTTTTCAAAAAAATTTAAATATTTCATTTGGATCCGCACCATCAAATGAATCCAAATCATCTAAATAATACTTTAATTCTGAGGACTTTAAAGCAAAATATGAGAGTTCTAAATTAGGATAACAAGTCGAACGGAGATCAAGTTCTTGTCTACATTGCTTTCTCTGAAACACAGATGACAAAACTTAAGTCTTAACAGATGGCTCAAAATGGGCCACCATTTGTGCGGTTGGGATGCATTGGTCAGAATTTCACGTAAATTACTATTCTGTTCTGCTGGTGCATCGGCATAGACAGATAGAGCATGAGATCTAAATCTCACATAATTTTTCCATAACAATCTAGATTTATTGTGAGACCAGAGGTGATAAGCAGGCTGCTTTTCTTGGTATGCCATTTTACAAATATCAGTGAACCACACCTTGTCTTTTAGTTTAAATTTTATGATCTTAGTAGCATTTCTACGGTTTATTATATTAACAAGGGTAGCATTTAAGTCATCAATAGGATTAGGAGATTTATATATTTTATTCCATTGTATATTATCAAAGTCATGGAACCTCAAAATTAAGTTTCACTTTAAAAGAAATAATAGAATGGTCAGACCTGCCAATAGGAGGTTTAATAGCCGAGTCAACTACACCCGTTACATCTGTCAACAGTAAATCAAGACAATTTTCATTGTGGTGAGTCGATTCAGTAATAAGCTGTTCACATCCAGAGAAATGATCAAAATCAAGTGCACCTATCCCAGAGCGATTAGTGTCACTAAGTGAATTGAGCCATTCTCTATAATGAACATTCAGGTCACCAACAAAACTAAAAGCTGACTTACGTTCAGACTTCTGAATTCTATTCATAGAGGCAAGGAGATAGTCAAATATCCTACTATCAATATCTGGTTTACTGTATAGACTATACAGTAAACTTATTAATTATGCTGTTAACCTTATGTAATTGAACTTCATGGCAATTGCATTTAAAATCATTTCTGACAGAGACTGAAAGTCCAGACCAGATATAAGTAGCTAAGCCAGAAACTCGCGGTCAAGAGTCACGTCAGTTCAGAGTAGGTTTATTAAAATCAGGTAAGAGTAATTAAGAGATACTTCCTCTGTCCGACACCAAAGTCTCAGAACACAGAACAATATAAAAATCTCAAGAGGCAATTTTCAATTCATCAATAATGTTAGTATAGAAAATTCGACGCATTTGATAAGAGTTACCAGGACCGGGATTCAACTCAATATCACCACAAACAAGCAACAGGCAAACACTAAATAACAATAAGTTAAAACTGAAAAAAATAAACGTAAACAAGAGATTTTTAGCACCCTCTAAACATTAGAGTTCTGCTGGGGACTGGGGGCCAATACTATGAGACATGCGAAGTAAAAGGGATTTGGCTCATGGACTTAACTGATGATAACTACGAAACGCAACGGGTTAATGAGCCAACGAGAGGCAACAATACCTTAAATTTATCCTTTTGGGAAGCAGTGACCAAAACATTGTCAGGTTATCTTTCAAAATCCCCTTGCCCGAGCCAAAAGGTACCAAGACCATGAAGTTAAATTTCATCGTTGTAGATTTCAAAGGACTAAGGGATGCGCTATCAGAGAAACACTTACTCTAAAGGGAAAAGGATGGGGCTAAATGGCAAGGCCTTAAACTCTGGTTCACGGATCGACAGGACATGTTCGTGCTGAAAAAGTCAGCTAAACCATCTAACTCGCCGGAGTAATGGTACAACGGTGAAATCGGAAAAAAAATTAGAAAAAGGAAAGCTGCATATATGGTGCGGGAAGAAAGTCGTAGCTCCCAAGACCTAGGCACCGAAGAAGAAGTTTGTTAGGCGTCTCTTTAATATCCTCATAATTATTTTTAATCGGTATTCCACTAAGGAGTTTAATGGCGAGATTTGAGTACTTAACATGTTATATTGGCAATAACGGAGTCATGGATCCACTTTGAAATCTGGAATTACAGACTAATGCTAAAAGAGGTTATAACTAAGCTGGAAAAACTAAACGCCTCCAAATCGTTAGGACAGAATGGCTTTTTTTTCTAGGGTGTTGCAGGAAGTTAAGGAATAAGTAGCCAATCCCTTTGGCGAGATCTTCAACGTCTCTCTCGACCGCACGAAGGCCGTAGACTTGCGATCAGTTGACGTAATTCCAATCCACAATGAAGGAGATCGCAGCCAAGTAAGAAGCTATCGACCCATAGGTCACGTTAGCGGATCGAATTATGAACTGATCCGAGACTCCCAAAACGGATTTCGTCAAAAGAGATTGTGTTGACGAAGCTACGTGACTTTTTTCGCGAGGTAATGAACGTGTAAGACCGATTCATAGGAGAGGGGGGTGGAGGGGACATATTTTAATTGGACTTTTAAGAAACCTTTGATAAATTATCCCAGAAGAGAAGCTTATGACGAATGTACGCTGTATAGGTATTAGAGGCAAAAGGGATAGAAAATTTGCTATCAAACAGGCGGCAGAGGATTGTGGTATGTGAAGAGGGATGAGACTATCAATCGGGGCTCCAAGAGGCTCAGTCCTTAGCCTCTTCCTGTTCATAATATACATGAATGATCTAGATATAAGAATGATGAGTAGAACACCAAGTTTGCGTACGACAACAAAATAGACGGATCCCTATCAGAGGAGGTGTTTGGTCTGACGTGTGGCAGATGCCTTTCAACTTGGACAAGTGCAAAGTAATGTACATCGGGTATTCGAATCCCGAGTCCGATTAAATGCTAAAAAGGTACCTTTTTTAGCTGATTAGCAAAGCCTATAAATTCTTCAAACAGTGTGCTGAAGTTGCTAAAAGAATTCAGTGCCTGTTATGCTACATTAAAATCCAATTCACGTTCCAAAATACGAAAGTTATCTTGAAAATTAAAAATTGCAATATGCGGTGTAGTTCTGGTCCTCGTGCTTTCGAAAGGACATCGACCCGCTTGGAAAGGGTGAAAGCGAGGGCAACAAAACTAATCACATCCATAAGTAACAGGAACTAACGTACAATTCTGCGAGAGGTGTGCCTCTTCTCTCTAGAGACTCGAAAATTGGGTCAACAACTAATTAAGTATTGAAGATCCTTTGAGGTTTCGACGAAATTGATCACACGATTTTGTTCACTCTAAATCAGAATAGTAACTACGTAGAAGCACAGGTGGAAACTGGAGTCACTGTGGTTTTGGACTAAACTGGGGGGAAACCTTATCATCGAATGCATTGGCCAATTCTGACACACTCAAGTCCAAGGACTCCAGCTCCAACCATACACGTTAGTACTAGAGGGCCCGTTCACCATCCCCCCATCGAGCCACCAAATATGTAGCCGTGGCAAATTTTGATGGGCCACATTCCCTTGCTGATACCCACGCCAAATATCGGCTGAGGGCCTACCTTTTTCCTCAAAGGTCTGTAACCTACTTTTTCTTAAAAAAAAAAGGAAAATCCTGCAAGGCAGCAGAACCCTGTCTGGCAGGGGATTCAAGGCTGAAAAGCTTGAAGTGTAGAAATAAATCACAAACCTGTAGTCACTAAGTTAAAAATAAATAATGAAGAAGTGGAAAAGAAAGTACTGCTCTTCACAAATAATTCCGTAACCGCTTTCTGAGATTCACTGCCATCATTGCAGGGCCCATACACTCCAACCACACTCACTTTCCCCCCTGAACATCTCAATTTCATCCACCTAAGTATCAAGCTTACACCAATGCATCATGCCACATCAGTCAAAAGCCCCCCAACACCCTCTTTACTCTCACCCCTTTGATATAGACCAGATGGCGCTTCATCCCAAACAAACTCTTTCTTCACTTTTATGTAAGGAAGTAAATTTTGTGAAAAAGAAGAAATAGGCCATAGAAATGAGAGTAAAGGATGGAAAGGGTGAGGTAATCGGTACAGATGAAGAAGTAAGGAAGAGATTGGCAGAATATTTTGAGAATTTGCTAAATGTGGACGATAGTAGAGAAGTACAGCTGTTACTCGTATGTCTTGGAAGAGGTGGGATGACATCAGAGAGAATTAGAGAGAGTGAAATAATTAGCAAAAAAGAAGTGGAAGAGGCAGTGAAAGGACAGAAATTGAAAAAGTCAGCGGGTGCGGATGGAATAATAAGTGAGATGTGAAAGCGGGGGTAGAGTGTATAGTAGAGTGGTGGGCGTGGTTGTTTAATGTATGTATGTACCAGGGAGGGGTGCCGGAAGATTGAAAGAATGCCTGTACTGTTATTATTTACAAGGGAAAGGGTGAAATAACTAAGTGTGGTAGCTATAGGGGTTTAAGTCAGTTGAGTGTGCCTGGAAAGGTATATGGACAAATCTTGAATGAAAGAGTTAGGAGGTGCACAGAAAGTCTGATTGGAGAGGAACAAAGGAAGCTTAGGAAGGGGAAAAAGTGAGTGGATCAGATTTTCACCTTGAAGAATATATGTGAGAAGTACCTGGAAAAGAGTAAAAGTGTGTACATGGCATTTACAAATTTTAAATTCTGAATGTGTGAAATTAAGTGCATGCGCTTTATTCCCTGCACAGACATTTACACAAAGAGAATGTGAAATAGAAAGAGAAAGAGAGAGTAAGAGCATAAGAGAAGGATAAAGAAATAGTTAAGAGAGTAAGAGAGAAGGAATGAGCAAGTAAGTGACTGTGTGTGTGAGAGGAAAATACAAAAATAAAGAGTATGAGAGAGAGTCGGGGGCAGGCATGGATTTAGAAAGTGAAAGAAAGAGAGGATAAGAGAAAGAGAGAGCGCTATCTGATAACTTCTAGAAAGTGCATAAGTTATCGAAATTACTTGACCCTATTATAAGGCTATGTTAAAAAACAAAATACAATCAACAATCCAAAAACTAAACTAACAAAACGTCACCCTCAAAGATCAAATAAGCAAGAAGGCATGTTCCAATTAGGAAGAGAGGCCCGTACATTTCGGCGTAACAAAAGAGGAGGTTTATGCGTGTTGAAATCGACCCTCGCAAAATTGCCATTTGTATCGCACCCAATTTAAATCGAAGTGCCGTCTAGGCAGAGCGTAGCAAAAACATCTTCCGGTAGCATTGAGGTTATACCATTGATTATCAAGGCAAAGAATGTGACGCCTCCCTGCGATATGCACTTTCATTCATAATTAGGATAAGAAGGGCTGCCCCAATCGTATGCATCGTGTGGAGGGTTTTTCTTAATAACGTATCGTCTTGCGGGATCATACTCGTAGTTCTTCTTCAGGATGAAAAGAACGTGGCGTAGTTCTTTATATGAAGGAAGGCCTCACAGGTGACATTTTCCTGCCGCATCAGAGCATCCGATGTGGTGTGTAACTTGCAAAGGCGGCACTGTGAAGAATACATGTGGCCTACGATGTGCCATATACTAGAAGAGTGGGCAGAAGGCACTTGCCAAGCAAAGTCTCATTGATAAATATAGATAACGGAGAACTGGGAAAGTAGGAACTCCGTAGCTCCTCGCATTTGGTAATTCCTTTAGATTAATATGTATCCTAGGTCTAGCTTGAAAGAGATGTGTGATTCTTCTTCGTGTTGAACACTCTGACGAGGAATGCCGTAGAGTTCCTGGGAGCACAACTCCTGCATCTCTGGCTGTCGAGGTTTCTGTCACCCCCGATGAAGTATCGGGAGATATTAGGCTCGGTATGCTATGCCTTTCCCCCTGGGCCTCGAAGCCTTTTACAGACGTGATTGCTTCCGATGAGCGGGACTTTGTTTTGGAGGGTACCACGCCTTCTAGTCGCCAAGTCTAGCATTGAGTGGGACTGTGGGTTAGAAGATCATTTGGTGCTACACTCCTTTCCTAGGGGAGCCTGAGAAACCCCCAAAGACGGTCTAATGAGCAACTTGGTGAGGTTTACTTCCTGTGAGTCTAACAACTCGGTGGAGGCGCAGGGTCGTTTTTCTTTAAAGTAAACGGTCATGGGGTGGGAGGGGAGACTAGGTTTTTGTTGAGGCCGGGCGTAGACCGCGAATCGCCCATCTCTATTGGGAGAACGCTCTTGTGAGGCAAAATAGGAAGAAAGTTTCCGAATGGGAGCGAAAGTGATGAGGCCCTTAAAGCAGGAGACGCAGGAGCAGAAGATCTTGATTGACTGAGAGGTGAAGGATGTCTCAGTATGCACAGGCGGGAACAGGGCCGCTTATTTAGCCCTTCTGAAAGAGAGTCAGCCTGTAGCCTGAGCGGTTAGGACCACCTCATCTAAAAGATACGAGCTACATCGCTTCGATGAAGCATGGCACGGCTCGCTGCAATTCATACCTTTGGCATTGCATAATAAGGATTTATCTTGCAATGTTTTTGACAAGTTTGCGCAGATTTCGAGCTTAACTGACTTGTTACCTCTGTAAGTTTGTTTTTATGTCCAAAAAGTGATATACGAGTAGTATCACCTCGGCAGCACTGGCACAAATGCCTTGGCACGGTAACGATACCAACCACCACGCACCGCTTCAGGAAGCCTGTCAGATCTGAACGTGATTAAGAGTTTAAGAGTGGGTCTCAAGCCCTCTATCTTTTATTTTTTTCATCACTCTTTCGACTTTTGCCACTCGTTGTTCGGCTAGCTCTTCGGTGATATTTTCTAAGAAGTAGTCAACTAGTTCCCCTGCATAAGCTATTTCTTTCATAAAATTATGATTATGTGGTGTGACTAGTACAGATGAGCTATCGCACTTACCACTTACCGTGTCCATCTGAAAGCATCCGTCGCGTTTAAAAGATGGGCCCCGACCTAGAAAAATGCACCATATGGTTATTATCTAGAACTCTACATATTGCCTGAAGCTTTGTTAGGGATAGTCGCTCTCCTGCTTCATCATTTATGGCTGTGGGATTTGAGTCTTGTTAATGATGAGTATGGTTCCAACAGAGCCGAGTAGGTGTAAGACGCATGTTATCTGGATATCATATGCAGCTTTACGTGTTTTGTTAAAGTCATACTGGTCATATTTGTTCGCAAATTCTTGTATTTCATCGGACCTTTTGCTCAGTCATAAGATTTGCATCATTTTATATTGTTTCATTTCATTTCTCATAACAGTGCAGGTCTATTTGTTTGCAACTGTTGTGCTGTTAAGGATGATCATCTGTAGGGATGTTTCTTCTGCAGAAAAGCTTTAATTTCATTTTCACTCTCATCAAATTAGTTTTGATGATTTCTTAAATAATATCACAACTGTTTGACAGCTGTGTTTTATACGTAAGAAAGAAAAATAGATAGTCATCTTGTATCGTGCCACTGACCTTCAATTCTACAAGATTTTGGTAAAGTCTTGTTCTAAAGAATGGCACTATTAGATGAGTTGGACACATATAGCTTCTTGTTAATTCCTATTTTTACTGGGCGCCGCATGATTTGGAAGTGAAAGTTTACTTTTTTATATGACAGGTAGCTGGTCTGTTCAACATTTAGCACCACACATTGCTTTGGTCACTCTGATGACTTTCATATCCTTTTACCTTGTTAGGACTTATTTTATCTGGTGCCAATTCTTTGAGTGCATCCTAGTTGTCTTTTTTCCTGTCATGGCACAGAAGAGCTTATTAGTAAAGAAGATTATTTTTGAATGAGTATATCTGTAGCACTAGCCTATTTTGTACTTTTAGTACCAACGTTTTAGTTGAAGTCGGCTAGGATGATTATCTTTTCTGACTTTGGTGTATTAGCTATACAATTCATCATTTATTTCATCTTGGCTAATCATTTTGGGGGCGGATGTAATGATGGAGGTTGATTGACTTTCGTTCTTTGCCCTGCCTTGCTAGTGTGAAGAAGTTATGACTTGCGCTTGACTTGAATTAAATGAAGATAAAGTTGTATCTTCTTTCCCCAATCCTAAAATCCTCACTGGCAAGACGAATCAAGCGGACCAATGTTAGTTAGGGGTGGAGAGCATTACCTTTGCAATATCTCAAGAGTCACTAGCAGAAATTCACTCTACATTCCACTCAAGAGACTTGTCATCAATTTCCTCATCCTACACTGAGAAAGGGAGCCTTTAATACTCAAAATGACTGAAGCCATCGAAATTAACAAACAAGTAAGATACTCTTCTACCCAGGAGCGTATTCCTTGCAATTACCTTCACTCTAGTTTCATTGCCTCCTATACTCTGATACTACGCTTTCTTTAGCTGAAGCCTCTAAAACTGAACGTAAATCTGTATGCAAATATTTCCTTGCAAACTTATCCTCATTTTTGTAGCCCATGTTCAGTTGATACCTATCTGGAATAATTTTTTACATACAAAATATTTATCAAGGTTTCGCCTTTCCTCTTTTGCTCTTCTTTTCTAAATCACAGCTGCACTCACCTTCTCTGAGGCCATGTGAACTCCAAGAAGTAAGATAAGAGGTGTATGAGCAAGGTATTGACTGGCATTGTCGACTTGCCACTCTCATCTGAGTTGGGAGAGAGGAGGTGGGAATAGACAGTCGACTATTATTTACCCTATTATTTATCCCCATAATCAAATTTATTCTTGTCCCTGAAGATCGCCGAGTCGGTCGGAACCCTTCTTGGACGGATTAATAATAGAATTCTCTGATCCCCTGACAAAGCGCTCTTTATTTAAGTAATTAAGAAGCTACAACTCAAAATAAATATTGCTACCAATGCTGTCGACTTCAATAAATGCAAGAAATACATTGTCTAACTATTTTGAAATTTATTAGGTTCACTGTCGAGAAAAACTATGTAAACAAATGAGTCGAAAGTGCAAGAAACCGCAAATGAACGAAGATGGAGAGGGCTTAAAGTTCAGAAGAGAAATGCATTCAAACATTCACTGGGTGATCAAGAAATGAAATCAAGAGGGGCAACGAGCGATGAAATTAGCAAGGAGGAAAATGAGGATTAAAGCATGAAAAGTAGAAGAAAACAGGCGATTATGTGAAAGAAAGGGAAGAGATAAAGATTTAGTATTAAAAGAAGTTACATAGAGAGAGAGAGATAAAAAATATTGAACCGGAAGAGAATATAAAATGTAATGATAAAATACAAATCTTCCAAAAACAATAAAAAGATAAAGAAAACTAATGAATACCATCCTATGGGTAAGATTTGAGTGTGTTCTCTTTTAAAATCAAATTTTTAATAATGTAATCAATTGTAAAATGTCCGCAAAGAAATACTATAATTGTTAAAGTAACTGATGCGACAAAATTTACATTATTACTTCTAGAAGATATTGAATGGTTAATAAAACTTGCTTGATTCCAATTGATTAAATTTGCTTTTTCAGAAATCTAAAATAAAAATTACTCATATTTTCCAAATCAAACATTATTTTTATGCTATTTAAGCCGTAATTAAAGTTGTTTACCTGTCTGTCCATACTATTTATTAGGGCAACTTGAACTATTAAATCAGTTAAGAATACTTATATTTTTACTTGTAATATTTTCAACAAGAATTTTATAGAAGGTAGATTCATATCGGAATGCAACAACAATTTTGTTTCTTAAAATGCGAGGGAGGCAAGTAAAAGACTCCATAAAGGTAAAACTAGCGCCTCTTTATTATGTATAAGGTCAAGTATGTACGTAAAATAGTGATTTTTTAACACTCTTTTTCTCTTCCTTTCCTTTAACTTAATCTCGTGTTTTCATCTACTTCTTAGCTTTATTACTTATTTTCCTCCTGGCTGATTTCATCGCATCTTGTCCCTCTTTATTTTACCGCTCGACCGCCCGTTGATTGAATGCATTTCTCCTCCCACCTTTAAGCCCTCTCCCTCTTCGTTCATTTGCGATTTCTTGTGTAATAGGCCAAGGTTAAACCTTCGACTTTTGAATATACCTTTTTCTCTTACTTTTGTCATAGTTTTCCATTCGAATGAAGTTAATTAACATGGAAACTACATTTCCATAACAACACAGCACTTGCAATCAATTTAATAAGCGAATGTCAGCGCTCACAGCAGATCAACACCCTCCATGGCAAATCAAATACATAGGAAAAATAGTTTTTTATTATGGACAACCATTATTATTTATATAATATTCTCTGCATGTTTGCCATTGTTTTGAAACACATTTTAATACGTGTTTCCCACAGTTGATGAACAGGCATTAGCACAGTTGAAGTTATGCTTGTAATGGTGTTGTTGATACGTTCCTTTAGATGATTTATGTCTCATATCTTTACCTGATACACCTTGGCCTTCAAGGGCCCACAAAGATAGAAATCAAGGAAGGAGAGATCTGGATATCTGGCAGGCTACTCCACAGGACCACGCTGACAAACCCAACCAGACGGAAACTGCTGATCCAAATACCGACGCACGTGAAGACCATAATGAGGTGGAGCTCCATCTTGCTGGAAGTACAATGGGAAGTTCTCTTCCTCGTTTAGCAGGGATGGGAAAATTTCTTCTTGCAACAAGTTAAGATACCTTTCAGCATTAAGATTTCCACGGAAATAAATTGGTCCAATAATTCTGTCACACCATATCCCAGCCCACACCATCTTCGTCGGACTCAGCCCTTTAAGGTTAGCATTATTCCAATAACGTATGTTTTGCCGATCAAGCTCTCCATTGACGTAAAAATTTGCTTCATCAGTAAACAAGATTTTAGTTGAAAAGTTTGCATCCTCGTTCACTTTGGTCAATGCCCATTCACAGAATTCCATCCGTCTATCCGGGTCGTGTCCACTCAATTGCTGTGCCATATGCAATTTGTATGGATGCCATTTGTTTGCTTTAAAAATGCGCTTGATACTCGATCTAATGACACCAATTTCTGCAGACAACTGTTGTGTACTTTTTCTGGGACTCCGTGTAAGCGCTGTAAGTATCGTAGCTATTGTGCTTTCATCGGTGTTTGTATGTCTTGGAATACTTCGTGGTTGATTTGCAACATTTCCAGTTTTCTGAAACTTGTTAATAAGTTTTGCCACAGTGTCGTGTGTGATGTTCGTTCCATGTTTTCTGTTAAAGTTCATTGCAACCATGCGACTGCTTCCCAACCCAGCCATCAGTATGATTTCATTTCGTTGTTCTTTCGTCAAACGCATATTCTAGGGTATCCAAAACATAAAAAATATATAAATTACATAAGCAACAAAGTCATAAACCTATCGCCCTAAAAGCACTAGCAAACGTCTATTCTGAATAAAAAAGGAGTCGCAAATCACACAATACACACATTCATCCATACTTCCATCAATTTTACAGCAACAGCTTGGAAAAAACCATCCCTAAATAAAAAGATTCAAGTTACAAAAGGTAATAAAATATGCATTCAAAATTATCTTATGTTAGACAAATTATATCCCTATCCTATATTTCCACGCAGAAACTAAAATATTACCAATCAGTGTAGTCCTAAACATGATAGCCACTTGACACTTCGGCAGAGCATTAAACCATGCTCATTCCAACCTTACATTAGAAAAATCAAATCTACGCCCAGACAAAAAATCTGCACAGCAAACTACTACCAAAGACAGTAGAATAACTTTCTCCTTCTTTCCTCAAATTACAACTTGGTAAACTCAGTCCCACTACTCTGACCTAAAGGAAGCTAGACAATTTCCTACCAAAAACATCCTAAATGAACCATCACCCAAATAATTCATTAGAGAAATCCCTAAATAGGACATTTATTAGTTTTAGCATGAATAAGAGCAGGCCATTTTTCTACTCTCCAAGATGCAATGCAACATAAACTGTTACCCCCACCAACATGAACATGCACTAGGTGTAAAAAAGATTACAATGACACTTGAGTACCTGGACTTCACTAATTTCCTCCAAATGCAACTTTTAGATATAATTTTATGTTCCTGTTCTCTCATGGATCTCGATAATACTACAATATTATTACTTTTGGTTTAAATCATGTTTAAGTTGATGCCTTAGTAATCTTCTTTGTAGGGCAGCACCTCTTCAATTAATCTGAGAGTTCTTGCCTGTTTTAGGGCCATTTTGGCGCGATGCTCTGATTATTTTTACATTGTTATTAAATACTCGTACCTACTACAAACATATTAAAAGTCCTTTTTGACATATCTTTTCACCTTGCTCTGAGAATAGACTGTTTCTATCAGTAATGAATGAATTTTACCCTTTATTTTAGATATAAAAAAACAATGAAGTTTACAAGAATCTAAAAATATCAGTTTAATATTGTCACAAAACAGTTACAAACACATATCAATATGCAGTTAACTTTTTTATATCAACTTTCACGAAAACCGAAAAAAGTTCAAACACAGAGCAAACAAGTGTCTATTATTACTATCAGATTTATCTAATAGAGTAAGCAAGATGACTTGACATATGATTCAGTTCTTTCGCTTTCCCCCTCCGTCCTACTACCTGGCTGTATAACTGCCTATCATATTGTTCAATATCATTACTATAAGTGAAACTATGTCAAATGAAGAAGAAACATCCTAAATTCAGGTATCTTTTTACAAGGGTATCTAATATTTTGGCTACACTCTCTCTATACACTGAACACAACTGGGCATCATCCTGTACCAACATATGGCAATCACTTGACAACTAAAGAACATTACAGCTAAATTCATATCAAAACTCATCTTTCGAATACTCACTGAAACGCCTTGCCGTTATCTCATAGCGCAAATATTAATATTTAGTTGTGTATCATAACGAATGCTGCAATTGAAAAAACAAACCTTATTTAACCTCATTAAATTGTCAAGAATTAATATTTAGCAAAAATGAATTTGAATTACTGAAGAAAATAAGATAAACAAAATATTAACAAAATTTAAATACTATTTATATATGGTCAATATTTAGCTTTTTTAATTTTCTATACAAATCAATAACCATTTAAAAGATATATCTTTCTAGGCAGATCATCTACATTTAAAATCTATTTATTCTTGAATTTTAATAGTCTAAGAAGTAGCTAAGAATTTAAAACATTTCGTAGACAAGTTTTGCATATCTTAAGGCAATAAATTTTGAATTTGTTAGTTCAATAAATTATGAGCGATTGCTAGTAAATATTCGACTTTATTTCTTTCTTCCTACTGCAAAAGAATTAGTAAAGTCCATCGTCTGATTTTCTATATACGAGTACCTATTAATAATTTAATTGGAAGTTCATGCCCAGATGCAACCTTGTCTATATACTCGTCTCGTCCTTTCGAATTTTGCGGAGAACTTGAATGAACTTCCATATAGTTGGTTTATTCATTCTTAATTCACATCTTAATCTTCTATTTGCCGCTTAATCATTATTGTTTGTTTTGTCTTCCCTTTCAATAGTCCGATGATAAATATTCCACAACTTTTAAGGAAATAATGCTCTTTTTTGTCCATTCCCTCTTCTATTAGGACGACCAATGTAATTATCCTCGAGCCAAATCAGAAGTCCGTATATCTGGTCAGGAAAAGCAGCTCCTAAAGCATCCAAAGAGCCAACTAAATTTTCAATTGCCACAAAGGCCAGAACAGTGACCATATTAGCGTGTAAATCAAAATCAGTATTATTACTCTACTAACTCGTATAGCCCATCTGTTGTATTTTCTTAACCATATTCTGGGCTAGGTGGAAAAGACATCCTCGCACTTCTACAATCGGGAACAATTCCTTCATAGCCAAAGTGGCGGCTTACTCAAAATCACAATTTATTGCACTTGGCTCTACATTTAGAACAATATCTCTAATAATATTGGATATTCTTTTGTAAGTTTTGCACTGCTTATTATGTAAGAGCCGTATATGTAGTATCAGATGAACATCTCCATGCTTTTTCGAAATTAAGATGTAAACTTGACAAAATAGATTTGGATCAATGCAAAAGTTCCATCAACATACCAAGTATTAGAAGTCACTAGATGTTCCAACCAGGTCTCTTTTACAAAATTGATAATTCTATCAAACCCCAAGCCATCGTTAACTAAACAAAAATTCTCCTCTCTTTCTGGTGTTTGTTCGTACACCAAAATTCTTGAGGTATTTCTAATTCATAAATATTATTTTTTCCTTTTTACTTCGATGTCTACAGCTGATGTAGGATGCGAATGCCCATTGATAGATGAGCATTCGCATCCTACTTTCATGGCATCGCCAAAACTTTACATTCGTCTCGGTCTTACTAACTTTATCAAACCAATCAATGTATCCGTCATGACAAATATTTTCGTTTGCTCTTTTACTTCTTACAAAACGAGCCATGTTTTAAGGTTAAAAATTTAAAAAAAGACCACAAGAATTGTTCAAATCAACGCTAACCTCGAAGAAGAAATGCTGAAATATAGGAAGTTAAGACTTTATATATACATAGAATGTAGTAGATAAAGATAAGCACAATTTACAGGTCAGCTTAAAATAGCCTTTTAAGGAGTTTGCCAGAATTATTTAGGGATAAAACTTAACAGAGACATCCCTAAATTAATCCTTTAAATATCTCCTGCTAAGATTTGCTAGTTTTGCTTTAGGTAAATAAGTTAGGTTTGGAGCATTTCATGGGGGGTGCATTCATTAAAATATTGTCTAAAGATAATCGAAAAAAAGTTAATAATCCAGCTGATATCAAACTTTATGTGGATTTGACGTTGGAATATGACCTGAATATTAAATAACAAATAGTCAATAATCCAGCTTCTATTAAACTTTATTCGCATTCGTTTCTCGTTGGAATATAGCATGCGGATTTGTCTGAATATTGAGTCAATAATCCAGCTGATTTTAAACTAGAAAATGTTTGCCTTGGAATATAGCTTGGGATTTGTCTGGAATTAAAATCACTAATCAGCTACTCTGCCAAAATCCTTCAGATTAAGAAATATATCAACCCGTGTCATGAATATATATATATATATATATAGTTTTTAATTTGTTTAGTTTTACATAACAATTCGCAAGCAAGAAAGCAGCACAAACGCTTTTAAATATATGTATTATTTAAACATAGATAACATTTGAATGTTGTTAAATAGTGGCATGCAGGTAAAATAATTCCATTAAAATATACATTAAACTTAAAGGAGGGTCATGAAAGAGGTGTTGATTTCTTTTGTCAGGGTTTCCGCAAAAATCGCTAGATATCCAATGAACTCTATTGTCCGATGATCCCTAGACCACATTTCAGGAATTCGTCAGTTCAATGAATGTTCAATTATAAATGAACTACCCTACCTTCCAGAGATTAACACTAAAACCACAAATATCTTTGCACATGCGTGCTAAAAGCTCTCGTCTAAAGGCGTTTATAATACGGAAATAGAAATTTTTCCATCCTTTTTAAATTTTTAATTATTTTACACTAATGTAGCATTGGAACATTTTGGGACAAAAACACGGCTAAGCCAGGGGTGACCAAATTTTATCTTTGGCACCCCCATTAGACATAGCTAAAGGCTTGTCATGCCGCAATGAACTAATTAAATTTAGTTTAAACTAACACAGCAACAAATAATTAAAATTAAATTATATATATATGACTGAATTTAAGTCCTTTTTAAAATAGTAAGTCGCAATTTCCAAGTTGACATTAGAAAAATAAGAAAGACAATTACGCGAAATAATTTTGCTTCATAATTTAAACGTTTTTCAATTTCCTTATTCCGGCTGTATTGATACCCCTCGATTGCGCGCTGAAATGTCTTGGCGCAAAACGTCAAAGAGCTGAAATGTCTTGGCACTGAAACAGCAAGGCGCTGAAACGTCCTGGCGCTGAAACGTCCTGGCGCTGAACTGGAGGCGCTGAAATGTCCCATCCCCACAAATAGCAATTTATGACGAGAAAAAGAAACAATAAACAAATTAAGACGATTAATTCACATTCCCCTAAAATCGGCATCTACAGCCTACGCTGTAACCTCCAAAAATCCGAAAAGGCTACCCATCTCTCCCTATCCTATACCTATCTCTGGCCTTGTTAGAACATCCTATGAAATAAAAGGTCTATGGGAAAGACATGTTGCAGCATCAATTCAGGCATGATGGGTTTAACTGAAAACAATCCAGTGACAATAAAATAATTATGTATATAATTAAGACTAACAGCTCCTTTCATCAGACTGCTTGGCAATGGTCTCTCAACAAAATTTCGACTGATAATTGTCAAACTGTTCTGCAATAGAGTTTGCCACGTTACTCCTATTTGGTCAACATCCTATTTTTACAATCTATGAAGTCGATCACCTACTATAGTTCATTTTATCTATCTGTTATGCAAATTTCCATTTTTGAATGTCCTTTTTATATTATATCTGGTACTCTCCTTGTGTTCTTAACCATTTATTCTTTTATGTTTCCTGCGTAATATTCCTGACATGTATCGCTCTATGTTTTTATGAGGTGTCTATATATAGTGTTGCCAAATTTTTCTTTAAAAACTTAAAACTAAAAATATGCATCTAATAATTACTTTTTGTTTTAAACAACTAAGGTTTCCCCCTACTATCAAACCTAATTCGGTTCTTCTAACTTTTTATTTTTCTAACTCCATTAAGAGTTACAATCTACTTTAATTATACGCATTTTTGTACCAAATCTAAAATTGGTTCTTAAATTTAAATTGCTCTATTTTTTGAAAAACCTCCTTCTCTATATGCATTCATGATGCTGTGTATAAGTCTTCAAATATTTCAGTGAGATTATAGTTCTGTCTCAGCTCAAATTAGATTTTAAGGAAACATTTTTAATATTATCATTTCTAGTGGCACAACAGTGACAGCTGGAAGCTCTATGATGGCCAGACCTAGCAATGTCACGCCGTTCGAGGTCTATTGAGCTTGCAGGCACGGAGAAGAAGTTTACGAGGATAACCCATCCCCCCTCCCCTTCCATATCCGGGTTAGAAAACTACACAACAATAATGACGGTTCCATCGCCTTTTAACAAAGGTAATTAAACATAACTATGTAAATAAAACTAACTAATCAAATGGAATGCCAGGCAAGTCCTTTTTTATGTACAGTTTGAGTCTGGGACGACCTACTGGAAGAATTAAAAAAAAACGAATAGAGATTAACGTATCTCCCGTCCTTTTTTGTGATCAGAAATTATCCATTAACTAATAAATAAAGAAGAAGAATAGAGAAAAAATAGAAAGTCTCCAGAATAAGCCCGTGATTCGTATTCCACAATAATCAGTAGATCGTCCCAGACTCAAACTGTACATACAAAAGGACTTGGCTGACAGAAAGTACCCTATTAAGAACATAAGAAAAGAAGGAGACTGCAAAAGACCATTCATGGCCTACACTTGGCAACGAACCTCCGGAGGCAGACGAACTTCGGCACGCTTTATTACTTTGACAAACATTTGCACTTTTCGACCTTTCTCTATTTTTTTACTCTCTCTCACTTCGGTTTCCGGCTGTATCCAACTTCTCCGAGGCCACTTGGCATCCTAGAAGTGGGGAGAAGAAGTAGGTAAAATGGGCCTCATCACGCCAGCCCCTCTTCCTACTCCTTGAAATGGGGACGAGGGGTGGGGAGCTGGCAGCAGGCGACAAAGTTATGATCTCTTACTATCCAGAATCAATTTTAGATTAATTTTCATACACACAACACAATCGCTACCACCTTCGTTCCATGCCAAGTCACAGCTTTGACTCTAACTCCAAGAAGCTCTCCCTTCACTCGTGCTGCGAACCACCTGACTTGAGGGAACCAAGAATGATTCCAATCTGACCTTGTTAATAATATATTAACCGCGTCCGTGTTTGTATAACTAACCGCTCTACTGTGGGATTAATTTACTGCTTATTGCCATTATGACACAAGCTAAGTTGCACTTTATAAGGAACTTTCTGGATCTAGTATGCGTGTCGTATCTACCTTCATAGAAAGTATTTGAATATTTTATAATTGTATTATTCCGTCTCCTTTCTTGTTATTTTTATATTTCTTCAAGCTTATTTAGTGTATTTTGAGTATAAATGTTTTCTTAGACATATATTTAACCTTCGGCCTCCAGTTCCGTAAATCCTAGCACTCACTGACTAGCTCACCTGACCACTACCGTGGACAGAACATTCCTCTTAGTGCAGAGAAGGCGGTGATCGCATATACTCCATATGGGAGCAAATAAACTCGTAGAGTTCACGGCGTGGATTCATTTTTATCAGACTGATTTTTCTCTGCGGTCAAAAATCAACGAGCGTATCAACATGTGTAAATATTTAATTTTTCAGCTCCATTTTCTCCGCCATCCGGATGTGCGCCATGTTTAGTTATCACCTATAGTTATAGCTTAAAGTTTGAAGACCTGTATATATTTTTATTTTTGCTAGTCTTCTTTTCTTAATTTAAGTGATAGGAATAATTATTATAATATTTAAATAATTGCAAGTTTATTAAAAGGTCATCATTTTATGAATAATAAGTAAAACATTGCATTCTATGGTTGAATCCAAAATCGCCGTCTGTTCATGTTTCTGTAGTGATAGGAGTTTCAGGGTCTGGAGCTTTTACCATTTGATCAAAAGGTTAAATTGATGATAAACATTGGCTAAATGGATGTTGTGTATTAAAATCTATTTCGTAATATATTTTGTAAAAATAAATGTTTAAATCTTTATTAATTACACAAATGTTCTATCCAAAGAAAAGTGTGCAGCTATTGCTGCTCTGCATTAAAGTGTTTTGAAATGAAAATATATAGTTGTTAAGGGTGTAAGGTAAGGATCATTACCTTACCTTACTGGAGCTACCACGGAGCACCATTCTTCTCTATCTTCTGCCTTCCTGAATAGATCTGTCACAGTCCATCTTCTGTTCAGGTTTTCGATTAGAGGCTCCATGAACCTTTTCTTTTGTCTTCCTTTGGTTCTTCTTCCTGCATTTCTTCTCAGCAGGTAATCTCTTTCTATTCCTTTTGCTCCCAGGATATGTCCCAAGGACTACAGCTGTCTCCTCTGGATACTTCTGATTAAACTCTTGTCTAGTCATGCACGTCGTACTACTTTCGCTTTGATTGTTCTTGCTGTCCATGTGATTCTTTGCATCTTTCTCAAAAACCACATTTTTGTTGCTTCTAATTTCTTTCCCATATTCTTCTTAATCATCCATGACTCACATTTGTATGTTAACTGAACAAACATAATACTTTAACAACCTAATTCTTAATGTCATTCCCAAGCTCAGATTCGTTAATAAGTTTCTCCTTTTCATAAAGTTATTCTTCTCCTTATTTCTTTCTCACAGTTTGCCTTTTCTGACACACTACTTCCTAGGTAATTTCCTTTGTCTCCCTCCAATATAGACTATCAGTCTTAACCTCTTTCTTTGTTTTGGTACACTCAAGATTGCTATTTTCTACATATTGATCCTCGAGCTCCTCACTTTACCAGCCTCTCTCAGTTCATCCACAAGTCTTTGCAACTTCTCTTCTGAGTCTGCTAAAAGAACCCTATCATCAGTGTAACGTATGTTATACACATTTCGTCCTCCAATATCCAGTCATTCCAGGTCTTTCAAATTCTCCATGCATTTTTGTCCATACAACGAGAAGAGTTCTGGGGAAAGTACACATGCCTGCCTCACTCTTCTCCTTATGTCTATCCATTTTGACTTACTATCTTTTATTTTCATGGTTGCTCTCTGAGTCCAATATCCTTACCATCTATTCCAATTTCTTCAAAGTATTTTTATAAAGTCTCCATTTTTAACTGTGTCAAAAGCATTTATAAAATCAACCAAACACAAATATATATCTTTCTGTCTTTCTATCGCTCTCTCAAGGATGGTTCTTAGGCAGAAAATGGCATTGCTTGTACCCTTTCCTGCCCTAAATCCAATCTGTTCTTGTACTACATTTTCCTCTACCTTTAACTTTAGTTTGTTTCTTAGTACTCATAAACTTATCTTTCCCATCTGGCTCATTATGCGTATTGTTCCGTGATTTCCACATTCTACAGTTCCTGGCTTTTTAGGGATGGCTATAAATATAGACTCTCTCATGGCATCCGGTATATACACACTTTCATATATGCTATTAGCTAGTTGTGATTTTGTCCAGAGCCAAATCTTCCGCTGTTTTCACCATTTCTAACACCGCATTATCTTCACCTGCAGCCCTATTACTTTTCATCTTAGCAATAGTTGTTAATGTCACGGTCTTTAATATCGCTGGTCCTTCTAGATCCTCTTCCTCATGTACCTCTGGGATGGCTTCTCTTTCATCATAATATAGGTCTCTTGTATATTCTTACAACCTTTCTAATATTTGTGTCTAATTCCATAAGCAGATTTCCATGTTTGTCCATAATTACTGATCCTTGTGTTCGTTTCTTTCTTTCTGTCATATTCTTCATTTTTTCGTAAATTAGTCCATGATTTAGGGTTGCAAGTTGTTCTATCTCTTGACATTTCTGATTTAGACATTCTTCTTTTTTCAGTTAACACCTTCTTTTTATTTCTCTATCCAACTCTAGATATCTTTCTTAGTTATTTTTACATAATGCTCTTTCTCCTATAAGATTCAAAATATCTATAGTCATCCATTTATGTCTTACTCTTCTTAGTTTTCGGCACAGTTTCTTTTGTTGCTCCCACCAAGGAATCCTGTAACATTTTCCACCTTTCCTCTTTCCCATCCGCTTCCATTAGGATCAATATTTCTAATCTGTTCCTCAGCTCTATTTCAATCTCTAACCTTTTTTCATCCTTCTTTATGAGGATGAGAAATGGTCATGCTTGCTATTACTGAAGCACGATCCCGTCTTTGTCCACAATCAGCCCCGGGGTAGGTTCTACATTGATTTATTGAATTTCTAAACCTGTGATTAATTGTGATATAGTCGATCTGGTTTCTTGATACACCTCCCGGGTTCTCCCAGGCCAACGGGTGTCTATGATGATGTTGAAAAAAATGTGTTTGTGTAATTTGTTCCTCACCACTGCACTACTCCACCCATCTATCTCCTCTCTCATTTCAATCACCCATACCAAAAGGTCCCACTATTTCATCATGTCTACCGCTTTAGCATTTAAGTCACCTATTATTATTGTGATGTCATGTGGTCTGCATTGGCTCTTCACTTATGTGAGAATTTCAGAAAAATCTTTAACTTCCTCATTAGGGTGGTCAGTAGTGGGTGAATATACTTGTATAATATTTATATTCAGGGGTTTTCCCGCTATTTTTACCATCATTACCCTGTGTAAGGTTGCCCAATATTCCATTACACTTTGGCCACCTCCCTTCTCATCATTACACCCATTCCTCTCTGATGTTCTTCACCACCACTATAAATCAGTTCATAATCTTGATCTCTATTAACGTCCACTCCAGTCCACTTCACTTCAGTCATTCCATTTCATTTTCTTCATTTCCCGTTTCAAATTAT
Organism: Ceratothoa steindachneri; assembly: GCA_963969495.1. Classification (NCBI taxonomy): domain Eukaryota; kingdom Metazoa; phylum Arthropoda; class Malacostraca; order Isopoda; family Cymothoidae; genus Ceratothoa; species Ceratothoa steindachneri. Next base: position 30,631,178 of record OZ018321.1, on the reverse strand, counting down.
CGAATTTTCTCGCCTGGAATAGAGTCCTGACATTCCAAGTTCCAATTATAAGTTTATCATTAGTGCGAACAGTAGCTTGATATCGGAGTGGTAGTACCTGGTGCACATAATCGTCCCGACCGGACGTGACTGCATCTGCATTCCAATAGCTTTCATTAACGTCGTTTCCTATATCTTTTCTTAGGTGGCGCTCCATGGTTATTTCTTGGGTGAAGTGCGTGGTGAAGGTCCCAATCCCCTTCCACGATTTTGGTCCTCGGCCTCTTATTCAATATATTTGAGGCAGCCCTAACTTTATTGTCCTTAGGGTTTTCCCCATCCACAATCCAGAGGACAGGCTCGTTTGGGATTTTATCGCCCAGGGTTAGGATCATTAATGACATTAAAAGACTGTTTACACTCCTGCGAAAAAGTCATCTAGACATCCAAAAGCCTCAAATGAAGGCCAGATTCCCCTCCTAGTAAGATTCTCCTTGCTCAAGGACCGGGATGCTTTCAGGGAGAAACTTACTCATGATTGGAAAGAAGCAAGTGTAAACGCTTCAGCGTCTACATTGAGGCAGATACCTTGCGACAAAGGTTTCAACTCCAGAAGGGCTGCGAATATGATTCCTCTTACCTTACGATAAGCTATACTATTTCGAGAAGTATAAAGAATCAACTGTTAAAGACTGAGGCAGTGATATTTACTGATGAAGTTCCCTTCCATTTATTTATAAACTCTCGGGCAGTGATGCGTAAACTCATCCACATTTAGGACACATATTTCGAGCTCCTCGATCAGGTCGGCGAGGACGTGAGCCCTTGTATTTATTGAGTAGTCTCGCTAGAGGGAGTGTCTACCATTCAGAAATCCAAGCATGAGAAAGGGCCTTGGCAACAATGCCACATGATGGAAGTCTCCAGCGTCGAAGTAGGGTGACGGTGAAATGAACGCAGAAATAAAAGTATACCACCTATCTATGTGCAGCTGCACAGCTACTACATCAAAGGAAATATTCATACAAAGAGAAGGACTAAGAGATCATGTCGTGTATAAATGGCACATCCTCCTACCCGGCCTCCATCCAGTGGTGGTAGGGGGGCGCAAAATCATTATACCCCGGAAGGGACGCAGGGGCCACGTGCCCCACATAAACCACTCCTTTCTTGAAGTTCATGGTAGAGTGCGGCGTCACACTCACCGACGTGTCATCAAGTGTCCGAAGGCACTAATCATAGCCGCCTCGGAGGGATTCGACGAATTTGCCAGAAGGCTCGCTCCGAGAAACGGGTTACTTTAGGTTCTCTACCAATCACGCTAGCTAGTGCTCTCTTAGGATGGATCATGTTGCCCTTGGCCAACATGCTGTTATCAGTAGAGCCAATAAACAGAAAGCGTTTGAAGCTAGCAGGCTCTAAAATCCCAGATTATCTCTGAATGAGGGACCCCAACAGAATCGAGCCTCCGTTTTTTCGCACTTGCCATTTTGGTCTTTGTCTGGGATTCCCCACCCGGGGAAGCACCGTCGTCGGACGTGCCGTTCTTGGATTAGTCGCTTAACGAAAGGGCAGCTGACTCGTCCGTCCCGTGGCTCACGCGGAGGGAAAGGACTTTTTCTTTTCTTTTTAGGAAAAGAGGGTAGGGAATTAACCTGAAAGAAGCCCTTAGGGCAGATGGACCGGCCTCAGCAAGATCCTTCTCTGAAATGAAGAAGATCTTGGCTGTCAAAGGAGCACCAACCGGGGTTGAGATTTCTCCTCTCCTTGTGAGGCCTCGGGGACCCGAGCTGTCTCAGAAGAAGCTTGCACAGGGAAGGACTTGGGTTCTGTGCTTGGCACCGAGCACGGCTTTGACCCCATAAAAGAAACTACCGTCTGGGGCTGGATCATCTCAAGGACTATGTCCATCTAAGAAGAGGAGGGCCTCCGTGTGCCCCCCAACCCCACCCAAGGACAGCTCCTATCCAATTCGAGGTTCTTTTTTTATCATATGATGCTAGACAATCCTTCGGTGAAGAGAGAGGGGGCAGGTAAGGCAGTCCCTTGTAAACTCATAATACACAAAATACTAGGGTGGAGGAGCAAATCCCCACCATTAAAAAAGGGTATGAGTAGTAAAGCCCCACTTTTCGAAATAATTACCTTATGGCTCGAATTAAATCGCTATTGCCAGAGGTTGTGAGGCGCCCCAATGAGCATTGTGTTTATGCCGTGTTCCCTCCTTTCAAAGAAGAGCTAGAAATGGATTTATTAAATTTCCTTGAAGTGGGTGACTGTGTATTCTAAATTTACCAAAATAAAAGTTGACTTTGTGTTTTTATACATACGAAAGCCACATTTGGTCTTCATAGAAATATTTCGGACTTTCGAGATGAAGATTGGGGCAGAAATGTTTACAAACCTCTGTTTTATTCATAATTTTATCATGGTTCCACATTATCAATTTTATTATATGCAGAATTTCTTATCTATCGTTCTCTTTCTTTTTATATTGTCTATCTCCCCTTATAAATAGTAGATGGTTACTTTCTTTCCCTAGTACTTTCCTTTGAGATTTTCTATTTTTATATTTCAGGGGATGAAATTGAAAAGTTTACTGAGAGAGTTAATACTAGATAAAAGATTAGAAGTTAGAAGCCTTCGCCGTGAAATATTTATTCCCTTTGAACTCAAAACTAGCCAGCAGACTTTTCCATTCTCTATATATCATTGATATCATTCGTCTGGTAATTAGGTTCAGCCTGAAATTCAATTGGAAAATGGAATAAAACAAGCCTATTTTGCCAGAAATTGCTATAAATTATTGTTAAGTTAGATTAAACGTCCCATATAAATAGAATTCTACATTTAGTTCTATTAATGGCTAATAATTTTGGGGCGGGCGGGATTGTAATGGTACTCCAGTCTAAGAAGTATGGTCGAGTTTCGGAGCGAACGAACCTGATATTAAATGAATAAACAAGATTTATTCTCATTCAGAAAAAGAATACATGAACTTATTTGAACACTTTTATGTCTCTATTCACGGATTTGACTCCTTCCTGCCTTGCGACATTTAAGCGTTGCTCAATATAACCACAGAATCTTTATTGAGCTTTGCAATGAACGTATTTTGATTATATTTCTCGTTCCTAAATAAAATTTATATACTTTCTAAATGACAACTAAGCAGGTTCATCATGATCAGCTTAGAGCTTTACTTTTTATTCAATTTTACTTACTTCTTTCATCTCTGTTTCCTGCGGATTATTAATATGGTGTTATTAAATTCAGAAACATAAGAGCACTAAAGGAAAGATAAAATTAAGTCTCAGAACATAGTTCTGAGACTTAATCATGCCTCACTATTCAGCTGATCCATCATTAATTACATTTATATTATTTATTCATTTATGTTTACTAAGCTTCCATTCCTTTTTGTTTACTTATAATATAGATTCAAACACCATTTAATATATACATATTACTTATATTGTTCTTGAACTTTCTAAATTTTATGTATTTGAATTAATTTACTTTACATTTTTATAACTTAATGATTGTGAAAATTTACTAAAAGGGTGAACGAGAGCACTTTCCTTCGTTAACCAATTTAGTGAATATTTAGAGATATAATTTATAACCTATATAATAGGAAAAAATGCTATTAATTTAGATACACTTTTTTAATAACTCTTCACTAATGGAAAGTATCGTTACAATTATCTTTAACTTATCTGTCGACGTCTTAGCAATTTCACTATGCTGGTTTACCAATGGCGCGCACCTGATTTTCAGCAAAAAATTTAATCACCACTACAAGAAAAATTTATTGAGTGCTGCAACGCGAAGTTAGGAGTGGTTTCATTAATCTATATCTCTTTCTGTACATTTACTTCTCGAATCGTGTAAGCCATGTTCTAAGAGGGTTTAAATCCTGTTTTGCTCAAGCTATATGGTTATTGCGTAGTTAAATGGGGGAAACCAATGTAATTTTTTATTATCAAACAAAAATGCTAACAAAACTCCTGAAGGAAAACAAATTATTAAAATAACTTCTCACCCTATTAAGTGAGAAAATGGGTTCAAGATCCAATGGTTCCTCATCCATTTATTGTAGTTAAGCAAACTAAAGATCTCTTTCCATGAAGTTTCTTAACACAGCGATTTGGCCGGTAGCGATAAGTTATTCTTCAAACCTTTCGGTTTTGAATCTAACCGAAGCTTTTCACCTTAATATAGAAGAGGGCTGAGCTTCCCTGTGTTCGTGTCTTGTTCCTCTCCACCACAAATAAGGTACACGAAAGTTAACTAAATCCTTTAAAAAATATCAAATCAAGGATGAAGATTTAATCATTCTGGTCAATAGTTCAATATAGTTTATTACATAATAATCTAAAATAATATTAATATTTTAGAAGAATGCTCCATGCATGATGGAATTGACTTTTTAATTAAATAATATACCGTAAATTAATCATTATTAACTCTAATTATAGGTTTCCTATATCCCTCAACTCTAAGGATTCAACAAATTTATCTATTCTATTCTGAAATGAAATTTCCCCTCTCCTGAATGTTTTGACTTATATTTAAGCTTTTACAATGTTCGCAGAACATAACTTATTTTAAGAACTTGGAAAAGAATAAGGGCTTTTAATAATATCTGGTAATATAACAAACATATTGCTCTCCTAGTAATAATTCAGGCTAGTGAAATTTTACACTTCTTCAATTAACGTTGCACTCAACAATTCGAGTCCTCCTTTTGGAGAGAGCTCACTTGTGCCTTTGGCAATAGGCTCATAGAAACGACCGCGCGGTACTCAGGAAGTAATACTTTAATTGAGCGGATCACAGAGACCTGAAGAATCTTTTGAGCCCCACTAGTTGGACGCGCTTTTCCTTCTCCTTTGGGGTCCCAGGAACACGTGGAAGGAAGAGATCGGCGCTTCTTCAGCCGATCTTGTGTAAATGATTGAGCTGCGTATACCCAGTGAGCTCATCGACGGCACCTCACGCATCATGTATTCATCCGATTTATCAGCATTTCAATTGCCTCGGGGCAGATCAGGCCATCACCAACCAAGTACAAAGAGGAAAGGACTGTCTAACTTTTAAGGGATTTTCATACCCTCTACTTGCGTCTTCGATGGAGAAGATGGGGTATAAGATCCGTTACATAACCACAGTTATTATTATATAGGGGAACTGAAGGCCACGCAGGGGAATCAGGAGACCAAATAAATAAAGCTAAGTTCAAGTGAGTTCACAGCTAAAATATAGTTCTTGATTGGCTGCAGGAAAGGCCGTCCTGAAGATGAGTTCAGAAATAAGTTACCTGTAAATGGAAGCGGTATGAACCTTCCTCAACCTCTCAAATTTATGATTCTGTTCGTATATGGCAATAACGAGTGAATGCATTGGCTTGGAGCAGACTCTTAAAACCTTTTGAATTACACGAAACGATCGCATCACATCCTAATTAATAGGTTTGTAATGCTGCAAGAAATGCTTCCTCTCTACTGTAGGAGTACTACAGGTTTAACAAAATAAAATATAGCAGAGCTGTATGAATTCCTAAACCTTAATATTTGCTTCACTAATCTCTCCTGACATACATTCCAGATGAAAAGAAGCTTAATTCATATAAAATGCAATTTAAAAATGAATACATGACGTTATTGATAATTTTATTTAATTATATAAATATAAAACATACCAAGACTTCTATACGCAAAAATCCTTTCTTAGAACCTATTTTCCATGTGAGTAACCGATGCCTTAGTAATTGTGCCACCCTTTTTTCTTAGCTACTGTTTAACTTTTAAATGTTTTACAAACTAACCACAAGTTTCATTATATAACCACCGCTCCAAATCTTGCCCAGATGGTCTAATCTCTCTTCTTGAGCATATCAATCATCTTACAACAATAAAAACCTCGTAGATGCTTAATGCTTCCATTAACTGATACAGGAGCTCATGTAAACTCGACAAAGCTAATCATATTTACATTTTTTTATCTTTTATACCCACATTATACAACTCTACAATTTGTCCTCGCCATCTACTGTTGAATTCCTCATTGCTCATAAATACAATGACCAAATACCAATCCAAATCATACCGATACAAATACCAATCCGGTTCATATGACCCATTTGGAGAAAATATGACAAATATTTCAATGTTTTGAAATGGGTATTACAAAGCAGCTGCCAACCCAAGGAAAAAGAAATTATAGTTGTGAATATATGTAGTGTAAGGAGGAATGAAGCAAAATTCCTAGTGACGACTGCTGCAAGAAAAAAGAAAACTTTGACGTTTGTTAACTTTAATTGTTAACAAATTTCATTGCGATAAAAAAAGTTGTAACCGTTATTCAGTTTGCAATATTGTTATGCCGCTGAAATTAATCCTTTCGGAGGATCCTTACATTGATATTTTCTCGCAACTTTTCTTCTGTTATTCGCAATTTCCTCTTCCTTCCAAGTAAACTTGCCCCATTCTAGGTTCGTTTTATCTTCTGGCAGAATGGTTCAGTCGGTGCTTTCTTACAATGATTAGTCACTCTTTTTTCCCCCATGCGCATACTTAATGAACAAACACAAAAAACATCCCACAGTATATTTTTTCATTAGGGTTGTATCAATCGTACTCTTACACTTTCAGTCTCTTCTTTGCCTACTCATGTTTACTAATGCCCATCTTTGGGTTGAAATAACTTATTTACTAAATTGAAGATTTGTTCTCCACATAACCCACTGCATTCTTTCTATGTGCATTCTCCTCAGGACCGTTAACATCTCCACATATCCCATGTCTCTTCTTGTCGCCGATTTGCATGCTCAGAAATCCTACAATACTGCACTACTTCTATAATTAAAGGGTAAATAACTAAATCGGTAATACTTCAGATTTTGGGCGCACGGTAGGTGGCGCTGTTAGTAGGCTACAATTTTGGGTTACAACATATCTCTTATGACGTCAGACGGTAGCTTCAGATGTGACCAATCACGGCGTTATATTTTTTTGTTATTTTGGGGATTTGTAACTTTTAGTCTGTATTATTTACTAAATATCTGCGCCTCTGCTCGTTTATAGTTTTTTCTAAGTTAAGTAAGGTTTCTTGATGCCTTTTATTGTTTTTTTTTTGTTTTGACCTTTTTGTTTGGCAGTGAACGATAACAGCTTCTTACTGGCAACGTGGTAGCTATAAATAGAACCCGCTTAGCATTTGTTTCTCTTTGGTTATGGCTTTTTCGTGCTCTAGTTGTGCTTCTTCGTTATTCGAATTCAGGTTTATTTTGCAGGACCGCGAAAAACTTTTAGATTATTTAGAGGCGCATAAACTAATCAAGAAACCTATAAAAGTAAGTATTGTTTGTCATTAGGTTAGTTTTTTTGCCAGTAAAAAGCTGTTGGGGAAAAAAACACCAGTAAATTCAAGGGGACTGCTCGTGGGGGAGATATCACTGCGGGGGGACTACCCAGCGATGATTCTGAGTTTTAATCAATTGGGGGGGTCTGGGGGATGCAGCCCCCCAGTATATACTCATATACATTAAGAATATAACACCGTAATTGTTCACATCTGACGCTACCGTCTGACGTCATAAGACATATATTGTAGCCCAAAATTGTAGTCTATAAACAGCGCCACCTACCGTGCGCCCCGAAACTGAAGTGTTACCACTACATCCAGTCACATTTCCGACCTAGGAAATAATAACTTCATCTATATAATTCTCGCGATCAAATAGTCGTACCCAAACCTTACATCGCTCTATTCCTTACTCAAAAGCACCGGCGGAACCTGTTCACTCCTCTCACCTTGATTTACCTCTAATCGCACTCCATTCACTCTAGCCCACACAAACCTTTCATTCCATTTCATCTTTACCTTTTTTAATAGAAGCTCTGAATTATACATCATTTAAGCATATTCGCTACGTTTTTTCTCTTTTCTTCCACACATATATCTCTCATATTCCATACACCAACTCAGCTCACACTTTAATACGGAAATGCTAGAAAGACTGAACGGGGCCGTTCGATAAAAAAGGGAACATTCTATATAATTAATTTCATAGCATAACTGTATGCACATTTATATACAATACCTACATATAAAATTATTTTATAATTGCTTCCCTTTATTTATTTGATTATTTTTAAATTTTATTTTCACATGCATATTATTGACGTTAAATGTTCAATAATAGGTTTATGTCGTAATATCTAAGATAAAAGTCATGAAATGTAATGAAAGTTGAGAAACGTCAGATAAAAGAAGACCAAACACCAGAGTATTCGTGAATTAAGATCTGGACGGCAAGGAAGCTCTGGTTTGGGAATTTAATCTATTCAAGAAGGATTGGATAAGGATCGACAGTTACGAATTCGCAATGCATGCCGCAGCTTGAGCATTCAAAGCATAACGTTTCACACGATTCTAGTTTTGGTTCACATAAAAACCTTATCACTTTCAACTTGCAAGATGAAAGGTAACCACTAAGAGCAAAAATGTCTGGCGACCTTACTAATCGAATTAAAATATGAGAATCTAATTGACAAGGTTTTGTCACTGATGAAGCTTCCTTTCATAAGCCTGGAAAGGTTGTCTATCGACACAAACGTAGTTTATCGACAGAACTGTTACATTTTGGGAGTTCAAAACCAACTTAATTAATTGAAGTGGAAATTGTCTTGGCAAAATTGAATGTTTGGCTTGGTATGACTAAATGAAAGGTTTATGAGCATTTGTTACTTTAGGAGTCCACAAATAAAGACACCATCTACCTTGATAGGCTCCAACAATTCTTAGAGCCCCAACTTCGTCCTTATTGTGTTATTAACACAAAGTCTTTCAACACGATGGAGTAAAGTATCATAATTCTTGGGAAGTAACGCGACCTTGCGGAGCGCGCTCTCCCGATTTAACGCCCTCAAATTATCTTGCCTGAGGCTTGCGTAAGTCTAATGATCTGTGGAATCCTATTTTTGAGGCTGTTGAGAAAAAATAAACTGTGATATGCTTACATCTGTATGCCAAGTAACAACAGTTTGCTTTGAAATCTGTAAAAGAATGATGATGCACATGAAGAAAGTAGTGATTAAAACTTTATAGTATATTTTCTCAGATATTTATTTGGAAATAACTTTATTTTGTTGCTCTACACATATTTGATTAAATTCAAGGCTTCTTAAATTATAATATCTTAAAATCAAGTAAAAACAAATCGACATGCACATTTTGGGTTTTGTACACTTGATTACAAATTATATTTCGAAGGTGGAAAAAGTTTTGGGGATAAATATTTGGAACACCCTCTTTTTTAAGCTGAAAATATATTTTATTTTATTTTCTAGCCAGAAAAATATACACAATCAGAGTTCGATGTTGTTATAAGTGTTTATAAATACATTAGAATTGAATTTAAACTGAAGGCTAATGATAAACCAGTAAGGCGTTTAACTTTTATTAATCAACTAATACATTAAAATCATGCTTTGTCTCAAACGATGGCATGAAGTCACGGGATTTTAATACCGCCTGAATGTAGCGATCTCTTGCTACTTTGCCATAAACTTCGCCAGAAGCTTCTTCCATCACTATTGGCCTACACCCTCCACACCTTGAGAATGGAATGGAATGTCTATAGAAAGTGGCTTATTGACAATGTTTTGCACACAGAGTAACTTCTCGGATCTTTTTGATTCTGTCAATAGATAATTTCTTTTTCTTCTAATCAACATCTGCTAGCATTGCCAAAAGGACGTTCTCGGGATGGACCCAACTCGGCCAACCAACTCGGCCGTGAGGACAGATCAAACGCCTGGTAGAGCCTCGCTGAATTCAAACAAAAGGGATAGGGCGTGGAAACCGACCCCCTCTTGTAATTGGAGCCATCCGTAAACACTAGTACGGATCCAGCGTGATGCAAAGTGTGTGCCAAAAAGGTTAAACGCAATACTTCTGGTCCTGGGGAAGCGTCGGGTGTGGCACTAAATGCTCAAAGCTGGTACCCACCAGGGTGGCGTCCTGGGCCAACCATGGGCGCCACTGGACCAAAAGATATCCCAAGTCTCAAAGGATATCCCAAGTTTATTAGCGGCATACGCACCGTCGAGATTGAGTTTGGACCCAGTGTAGCTCGCGGATATAGGGACATAATGCACTATCTCTTGGCCAGAGCGTGTTTTACATCCCTAACATCGACAAGTAAGCTTTCAATGGAAAGCGTGCGGAAGAAGGGTTTGGTGGATCGAGTCCATTTTCCGCACTACGCGTTCAATTGCAGATGCATAAAACACGCATCCGTATTAGAGCTTCGAACGAACAAACAATCAATAAAAAAATCATGGCAGTAGCCCTATCAGCGCCTGAGGTGATGATAGTTAGGGAAGAAAGAATATCCATGGCTCGAGTAAAAGATACCCTAAGTACTGGAATATAGGCTTCCCAGGTGAGGCGTTGGTCGAAAACAAGACCAAGGTAACGATGCGAATCCACCACTTCCAGGCGAATTCCGCTTAGGAAAATATCTGGGTTGGGGTGGAGCAATGGATGGCGGAAGGAGTGTAAAACTTTAAACTTGGCCAAGCATAACCAAAACCCGTGCACTCTAGCATAGAGAGATATGTGGTCCAATGCCTATTGGAGTTAAAGTTCTAGAGATAGCATCTGGACATCAAAAAAAAGATCAAAAGATTGGCCACGTAGAGCGAAGCAGGAATATCTTCCGCCAACACCGAGGTGATAGACTTGAATCTTAGGGCAAAGAGTGTGACATTGGAGACACTTCCTTGGGGGAAGCCCTCTTTCTGCTCAATTGGCCAGAAAGTGCTCCCCTACGTTTACGAGGAATTTATGAACTCCCACCCATCGTGTAGAATCTCCATGTTGGCCAAGGGAAACATGATCCCTCAGAGGAGAGCACTAGCTAGACTAATTGATACAGAGCCGAAAGTGACCAGTTTCACACAGGAAGCCTTCGAGGTGGCCATGATTAGTCGAATTTTAATACTTGGTGCCACGCTGATGAGTTTGACGCCGCAATCTAAAATAAATTTCAGTAAAGGAGTGGTCTAGCAAGGAAACTCATGGACTTCTCCATAGATGATATCACCTTAGAAATGGCCGGCTATGGAGTGGTCAAGGTTAAAGGTGTGCTGAAAAAACAGGAAGGGGTTTGAGAATTACCCTATACTCTTCTTCACGTTCGACCGTGGGAAGCTCCATGAGATGGTGCGTGCATTTCGGTATCGTGAACGTGTGAAGACATTCTTGCAACGTCCGTGGAAGTGCTACTACTACCACCGCCTTGGCCATAAGAATCGGGCAAAGTCGTGTTTATTCTTCAAGTCCGCAGACGATAAGTCCAAATCGTGTAAGGCCAAATGTGTCAAGTCCGGTGAGCCGCCACCTGCTTCTTCGCACCAATGTGGTGCGTATTTTCTGGAGAAAGAAACCCTGTTTCTTACCCTTCCAGACCTACGAGCACGGTCATTTTCGCATTCATTCCGAACCTTTCTTCGAGTTATACTCACCCTGGGCGCTACCCTGGTGGAGATGGCAGCATAAATGCCTCACATCCAGCATTGGCTTGACCAGAGTTCCCCCCCGCCCGCAGGTGGACAGTTTACAATGAGGCAAAACGGCTTGTGCCTCTATTGAGTCGTTAGACTCACAGTAGGTAACACGTCTGAATGTGGTCGTGAGGCAGTCTTCTGGGGTACCTAAAGCTGCCTCAGTGAGGAGGACAGCCCTAAAGGAGCTTCGGCTCCTCGCTGCCACCCAGGCCTGGGGTCGGTGTCTCGGAGAATGTGAGTCGTCAAAACGATGGTCCACCGCCTCTGCATCCGCTTTGCTCGGCTAAGATTTTGAGGCGAAGAGAGGAAATGACTGGCGTGGTAATCCCAACCTCCCCTTATAAATTCTCGAAGTCGACCACACCTTCAGCACCTTGTAAAGCCAACAGCGCACGAACCCTTACGCTCATTTCCGTGAGTCTCTTCCCTTATCTCGTACGAGCTAGGTCGGAGGACATATTCCTTCCTGGTAGGGCTCGTCTCCTCCCATTCGTCATTACTTATCTATATGTAGGTCACTTTTCCGGGAACCTACCCCCAGCCCAACCTGTTGAAGTATAAGGGGTTTGTAACCCCACCACCAGGGAATTCGGGTCGGGCAGAAAGATGAGCAATTTATACTCCGCATGTTATTTCAGTTCTTCTCTCTTTACTTTGAGCGCCTGATTTTAGGCAGTGGCAGTATAACTTTACCTGAATAAGAGGTATAATCTTATTCGTGCTTACATTCCAATGTCAGCCGATTTCGACCTGCGAGACTTCCGCTGCTTCGTGGCACGGTTGCCGAGGCCCTTTTTTTCCTGAGTGATTCGAAAGGTAGACGCTCAATCTTGGAATACTACTCGATAAATCACAGGGTTCATGTCCTTGTTGATCTGAGCAACGAGTTTACGCATCACTGCCCGAGAATCGCTTCATTTACCTGTCTGGATCTATCTCTGTGCTTTCCGGAGGCAGATCCTGAATTCTTTTGTCGGAGGTATTCGATGAGTTCGATAGATATGATCACTTTCTCATTTAAATATCATTCTCTGGACCGCTGCCGCCTGACAGAATGCCCACCCCCACCGGTGGTGTTTGGCGTGGGCATGGTTGTACACATTTCAGATAATGACTGATTGCACTATCTCAGTCGAGGATTTTATGCCGTTGGATAATGCCAATAAGTTCTTCTGCGGTGACCTCATCAATGCTTGCCGAACTACTATTCAGAGAAAATCTGGCCGTTTTGGACGCCGAAAGTTTTCTTGGCGATCAGCCGAGTGTGAGACGGCCTCCCATTATCCAAGAGAATCGAAACGCAATCACGGACCCTGTGACGTAGTGGACTATTTCGCGACCGCTTTCTCTAGTAGGAATGCTGCTTTTTCAGCCACAAATGCAGGTCCTGATATCGCTAAAGGCCGCTGACTGGATTTTCACTCAAGAAGCAGATAACCATTACATTTTTACATTGAGTAAGTTGCATTCCGCTTTCGCTTTGTGCGCAGACACAGCCCTTGATCCGGATGTTGTCTCGTACGCTATGCCTGGGTGAGTGAGGCATCGCCTTTCTGTTAGATTTGTTCAACAAAATCTGTGTAGATGGTATCCTCGCACACTCCTGGAGAATTTCTGTTGTGCTCGCTTTAGGCAAACCGGGAAGAGATCACTCTATCCAGGCCGGTTTCCGCCCAGTCTCTCTAACCTCCTGAATATGCAAGTTGATGGAGATATTGAGAAATGTTAGATTAGCCTTTTTTATAGACATTGAACGCCACCTGTCTTCTGCATAGTGCGGTTTTCGCTAGCTCCACTCCATGTCGGATTTTCTGCTGTGACTGGAAAAAGCCATCTGTTTGGCCTTTCTTCGTAGGCAGCACTACGCCACGGTGTTTTTCAATCGGGAGAAGGTTTAAGATACCGCATGGTGATATGGTATCATGGAGACTTTCCACACGATGGGAGTGATTGAACGCATTTAAATCTTTATATCTGAATTCTTACGAGATCGTCGATTCCACGCACGGGTGAAGGGAGCCCTCTCTGGCCCAGCAAAGCAGGAATAGGTAATTCCGCAAGAAAATGTCCTTAGTGTCACACTCTTTTCCTAAAGCATCAATTACATTACCTCGGTACTGCCAGAATATGTTCTCGATACGCTCTACGTGGAGGACATTTGGATCTCTCTTAGCGCGTCCTCGATGTCAACTCTGGAGCTTCAACTCAAACAGATATTGAACCGTGTCTCACGCTATGCTAAATCGCACAGGCTTAGACTTTCCTTGGCCAAGAGTAAGGTATTGCACATCTGTCACTATCCAAGCCTCCACACTGACGCAGACTAGTTTCTAAATGGGTTTCGCTTGGTATAGGTTGACTTGCACAGTTTCTTTGGTCTTGTATTTAACCGACGCCTTAGCTGCGAGTCTCATATTTGCAGGCTTAGGGTTTCTGGTCCCCGTGTCATGGATATTCTTCGTTCCGTGAACTTCTGCGCCTGGGCTGTTGATATGGCTACTCCCTTATTTTTTGTTGATCCATTATTCTTGAATCTCGACTTCGGATGCGAGTTTTATGCATCGGCAGCCGAGCGTGTATTGCAGCAGATGGAGTCAATCCAGTGAATTCCGTACGTTCTCCATTGAGAGCCTACATGTCATTGCTGGGGAGATGCCACTCACTCGGCGCCGTGCACTATTTGCCTATACTCGCAATCCGTCGCCTTAATCAGTCACCAGCAGCTCTCATTGCACCGGCAGCTTATCCCGACGGTATCTTTGCCAGCCGAGAGACGCCAGTCATAACCTAGGCCCTTTGACTTTAGGGCTATGAAACTCATTCGAGAGCTCGGTATAACTCTTGGGCCGGTGGCACCCCTCTTTTTCCCAGGAGAGTGCCAACTTTGACTATTTTTCGCCACGTCTGTGCTTCCAAAACCTCTAAGTGCCGAAGGGTATTGCTTTCGGCCTTTTGGAGCAAATTTAATGTCACGCTGGAACAGTACCAGTGTGTAAGGATGGCTCCAAGTTGCAAGAGTGGGTCGGTTTTGACGCCGTATCCACTCTGTTTGAAGCCATCGGAGCTCTACAAGACGCTGTGTCTTTCTTCACAGCAAGTTGGTTTCACTATACCGCTGGGTACGGGAGATAACGTGACATGCTCGACTCACAAAGCGCCCTGAGTGTCCTGTGGGGATTGAAATCTCCGCATTCCCTTGTTCACAATATCCGTGACACCACGGTTTTGGCAAGCAGGGTGGATGTTGAGATTATCTTCTGCTGCGTTCCTGGACATGTAGGAATTACCGGGAATCAGCGCACCGATGAGGGTGTCAAAAAGTCCGCGAGGATTGGGTGACCAGACCAGCGCATCGTCCTTTCACACAGACTTGAGGACTATACAACTTTTGGGAGGAGCCTAGCCTCCTCCATTTTTTTGTCTCTGTCATGGGTCACATGTTCCTGCACCAGGGGGAGACAGGCCTGTCCCCGGAACAGGAACGCGTCTCTTTCTTGTTGCTTTTGTTTTTATTTATTGTTTTTTGTGTGTTTTTTAGCTTGTGTTTTGACTTTGTTCCGTTTTTATCTTCGTTATTTTCTTGTTTTTTTTTAATATAACCTAGTATTAGGTTTCCGCAAATTACGGCGACTTATGCCCTAGTTAGCAGTGGTAAGATGAGCTATTTAAATTAAAAAAAAAATCAGCCTAGGGCAGATGTGTTTCTATGATCTGTAGCCTCCAATCCAGTCACAGTCCATCCCTGCTTAGTATTATCCACTTTCTCTCCACTCATCTTGTTCTATTTTTAACATTCATTCATATAATCTCCAATATTTTGAGCACTAAATATTCGTTTTAATACATCTCTTCTAAGGAATTTAAAAATATGTTTTCCTTATGACTCTTATTTGTACTTTTCAGATCTGATACTCGTTTCTTCCCGAAATGTATACTTTACCCATAATTGACTGAAGTTCTATAATAGGAAAAGTATGTATTTCCAGGGAAACCGAGTGTAAATAACCAAAAGATAAACATACAACTTCATAAGAAAAACGCTTTTACAAATTCATTTAAAAGATAAAGAATCAGAACATAAGTCTAGGTATTATTGTGACTTATAACAGCCAACGCACGCCACTCTAACAATTAAACTGAAGGCACAGCCATGCGTGAGCCGTCCGAAATATAAAGAAGCATGGTACTTATTGGGTAATCAGTCAAAAGACGCATGCGCGGATCGTCTGTAGATATAACATAACATGCTATTGGCTAACTAGTCAGGCCAAATGGTGCAGAAATATTCCACTTTTGCAAAATAATAACATATTTTCGCGTTATTATTAATTTCAGGAAGGTTAAAATGACATTGATGTACACCATTTTAAAAATTAAGAACGTTTATATCTTTGAAAATTAAAAAAGCGTTAAAATACCTTCAAACAATATTATCCTTTTAAGCAATGTTTCAAATTTTCGCATAACCACACTTCACTTTCATATATTCATCTTATATGCTAATACCACCTCAGGAAGATCTCAGACATAACCTGTTTTACACTGTTATTTACACTCTTACTCCCTCTACCATTCGCACACCTAAGTTACCTCTCAAGTCACTCATTTATAGTCTTCTCGGTTGAGATCTTTCCGTCTCCCTTCATAACATAGTCTCATTCCAATGCACGAACGTTGCCATCACTTTACTAACATTCACCTTCATGGAACCTTCCTTCCTCAAATCAGCAGCATTCAGTAGCGCTCTTATCGACCTCAGTGTCTTTCTTACCTTCTGGTTGTATTCTGTTTATCTTTTACTTTCATCATTCACGATGCATCTTAAAATTTAAAGATATATACCCATTCCTCACTATTCCACATCAATATCTCACTTCTTCCCTTCATTCAAATTCCTACTTGTCCTAGTACTCCATCCATAGTGATATTCCCAGCCATAAAAGTGCCTCACAATCATGTCATACCCTTCCGCCCCACCTATGTTAACGACTCACTCCGACTATATTTCCCCCTAACGCATCTGTTATATGTAACAAATGCTATAACACAAACTAACAAATTACCACCTACTTCATACATTGTTAGCACCTGCTATAACGCTTTCCTATCTACACCATCATAAACTTTCTAGAATTCTATGAACACAACATATTTCATATGTCGTATATCCAAAGATATTCAAGCTATGTAGATGTCTCAAGACCAATATTTGATCCATACACATCCTACTCGCTGAAAACCTACCACGGTCATCACCTATTGATCCGTGTTATCCTTCCTATAGGCAAAATAAAAATTTATGCACATTCTACTTACAAATGGCAACAGCCCAATCCCCTTTCAGTACTTGCTTTTCCATGTTCACCCCTTTGTCTATAGTAAACGGTACTATCACAGCATTCTTCCAGTAATCATGCCCTATTCTACATTAAAAATGCCTTATATCACAGCAATAGATTTATTGAATACCCAATCACTACTAACCTTTAGTCTTTAACGACTATATCAATTTTTCCAGCTGCCTTTAATTTATTCACAACTTTCACAGCACTGACAGCTTCTTGCCTGCTTACCTCTCCCATGCTGAATAGGTGCGCTAATTGTTTTTTAGGGAAGATTTCTATACAATAACAACTCCTTTGGCGTTCTATGAAAGATAAAAGGGTTTATTTTATCAATATATGGGACGAGTTTTAGAGTACATTGGGCTATTCTGAAGGATGTCTGCACCTGAACGGGGTAAACTCTGCGCTACTGAGAACACAAATAATCATGAATGGATTTTCTGACAGAATTGCAATATAGATTGAAGAGCACATAGGAGAGTACTGTTCGCAACAACGTAATTTGTGTGCACCCAACCAAATTAATAGAAGTCTAACAAGAAATTTGTCTTGCTTTTACACAAACGCACAAGTTTGTGTAGACATGACAATACAGTGTTCAAATGGAACTTAATGGAGAATTTAACTAACCTAGTTATAAGTTTTTATATAACGATAGTTTAAGAGGAAGAGCTAGAATCGTTGTTTTATACATAAAAAGAAATACTCACGATATTTTAGCTATGGAGCTTGTTATAACTAGTAATAAAACAAAATTTCGTAGTTGTATGTAGGCCAACGAGACAAATAAAAGAGTATGACGTAATTATTATTTTTGAAACGCAATTTTGCTTTTATTTGAGAAAAAGAAAGGGTTATATGCTGTGACTTAAGTTTCTGAACGTAAATTTTCTAAATAAAACGGCGAGTAGTGTAGAAAATCGATACCTAGAATTCATACAGAAACAATTTTTGTATCGTAAACTAGACGAACCGACACCACGCGAACTGAATATCTAGGACTTAATTTTGACAAATGATGATACAAATGTCGCGAGTATACACTTTGGCGCAAAGGTTCACGATAGGTCTCATCTTATTCTGAACTTTAAATCTTGAAACTTTGTTTTTCTTCGCTTTCACTTAAAACTTCTAAATTGCGAGGAAACTTTACACATTAAAAACGCACATGTAATGTATAAGGATTTTCAGCGTGTATTTTGTACAATAAATAACGAAATAGTATGTTATAAGACTCGAGGTTATAATAGATCAAACCAAGTATTGTGGATAAGTAGAGAAATTAAAACGAATTAGGGAACGTAACCTATCTTATAACATTTCCAAAACCATCAATAGTGTTGAGAATTGAATACGTTACACTTACGAGGGGCGGTCAAAATTTTTTGCGAATCGGAAGTGCAAAACAGAGGAAAGGGGATGGCTGTTCATGAGGGTGTTAGGATAAGTTATGACAAGTAAAGACCTGCAGCCGCACGCTCCTGCCTCGTCTATTTAAGCAGCAGTAGTTGATCGCAGATCGTCAGTCACAAATTTTTCAACAATCGAGAAGGTTGAGCACCGCGCAGTGATCAAACTTTTGACTAAGGAAGGCAAGAATGCAAAAGAGATCCATGAACGCATGGTTGCAGTGTATACCGACACTGCCCCTTCCTATGCAACCATTGCTCGCTGGAATAGGGAGTTCACCATGATCGTAAGTCCCTTGAAGATGACTCCCGTCCAGGACGCCCGTCAGACGTGACCAACGAGGACAATGTGGCCCGTGTGGAGAGGATGATCCTCGAAAATCGACGGATGAAGGTCAAAGAAATCGAGCCAGAACTTGGAATATCACATGGAAGTGTTATCAACATCATCCACGACAATTTGGCCATGACCAAAGTCTCTGCCCGTTGGGTCCCTAGAAACCTCACGCCCCATGATCGACTTCAACGTCGTCAAAGTCCACAAGGCCAGAGTTGCACAAGCTGCCCTGCGCGAGTGCGGATTCGAGGAGCTCAACCATCCCTCTACAGTCCAGATCTGGCCCCTAGCGACTACTTTTTGTTTCTAGTTGTCGGAGATTCGAAGCCTCAGGGACAAGTGGTGCAAGTGCATTGAAGTCGAGTGTAGTTATATTGGAAAATAATAAAACACTTTTCCTCATATCTCGTTTCCTTATATGCAAATTGCAAAACTTATTGACCGCCCCTCGTAATATCATTCATTTCTCAGAGGAAAAATAAGAACAAGCCTTAAAGCTTTTTTATAGATATGTAAATAATAGTACACCAATTAGAGAGTGCATTAAACCCTTTCAGTATGCCGGGGGTGTCTTCAGTGATGATCCGGACCACATGAAGATATTAAATGAACATTTTGTGAATGTTTGTACTGTCAATGATACAAATAACTTACCTACATTATCAAATATTGACAAAACCAAAAATGAAATTAGTTTTTTATATTAAGAAAGTGAAAATTTCCAAATCGTTGGGTCCCCATAAAATCTATCACTCCACCTTAAAGAGATAAAAAAACAAGCTATTTGAAATTCTCTTGTACAATTTTCAAAGACTTTATTATCGAGAGAATAGTTCCTAAGGAGTTCATAAAGGCAACTGTAACACCAAATTGTCGCTCCATCTCCTTTATTTCGGTCGTTGCACAACGCTTGTAAGCCATTTTAGAGATATAATCTTGGAGCATCTTGTGATAACTGCTTAATAAATGACACATGGGTTTCGACGCAAACGTTCATGTTTAACTAAATTGCTTTATTTTTTACAATAGGTGATCACAACGCAAGGCAGATATAAAGCTGCAACTAAGGTTTATCTAGATTTAAAAAAGACTTTTGACACAGTTCCAGATGAAGACTTAATAAAGTTAAAACTTGGACAGAATAGGGAAAAGCTTACGAACATGGATTGAAGAATGGCTGGAAAACCGTAGGCAGAAAACAATCTCCAGCCTATATTAGGGGGTCATTATCTAGGATTGAGCTTTTTTGTGGGGGGTCAGTATCTCGGAATTATCTGTTTTAGGGGTCAGTATTTAGGATTGAATTTTATAAATAACTAATAATAATTGATAAGATTAAGATGAAAAGATAAAGTAAAATGGTTACTTAAAATTAAGTATGGTTAAGATAATATTGGTTAGATTAGGTGCAAATCATCTAACTTAACATAACCTAACCTTAATTAACTCAACATATCCTCACTTAATTTAACTTAACATAACCTGAACTAACCTATGTGGCAAGATTAATTCGGTTTGAGTGGATTTGAAAATTCTGCCATTTTTTTTCTTTTTTTACCCCTTGGAATAATATTTTATTCTTTTTTAGTTTCATTAATGTTCAATTTGTTTGTGTATATTTTTAATTCTTTAATAAAACTTTTTTACTCATTATTTTTTTAAGTGTAACAATAAGTTTCTTGGGGTTCATCAACTATGAGTAATGATTTTTTTTTTTTTTGGGGGGGGGGTTATCTTCTTGATTGAAATTACTTGGGTGTCATTAATTAGGAATGGTATTCTCCTGGGTCGTTGTTTAGGATTGATCCCAAATCCCCCTTCACTTTCGCAGTGTTTCCAGAGGCTCGTGGAGGGAGTGTTTCTGCCTTGTCGTTATAGAGGGGGCTCGGCTCGCTGATTGGAGCTGAGTGCGAAGCCGGGTTTACTCTACCTCTCTCCTCCCTCCTCGACCTTTATTTATGTTCTCATTTTTAATGCTATTAATGGTCTCCTCCTGCCTCCCTCTATCTCTTTACCCTTTTTACTGTCCCTTTCAGGTGTGGTTAATTGCGCCTGAGCGTATCTTTGTGGGCGGTTGGGGTATTTGAGTGAATGAATGTGTGAGTGCTAGTGCGTTTTTTAGGTTCAAGTTCGGAATTTTGCAGTATAGGTGCACCGGTCCGGCCTCACCAGGGTGCGTCGTTTCATGATTAAACTGCTCTGAGTTGGATGAGGATGAATTTCCAGACTGCGGCCGCCTTGTGCGATGGCCTTTGCGGCCTCGAAGGAAAAATCCTCAAGGCAGCCTCTCATTTTTAAAACGACGGTGCTCTTTGAAGAGGGGACTGGCCACTTTCTCACTTCGAATCAGGGGTGCGCATCAGGTAACCCGGATGCGTAGGTGGGTTTCGCACTGCCTGAAACTACATCCCCTAAAAATTATAGTAGTATATGGAGAAAAATAAACCAAAAACTAATTCGCAGAAGTCTTTGACTTCAACTTCTCGTGCTTCTGGATTTCGTTCCAGTTCTTCTCGATCTCTGGCGTAAGATCCATTTTCTTCAGAGGTGGACCTTCACTCGAACTACCACCGCTTTTTTGTCCTTCAAACTAAATCCGATATTCCCGTATCCAAACTTAATATTATTGATGTCAGTGAGAATTATGATGAACGGTACGGCAAACCACGCCGCAAGGGGTCCTGTAAGGAGGGATCCCTAAGGCTCACTCTAAGATTGTTTTCTCATTTCACCAAACCTTTAATGCTGTGAAAGGTGTGATCCATTCTAATGAACTAATGGATTATGACCATAAGATGCTTCAGTCAAATAGTCAAATCTAGTTAGCTAAAGGATCCTTGGCATTCATAGACAACAGCAAACCGTGGGTGTGATTCGGGTGAACACATGAACGATGTTCCTAACATTTGATCGTCTGGATTTCCCATCGCATACTAAAGCGGATTACTTACGAATATCAGTAAAATCTTATAGATCCAATCCGCAAGGCCGCTTCATTTGTCATATGTTCGCTCATGTTAGCACTGCCTGACACCACCCTCATGCATGCGTGGATTGCGCACAAGCCTACCCTGCTAATTCCTGCGACTATCCTCGCCGCTGTACCAACTGTGGGGAGATTTATTTTGCATCTTTTTCAATGGGTCGCCTATTTCTTTTTTAAAAAGAGGTCTTAGCTGTCCATTAATTGTGTCTAGGTGTATATACGGGAGACCCGTCAATTAGGCCAGAAGAAATACATCTCCCTCGGCGTTAGGTTCTCCGATGTCCTACGCATGGCAGCTGACTCTCGTCTCGTTCATCCACCTATCCCGGATACCACCTCATCTGTAATGCCTGCTTCCCGGGATGCAACACCAACGCCCTTCACTGTATCACCCTGGTCTTCTACCCCGACCCAAGATTGGTCTCCTATTATACCCCCTTCCGCTTCTCCGCCTACTGTCCCCGCGCCGGCAGAGCGTGTCCAATCTTCGGGAGCCATTCAAACATATATTGAATCTACTGAGGCAATCCGCTCTGACATAGTAATTCCTGACTCATGGCCCAAGCATAAAGCCTCTCCCAACTCTTCTCCTCCCTCATGAAGGGCTAGCAATCAACCTCTATCGAAACTTAAATCTCCACCTCGGTTGAGGTACACTCTATCCCACCTTCTCTTTTCCCTAGTCCCTGCCCCTGTTCCTTTGACATCTGTTAGTGTAACTTCCGACCTCCTCTTGGGCAAAGGTTTGTATCTTTCACAAATAGTAATATACCCCCACTCCCAGAACGTAACGATGCCTCCAAGTCTCTCCTTTATCCATACCATTTCCTTTCGAACACGACCAATCCGATCTCCCCTTCCCGTTAGCCCTGGAAACCCTGCATAGTTATGATTTTAGAAGTAGGTTGCACACAGTCCATTAGGAGTGGTGACTTGCTGCTCTAGTGTAACGGTACTCCAAAATCTCTCTTTTTCTATACCCTTTCCTCTGGGTCACGACCCACTCACTTTGGTCTGTCGAAACAAACTTAGCTTTTGCAACACTAGCCCTCGTCACTCTAAATCAGGGTTGCCTAGCCGTTCTGGTTCTGAGATTCCGTCTATAACTCCGCTGCTGGGTTCTTCTCCCACGGCACCTGTTCATGATGACTTCTCTCTCCCGTTACTATCTCGACCACGGTCTCTCACCGGTGTGAGGAATGACGGTAATTGTTCAATGGCACTATCAGAGGATTCTTCCAAAATAGGAGGAATGCTCCTCTTTGCTATCTAAAGTAGCATCTTTTGGTATTTTTTTGCCAAAAAACAAACTTGGAAACCGTCCTTTCCACCAGTTTCTTTCATTTCACCGTTTTTAAATCAATACTACCCATTGGCGGGCTGGCTAATGGTGGTGTCTTGCTACTAGTGAGCACTAACCACTTTTACAAGCCTTCAACTCTGGGGACTGCTCTTTAAGTAGTTACAGCCTGTGTTCAGAATTTATACTTTTTGTTCGCTTTCAATTCCACCAGATGAGCCTCATTCAAGGGATCAACATTTATATTTTTATATCAAACTAACCTAACCTAACCTAAACTAACCTAAACAATCTGTTTCTAGGTGAATTTAATGCCAGACACTCCGTATGGGGTGATAGAGTGAGCAACCACCAAGGTCGTTTCCTTGAATCTCTTTTATCCACTAATTATTTTACCTTTCTTAACCTTGTTCATGTTACGTCCGACCACATTCAAGCTAATTCTTTTAGTTGTGTGGATATATCTATTGGCTTCGCTAAGAGTATCTCGGATTTGAAGTGGTCCGTCTCAGTAGATCTCTATGGCCGCTACTATTTCTCCATTGTCTTGAAACACACGCCCCAAACCCGGGCTGGAGGGCGAAGCCCTGTGTTATTGAACTATTTAAAATACTAAACGGGTTTGGTAATATAAATTATAAATCAATATTTGAGGTAATAAACCGAGCTTCATTTACTACATTCCTACCCTCGTTACTCGCTTATTTAACTTTTCTTTATAACTCTTTGTATGCATTTTCCGCATTAGAAAGAATTAAACCCCACCTTAATCTCGGGCAAACCAAAGCCAACCATATAATTATAACGTTTTAAAATCTATTATCACAAAATCCTCTAACTTAGTCCTTTATAAGTAAAATTGAAACTCTTTCTCGTTATATCAGAGAGTTGAGAGAATCTCCGAAGATCCAGAAAGGATCGTCTCCTAACGTAATGCCTTTCCATCAAGGCATTATAAGACCAGCCAATTTAGGATCTTACCAAAGGTGGATAAACTTATCCTTCTTTTTGAGGCAACGCGAGATAAATCTTCTGATAAAGTAATCTCTTCCAAGGGATTTTTGGCCGTTAGGAAATTACGTAAT
The DNA here is from genome assembly GCA_963969495.1 of Ceratothoa steindachneri. Lineage (NCBI taxonomy): Eukaryota > Metazoa > Arthropoda > Malacostraca > Isopoda > Cymothoidae > Ceratothoa > Ceratothoa steindachneri. The sequence goes on along the minus strand of OZ018321.1, from coordinate 30,607,158 downwards.
TTCGAGGACTTATCTTGAAAATTTTATGATTTAGGATGTTTTTCTTTTTGCACACAAATAAACAAACAAAACGGATAAATGCTCCAGTTTATGGTGATCCAGGATTTGTTGTGTGTCGCGTCATTGCGGACTTGCCGCGATTGAATTAACCCAAGGAAATTGAATAAGTTGAAGTAGGACGGGGTCGAAAAGCAAGAAAATCTTTCATAATAAAGAATGGACGGAGAGAACAAATCTTTATCCACCAGAATGGTAAGTCAAAAAGGGACTTCACATTTTTAAAAATTAATAACAGAAAAACTAATTTAGTTATAAAAGTGGGTACATAGAAAAAGAAACGAGAAGATCTTGGCTTTTTATTAGTTAAATATAATATCCTTCAAATATTCTCCATTATTGTTAAAACAAAGGCGGATTCTTTGCACCATATTTTTCAGGACATTTTCCAAAACATCAGGAGTGATTTTGTCGATTTCTTCAATGATGTTTTGTTTCAATTCTTGAAGATTATTAGGTTTATTTACGTATACCTTTTCTTTAAGGTATCCCCAAAGGAAAAATCTGGAGGGGTAAAATCAGGTGATCGTGGTGGCCATGAACCGTCACCTAAACGTGAAATTAACCGAGCAGGGAAGGCTGCTCTTAGTTTTGCCATGGTTTCTCTCGCTGTGTGTGGTGTCACCCAATCTTGTTGAAACCACATATCGTGCATATCAAAATCTTTTAATCCTGGCAATGAATAATATTGTATCATTTCTCTGTAATTGTCTCCTGTTACTGTCACTGTTTTTTCGTCAGCATCCTCGAGGAAGTAGGGACCAATGATTCTCGAACTGGTTATGCCGCACCAGACCGTAACTTTATGTGCATAAAGAAGCTGCTTGTGAATTATCATGGGGTTTTCAGCACACCAGAATCTGCAATTTTGTTTATTAACGTTGTAGGGGTGCGAAGATGTATCAGAGCAAAAATTCCTTCCCAATCGATAATAGAAATAGCCCATTAAATTATCAAGTTAATTCAAAGACCAGGGATCGAAACTCAGTCCACAATTTTTACGAAGAAAATTCACAAAGAAAACGGAGACCACGGAAAACGCTTTAAGGACAACTCAAAAAGACTCAAGATAAATGGATCGCCTCCAGAAGAAAACGGAACTCAAGGAAAACAACTTCAAGGGCTAACATCAAGAATTGAGAAGAAATCATCACGTGATCAAGAATTTGGAAGAAATAATGACATCGAGATAAATGCAAGTTAATATGAAGATACGCCAAGAAAAGAAAAAACGAAGATCAAGAACTAAACCAGCCAACTTAAAGAAGAAAGAATCAGCCGCCAATAAGAATACCTAAGTCAGATAAATGGACGACAATGTTTCAAGAGGCAACTTGAGCCAAGAAGAAATAAATAGATTCGAATATAAAAATCTCAAGATGAAGAAAGATATTGCTAAATAAGAAAAGTTATAAAAATATGCCCCCCCATAACTGGTGACCCTCAAAAGGCCAAACAATCTTCTGATCTTCGTTACAACTGCATCTGCTCTCCTACTAGAGATTAAGAAAAGGTGTTGCTGGGAAACTTCAGGAGATCCGGGAAGGAGATGCTATTACTCATTGATTAAAGAGACAAGATTTGCTTCGTTCGCTATCCTCAATCCCACTCAATTAACTCCCCTCAAGTTGCAGACTCGGAGGCCGGGGAGGGAGAGCTACTACTCTCCTCAATCAAGAAATCCAAGACTAGTCTCTCCCCAATCCTCAAATTCGCTCGGCGTTCTAGAAAGGGACCTGTGTAGGGGTGCGAAGATGTATCAGAGAAAAATTCCTTCCAAATCAATAATATAAATAGCCCATTAAATTATCAACTCAAGACGGACTTACCGTAGCGTGACGGCAGAGTGCTGGCCTTTGGATTCAAAGACCAGGGATCGAAACTCAGTCCACAATTTTTACGAAGAAAATTCACGAAGAAAACGGAGACTACAGAAAACGCTTTAAGGACAACTCAAGAAGACTCAAGATTAATGGATCACCTCGAGAAGAAAACGGAACTCAAGGAAAACAACTTCAAGGGCTAACTCATCAAGATTCAAGAATAAATCATCACGTTATCAAGAATTAAGAAGGAATCATCACGTCATCAAGAATTAGGAAGAAATCATCACGTCATTAAGAATTTGGAATGAATCATCACATCAAGAAGAAGTATGATAATGATAAAGAAAAAATATAATAAATATGGAGCCCCCCCCCCCCCATAACGTATCCATTAATGTGAAAATGGGCTTCATGGGACATGATTAGGTGCGAGGTAAAAGTTGGATCATTATTTACTCCCAAAAATGCGCGTGCAAAGTTTATTTATTTTGATGGTCTGCAATATTTAATTGTTGAGTTATTTGAATTTTGTATAAATGAAGTTTCAATTCTTTTGTTAGGATGCGTTGCAATGATGTTCGAAAAATTCCTAGTTGACCTGATATTCACGATATGTGGTTTCAACAAGATGGGGTGATATCACACACAGTGAGAGAAACCATGGCAAAACTAAGAGCAGCCTTCCCTGGTCGGTTAATTTCACGTTTAGGTGACGCTTCTTGGCTACCACGATCACCTGATACCACTGCTCCAGATTTTTTTTCTTTGGAGCTACCTTAAAGAAAAGGTATACGTAAATAAACCTAATAATCTTCAAGAATTGAAACAAAACATCATTGAAGAAATCGACAAAATCACTCTTGATGTTTTGGAAAGTGTCATGGAAAATATGATGCAAAGAATCCGCCTTTGTTTTAACAATAATAGAGAACATTTGAAGGATATTATATTTAACTAATAAAAAGGCAAGATCTTGTCGTTTCATTTTCTATGTACCCACTTTTATAACTTAGTTAGTTTTTTTGTTATTAATTTTTTCAAAATGTGAAGTAACTTTTGGGCCACCCGTTACTAACGAACATTACACAATGTCTAAGACTTAGGGCAAGTGTGGTACATTCTCACGGCGTAACGAAATCTTGCTATTAAATACATTCCGCTTTATATGTGTACAAATTTTAAGCAGATTGGAGATAACATTGTTAGCGAATAGAGGTATAAAGCGGTTAAATAAAATACATATACTCAATAACCTTAGTACCAATTTTCAGATCTTGTAAAGATGAGGCATCCTAAGATTTTTTCAACCGACATATAAAGTAACCTAATTTAAACTATCCTGACCTGAACTAACCTAGTCTATTGTAGACTTGGTTGGGTAGGTTAGGTTTAGTTAGGTTAGACTATATTAATGTCGAAAAAAACCCGGGGATGCCTCATATTTGGTGCTAGGTAAATTTGGTCTGGGAAAATTTGGTCTCGGAAAATTCGGTTTTGAAATTTAAGGAGTTAATATCTTAAATAGTTGAAAAAAACAAACTTATAAATGGAAGAACACTAAAAAAATGAAAATTGTTAAAGAATAACTCAAAACTAAAGGAGTAGAAATAATTAAAACACAATTATCTCATAAGATTTTATTAAAAGAAGTAATTGAATAAATATGAAAGTTTAGTCTTGAAAAATTCGGTCTTATACAGAACTTGAAAAATAAACTTGTTATTTAAGATTATAAGAAATTGCTTTTAAAAATGCTAATTTGTTATCTTTCTCGTAAGATTGTAGAAGTTTTAATAGCAATCATCTATTTTCTCATACTTTCTTTTCTTTCATGGTTTATCTCCTCTTTGAATGTGAATAATTTTCGTTTGCTTGAGTTCTTCTTCCTTTCGAAGAGCATCAAGGACCTTCGAAATATTAGGATGGTTGAAGGGAACCGATGCTCTAAAAGCCAACTGGAAGCCCTCTAAAGCATTGTTTGTTCTGGGCAATCCATGGATCCCTCGATGGCGGACATTCCAAAAAGTAATTGGATACAAAGGCTTTTCTCACCTACAACGTCTTCCTATTTTGGGGCCAAAGTATGTCAATTCAAAGTAGCTTATAAATTCTATTGGCACTAATTCACCCTCGCATAAATTAGCATAGGCACTAATAACATCTTCAGGTGATAAAAATTCCAAAGCACAGAACATTTTTATCTTAGTCGCAAAATTGCCATCAGTACTGAATTGGACCTTACATCTCAGTTGACCTTTTTTCTTATAAACATTCTGACTAAATGAAATAGACAACCAAAGCTGTTGGCACCAGTAAAGTTACGACTGTAACTATTTCGAAGTGCTCTTTCAAAATCAATCATTCCTTCTTGTAGGTTCATATTTGGTACCAAATCTTTTAGTTCATTAAAAAAATTGTCAGGCGTTGCTTCAGTCTTGTCAGGCAAAAAAGCAAAAGTACGAAGAAATAGTTTACCGTTCAAAACAGCTTGAATAGTGAACAACTGATACCATATAGATGGAGCTGATTTAAAAGGGCCATCCATTCCTAAATGTGAGGCATTCTTCAAATCTTCAAGGACCTCATTTGAGGATGAAATTAAAAGTGCCTTTTCGTCATTAGAACCAGTGTCACATTGCAAGGACGATGCACCTCTCTGAAAGATAATGAAAGTATTTTGGTATTTTAAATCCTGTACGAGAAAGAAGCAAATGAGGTGAACCAAAATATTCAATGAACCAATTAGTTATACTTGTATTTCTTGAAACCGTTTTCAAATTTGACAATTCATACTTTGCATATTCTCCGATACCACTTACTATTTCTGAAATGAGAGCTCTAGTGCTTGATGCAGCGCCTTTAATCACTTTGGTTTTTAATTCTGAAATGGCAATTCTTGCTTCTGTTACATTTGGATCAGCTTCATGTTCATGATTATTGAGCGTTTTTTATAATTACAGGATCACCAGATTTGTTCTTCCTATGTACGCGAGCAGGACACTTCTTATTACGCATCTCACAGCGCCAAAGTTTCTTTTTCTTATTAACACTAAGCATATAGAAATCATATATATAATTCAGTTCGTCAATAAACTTTTCTTTATTCTTCTCACCTTTAAAATACTCAGCAGCCATAATATGGGTAATGCGCAATTTAAAAAAATATAGAACGTTGAACTTTCACGACACTGTTTTTCAAGAAGTAGCTTGATAATGACCTAGCAATCTTCCCCTTAATAACATTCTTATCTGTTCCGAAAGATTAACACAATATAAAATTAAATCCATGAAAATGGGATTGACCTGGACTGACCGGCTCAGAAGATTACTACGCTCAAATAAAATAAATGAGAAACGGAAATGTGGAATTAGATAAATTCCTCAATATCTTTACTTGATCGGAAGATTAACACGCATTCTATCACTAAAAGCAAATAAAAGCATTATAAGGGAAGACCGAATTTTTCGAGACCGAATTTTCCGACACCAAATCTTTCAAGACTGACTTTTCTGATCACCCTCATCTTTACAACATGCCAATATACTATGGAAAAAATTTATTACAAGATATCTTTAGCTTCCTGTTGATATATATATATATATATATATATATATATATATATATATATATATATATATATATATATATATATATATATATATATATATATTATATATATATATATATATATATATATATATATATATATATATGTCGTAGAATGGACTCCCGACGATATACCATATATCACTATTTGTTGAGGGAACTTCTTTAATTATCTTTAGAGTGCGTTAATGTCTGGCGGGCCGATATTATGTATCTTCGATATGCTTAAGAAGTGGAACTGAGCTCAAGGATAATAATATTGCTATCATTAATAAAATAGAGTTTTATTAATAATAACTATCAACAAACACAAGACGGAAAATATTGACATAAACAGAGAATGGAAAGGGTCGTGGGGCTCGGGCTAATCCGAGGATTAAAGGATTTAAAAAGGTAAAACAAATATAGAGTTAAAGAGATGGGATGGTTCGCTAAACCATTTAAAGAACAGGATAGAATTGACGAAAGGGTTAAGTACTCAAAGGTGACGTTTGGCTTACGTAACTTTATACGAGTGGTGCAGTGGAAGGCGACGTAAAGGAATTTTCGGTCCGCTGGCGAGTTCCAGCCGAAGGACGGAGGGGAATAAAAGGATCCTGACGTGGCGTCTTGAGAATGAGAACCGTTTCTCGACGAACGGCTTGAAGAACAATGGCTGTTCTACGTTGTTCTCTTCCGAACAACAGGGGGGGGTGAGAACCGTCTCTTGTCTACGGGCTCAAGAACAATGGCTGTTTTAATGTTGTTCTCCTCTGAACAACAGGGGGGATAGAACCGTCTCTTGTCTACGGGCTCAAGAACAATGGCTGTTCTAATGTTGTTCTCCTCTGAACAACAAGGGGAAAGGTGGAGAACCGTTTCTTGGCGAAGGGTTCAAAAGAACAATGGCTGTTCTAACGTTGTTCTCTATCTGAACAACGAGGGGGAAGCCTTGAGGACTTAGCGTCACGAAAGGCTCGAACCTTTGGCACTCAAGGGATATTGTCCTCCTTCTGGACAAGTGATGGCAAATCTCGAGGTCGAGGTCCCTTGGCGCACAAAGTGAGAGAGGGTCGTGGTGATGTTTTGCGAAGAAAATCTGGATCTCCAATCTGATCTTAGTGGTAAAGTTTCCATCTAAATAGTCGAGACACTCCCTTGGCGTGGGGGACAATGGAGTGGGAACTTCGAGGGAATGCACAGCCGAGGCTTTGAACAATGCCTTATCTCCCCATAAGCCTAACTCAATCTGGTGAGGTCGGCGTATGGGGGCGAACGGGGGGGGGGCGATAACTTCCTTGCTTAAACATTGACATCCGGTGGCTCTGATAAGGCGCCAAGCTTCGAAGTGAAGATGCACGTGGGAGCATCGTGGTTTTAATATAATATGTGATAGGAGTTGAAACTAACGCTGCCTCAACCCGTTCTATCACAATATACATATATATATATAAATATATATATCGTGCAAGGTTGTTCTTATAGAGGCGGATCTTAAATTCAGGATGAAATTTGCTCAGTTTTCCTATTCTTTGAAAAATTATTTTATGACATCAAATCTCTGCCTATTCATGGAAAGTTCTCTAAACTTCGGGGATTCTTTCGCTAATATTATTCGCGAACTTTTCAATAAAACTAAACGCCTCAAGTTTTCTGTTCCAATGCGTCCCATTCTCGCCACTTATACCATGGTTAATTATAAATTATCCAAACTTTTATTTCCTATTCTTACTGCCTTTAGTCGTAATGAATTCAATATATCAAATAGTTATTCGTTTTCTGAAGAGATTTCTAAACTTAATATTGATTCTCCTAACTTCATCACGAGTGTAGATGTTAAGTCGCTATTTATTTCAATTCCTGTAAAAGAAACAATGAGTCAGTAATGCACAAGGCCTTTCCTTCTTTCAACTCCACCTTCCATGAATTTTCCTACTCTCGGTTTCAGCCCTTATTATAATTGGTTGTTAATGTTAATTACTTTGTATTTAATGGGAAAACATACGCCAGATAGATGGGGTCGCATGGGTTCTCCCTTTGCTCCGATTTTGGCCGACATCTTTATGTCAATTGTGAACTTCATTTAAACCTAGTTTTTTTATAGAAGATATGTTGAAGACACCTTAATTATTTTCAAATCAGAGTAAATATCCATCAAGTGCATTGCATATCTAAGCCAGCTAACTCCACATATTCAGTTTGAACATGAAAAAGAACTTAACAACTCTCTCCCTTTATGGTCATTTTGATTTCTCGTTGGAAAAAATCTTTCTTTACCTAGGTCTATCGCAAATCTACTTTTACTGGGCTCAGTTAATTTTTTTTTAGTAGGTGTGACCTATCAAGCAATTCTAAGAATAAGTACTACCCTATTAAATCGCGCTTATCGATTATCATCCAACTTCTACTTGATGCATAGAGAAAAGAATTATTTACTCGATATTTCACTAAAAATGGATATCCTTCCTCTCCTATATACAAATCAATATAAAATTTTTTTAACAACATTTACTTCATGAAACTACCAACCATTAATGTACCTAAAAATAAACTATAATTTTAAGTAAACTTGGCCCTTTAAATGAAAATGTTCGCGCCAAATTTTCTACATTTTAAACAAGTTTTATTTGCATACAAAATTTACTGCATGCCATCTTGAAATTATTTAACACCAGGGTGTCATAATAATAGTTTATCAAGCACCCTACTCGTTAGTGGATCCGCTTATCTCTACTTCTCTTTATTACACACCATCCTACCCATTTCCACACTTGCTTTTCGATCTACAGAATTTCTGGCTGCCCGGCGCACTTTCGTCTTCTTATGAGCCTTAATCGAGAGGCAGCATATACCGTGAGGTGGCTACCTGCTTCGAGGGCCAAAAGCCTGCTGGCTAGGGAAAGTATCAGGTCAGGTGTGTACTGGGCTGTCGACTCTGCTCACCTTCCTTCAGTACACATATAAGATGGCTACATCTGCACCATCTTGTATGGTCAATGTTCCAGGGCAATTTTACCAAAATGGCGGTTCGGGTTGCGAAGGTTCATCAACGCTGTCCCTGGAGCGATTAATGTGTTACTGATCATGTTCTGGAATTTCTGATGCTATGGAAACTTTTCCCTTACCTCTTCATTCATATGAAGGTTATAGTACTTTTCATCCGGCACCTTTTTATTTTTTCAATCTAATCATGGTGACAAATGCAAGGACGAGTAGGAAAGAGCATGAAGATCCGCCTCCAAGAGTGGACTCTTTGTACCTAGTTGTCGGGGAGAATAGGATAAATCGACGCACACATTTGATCAGAGACCCTCCTATGATGCAAAGTAAGGCGAATGGCATCTGTGATGCCTTGGGAGGGAGGGATGGTCACACACAGGCCCATCTAAGATGCACAGGGTCTCGAAAGTGACCCAGCCCAGGTCAGTACCGAACACGAGTCCACCCCTTTACCAGCTTCTCGTCAGACGGCTCGGGGACCCCGAGGGATCATAAGGAGAGGATGGGTCAGTACCCATGTTTGTTGCCCCTCTGACAGCTAAGACCTTCTTCATCTCCGAAAAGAATCTTGCTGAATTCTGGGCACCCTACCTAGGGGCTCTTCTGACCAGGGAGAGGAACGGGTTCATTCCCCACCCCATCTTCTAAAAAGAAAAGCACGAAGAGGACTAAAGGCTCATCTCACTCCGCGGAGGCCCATGGAATGACGGGTCTGCCACCGTTTCGGAGAGCAAGCAGGCCAAGATCAGCACATCTGGCCCCGATGCACAACGGAATAGAGGTCACAGACCCAGATATTACATCACCGACCATGCAGCTGGTCGATCATGGAGAAGTCAAGTTCGAATGTGTAAAGAGAAAACAGGGAGGGGCCTCGAGACCCAGCCCTAAACTCTTTATCACGTTTGACCGTGACAGAAAACATGAGTCGGTGCGTACCGGCTGGTATCGGTATCGCAGAAAAGACGTTCTTGCCACTGCCGCGCAGGCACTACAATTTCCACATCTTCAGAATTACGAATCGCTCCTATAGACGTAGAAGTCGGGTTTACACGGAGCGTGTGTATCATGCTCCAAGGCCCCCATTCAGGCTACGAATTTTCGGTCATTGCGCGAGGCTTATCAATTGGTATTGGTGCTTCCTGCACTGCCTGGAACGTATTATGCCTCATTTTTTAAAAAAGGCAGGCACTGCTCCTGACCACTTCAGGCCTACGAGCGCGGTTGTTTCCGCACCTATTCCGAACCATTCTTCTAGTTCTACTCACCCCGGACTCTCCACTGGTAGAGCTGGTTGTACAAATTGCTCAAAGCCAGCCTAGTTTAACCCCCCCCCCCTCTCTCCTAACGTGACCGTTTTAGTAATGCTAAACGGCCCCGCGCCTAAAGCGAGTCATTAGAATTATTGGAGACAACACCCATGAAGCTGGTCGTAAGGCAGTTTTCCAGGGTTCCTAAAGCTACCCCTAGGCAGGAGGACAGCACCAAAGGAGCTTCGGCTCCTACGCCAACACCCAGTGCTAGGCTGGATTGATCAGAGACGGAGTATCCCTAAGGTTTCGAGGCGATGAGAGGAAAAGACTCGCATGGCGACCTAAATCTTCTCCGATAAGTCTTCGAAGGCAACAGCACCTTCAGCGCCTTGTTCGGCTAACAAGATTCAGTGTTCTGCCTGCAAAAAGCGTACAGTCACTCCCATGATGGTCTTCTCTTCGAAGACGGCCACCACAGCAATCTATTCCGAGATAGGCCTGTAAAGCATATCATTCAATGGGATCAGTGCGGTCTTCAGGCAAACTTGGTGTAACTGTGGAGACTCGTCTCCACAGCTCTTTTTACGTGATACCATACTTGGTATGCACCCTGGGCCCCTGAGGTGAGAAAGTTTAGTTGTTGATGGCATAATTGAATTTACTAAAAAGTGGCTACTACAAAAACAACGAATTTCAGAGTTTTCGCATTCTCAAAAATGCACTAAGTTCGGATCTTGTAGCGTTCATTGCCTCTCTTATATTATTAATATCAATTGCATTGTTCTAACTGAAACAACTACCTCCTTAAAGCTTTTTTTAAATCCTCGTTTCCGTGTGATGAGTTAAGCAATTCAATTTATATCACCAGTTTTGCTTCATTTCATTTGTCTTGCAAGGTAAGGATTATTAATATTTATTCATCAATTTCATAGTAAAATGTTAAAAGTTAAACCATCTCGTTGAGACTGTAGGTAAAATTCTGTTAGTGTTCAATAGTTGGACTGTGAAATTGAATTTCTGAAGAAACTGTTAGCAAGTAGTTATTAACTTCGTTCATGCCTTATTTAGATAGAGATAAGGGCAATATTGCCTTTTAGGTTTAATGTTAATATGCTCTTTTTTTTCTTTGTTTGTGATATATTTTCACAGATGGAAGTTAAAAAAGTTATCAAAGAACTGAACAATGCCTCTTCTGCAGTCAAATTACAATATACAACATGGCCTCATTATAAAATATATTTATTCCAGCCAGGCCAACGATCATCGGTCAAAGTTAGAACCACCGAAAAATAAAACAAAGGCTTTTACCAAACAGGACAGCCAAGATAACTGTAATTCGACCAAAATAAAAGTAGAGTTAGCGAGTTAACCGGGTACACACTTCTTATACTTATATACACACCTTCAAACTTTCTTCTCCTATCTATTCATACACATTTCTTACTTACACCATCATTGATCATTGATTGATGATTGTAAATCATTATTTATTATTGTCCCGTGGCACCTTTTGACCATATTGGTCATCTTCTGGAGCGACACTGATAATATGAATAAATTCAGCTATATAAATACACAAGATATGTAAAAATTTTACAAGTTTTTAGAGGAGTAACATTGACTGTATTGATTAATATTAAAATAGAAAAATAAATTTGAGAATAAAATAACAAATTTTGAGTTTAAAATTAAAGTATTTTTGACCGCATATATTGTAGAAAACCCCCCGAAAAAATAGGAAAAAGTAACACCGATAGGAACTAAATGTTGGTAAAAAGACATAGACTTCTAGTAGATATTTTCTTCATGGAGAACGTGAGCTTCAGACGTGAGTTCCTCTTGAAATATTTTGACGACACGTATGATTGAAAAACAACAGAAAAAACGCCCAAATTAACACCCCTCTTTCAGAAATAGTACTTGATGTCACGCCTAAGTACCTAAAGTTGTGGTGCTTACAGTCACCGGTAGGAAATGAATGTTGGTTGAGAGACGTAGACCTATTGTATTTATTTTCTTCACGGAAAAGGCGAGCCTCGGACGCGAGTTCCTCTTGAAATGCGTATTTGAAGGTCAGCTCATGGTTAATATCGGGTAGTCTTATTTGGTTTGTCATCTCGGGGTCCATGTTATTTTGAATCCTTTGCCATATTTTTTTCGCTCGGTTATGGTGCTACATTGATGGGGTCCAAATCGGTAACTTGATGTAGTAGGCGTGTGGGTATGCGGTCATTCAGTGTGACACCAGCAATAAATTTTAGTGCTCTATTGTGAATTGCCTGATGTTTCCTCAGGGCGCACCTACTGAGGGTATGGAGCGGTATGGTCGGGTAAAGAAGGATTGGTCTCACCAGTGTGGTATATAATTTGCGTTTATTTGCGGGCGAGAGTTTTTTGAACCTATAAAATGAACTGAGTGCTCTCCGGCCTGCCTCCGCTCTTTCCTTGCAGTTTGAAACGTATCCATTTGACATGATCTTTAATCCAAGGACTTTGCCGCCATACGTATAGGAGTAGTTTTTGCCGTTTGTATAGATGTTCGATGTTTTACGGCGTCCTATAGGAATTACTTTAAATATGGCGTCGTTGGTTCTGATTTTATTTCTTTGCTCGTAGTTGTTAAGTGTGCTTATCTCTGCTCCCGTTCTATTGGCAACGTCCCTTGGGTTCGGATAGTCGCTTGTCACGATCTGTGTGATATCATCGGCCAGTTGGATATTCTGTGCAAAGTCAAAATCGGGATGAGGGAGGTCATTCGTATAATGACGTAAAGGGTGGGACTAAGGCAGCCCCCTTGGGGCACTTAGGCGCCCAGCTTGAAGAGTTCACCTTCATAGCCATTAATAGTTATTTTAGCTTTCAGTTCGTCCAGATAGTTATATATGATTCTGCTGAAATTGTCCTGCAGGCCGAGGCCAGCGACTTTCGACTTGAGGCCCGAGATCCAGACATTATCGAAGGTAGATGCCACGTCTCTCAGAACTACGTCAATTCTATGGTTCCTTGCTTTAGCAAGGCAATCCTTTCTGTGATAAGAGCCAGGGCCGTTTATGATCCCTTTTCAATTAATGGATATGCACTTATAGAAGTGAAAAATGTTAAGAAACTGAACAATACTCTTCTGGTGGCAAATATAACAATTACTATATACAACATGGCCTCCTGATAATATATATACCAGGCAATGGTTTGGACACTACCCCGTCCCCCACCACGGGAAGAGCTTGCGATTCGCTAATAAGATTAAAATTTACAATCTAAACAAAAGCAGCAATGGTTAAATTTTTATAAATTTTCTAAACTTCGCCAATTATAATAATTTTAAAAAGGAATTCTAAACTAAATTTGCTCCCTTTGAAAATATCACGTTTCTAAAATATACTTATAGAAGAAGATATATAAAAATAAATTTTCTGAAATTCACCATTTGTAATTCACAAAATTTCGATACTTATATTTATTTCGGAACTTCACCATTTTGTTTTTTGATATTATAAAAGAATTATTAGAAATAACTTTGTTAAAGAAAACATAAGTCATAGCCAAACTAAGATCAAATTATTATTCAAATATTAAAAAAATCCCCTTCTTAAATTATAGAGTTAGTGATGATATATATATATATATATATATATATATATATATATATATATATATATTATTTTTATTAAAAAATATATATAGAATTTTTAATTTATTTCTAATCACTTAGTCATTTATAATGATTAATGGATGCCAAAGGATATAATATTTATTTGCTAGCAGCTTTTTTCTTCTCTGCAGTTAGCTGTTATAGTATATTTTTAGTATCCCTCCATACATATTTCGCTTATCCCTCCCAAATATATCTATATATATATAGAAAGAGCAAATAAAAGTCCTGCGGGTGATAACAACCACCACAGGGCTTTGGCCATATTTTTTTTTGCCTTTCAAAACCATTTTGAAGACAAAGAAAGATACAGAAACCTTGAATTGCAGATTATATACGAATATAGTACAAGACAAAGAGAAAGTGGACGCGAATGAGCAATAAAACAAGAAACAGGAGTTTTTTATAGGTAAGAGAAAGGGACATTAGAAGAAGACCAGAATCAAAGAGAGCAGAGGGCGGCACAATGAAGGCGATCCTTTACCGAGAAGACAAAAATAACGCCAGGGGAAACAAGTTTCAAACTCCTGGCCTGGACTCAAACATTTTTGTTTAGGGTGTGTAACTGAGTTTCGTTGCATTTGGATAGCTGAGGTCTGGACTGTGGGGATAGATTTTTATGTTATGCGCCAAAGAGCGACACTTCTGTCTCCTGAGGATTTGTAGCAATGAGCCACTCATCCTCATACTCGTCCAGTATTCGTTGTGCAAAGCTTGCTATCATGTTAGGTCTACGCCCGCAGACGAGAATTGTCTCGTCGTTGCATAGGACAGTGTGTACGTGTGTTTGCAGTCTTCTGATTGACGTGGAGTGTTGTGAGTGTACATAATGTAGAGTGTCGGCGCAAGGACGCTCTCCTGCGGCACTCCTGCGCGTGATGTTTTGTTATTGTATTTAATAAGATATTTCCGGTTTGTGAGGCAGTGGGAGAAAAGTATTTTGTCAAGAGAGGGAGCTCCGCCACACTTTGTCGAAGGCCTTTTCCACATCCTTACCTGTGGAGAGTGCCTTTTGTCGTGTTTGACATGCTCTCTGGATGACATCGTGAACGATGGTCACAACCGCTTAACCTGAACGATCCCTCCAAAAGCCATACTGGCAGGTGGAGAACCAGCCCATGCCCCCAAAGAAGCTGCGCAGGCGGCTGTTAACCCTAACTGAGCAATAGGCCTTTAGTTGTTGGTGTGTGAAGGATCTTTGTTTTTCTTGTGGAGTAGGATGTTGTGTAAAGTTTTGAATGTTTGGGGGAAGTGACTGGAGGCCAATGAGGCATTGTAGAGGTGTGTTAGTATGGGCAGAGATTGCTTCGGAAAGATGGTGTATTCAGGTGGCAGGAAAGCCGGAGGGGCCAGGGGAGCGTTTTGGTGTGGATTTTATGTAATGTTCTATTTCCTCGACGGTGATGAGTGAGGTACATGTGGTTGTGCTCTCGAGGACATCCAATTGTATCAGAGGGTCGGGTTCCAACTCAGCCACATGAAGTCGGCACTACTCCTGTACTTCTTGGAAGTGATCTTATGCATGTGGTTTAGGAGGGTTGTATATATGGACTGTGTCAAAATGGGACCTGAAGGCGTCGAGGATGTCGTTAGTGTTGGTTATGTTTGGTTTTTCCTGGTGAGGATGATTGGCTTTTGTGGCTCCGAACCAAGCAGAAGAAGGAAGGATCAGCGTTTTGGGCATCATCCGCGATGTGGACTATCTCGCACCACTCATGATTCCGTTCCTCTTGCACGCAACGAATGATATGGGCACGTAGAAGAGTATAGTTTTGTTGTCGTTGGTCTCCGTTATAATAATTGTATAGTGTTATGAGGGCTTAAGTGTGTATGAAGAATGTAACTTGCCTAATGTTTGTGTATGTTCTTTGTGGTGCGTGTCTTTTCATAGAGGTTTTAATTGTATCGATTAGTGTAGCCCAATGTAATTCTCCGTAGCTAGGGTTTGTGTTGCTTAAGTCAGGGTTGTGGGGTGTGTTGTCCGTTATATGTATGCTGAACTCCGCCCAGTTCGTGTTTTTGTAGTTCAAGAGGGTGGTGTGGGTATGAGTATGGGTGATGATGAGATCATCGCACATAGAGGAATGTGATCTGATAGTAGGTGAGGGCCTGGTGCAATGTGGGTGTGGATCAGTGTGAAGGACCACGTCAGGGGACGTGACTCCCCCCGCGGAGACCAACAAATGTAGGGGAGGCCGGACCGATTATACTCGCAGCGAAAACGCTGTAGCCACCGACCAGATACATTCCTGTATCATTTGGGGTGTTGGATAATAGTGTGGGGTGGAGAGCATTCAGGTCCCCCACAAAGAATAGTCGAAGGTTATTGTTGGTACGTGCTTGGATTGGGACGTCTATGTTTAGTTGTAATCGTGGAGGTCTGTTGTGAGTGGCCACAATGATGAGGCGAAAGCTCGTTTGTATTTTGTTTTCATGAGATTATGGAATGTGGACCGCTTGAGCAGTATAGCTGAGCCAAGCTGCGGTGATTGAAGTGTCAAGTGTGTGTGGTAGCCTGCGATGCGGAGTCTGTTGTTTGGGATGCTGCCTTCTTCTCGGCTGGCTCTTAGGACTAGAGGGCAGAGCCTGCATCTGGCATCTTCACTCGTGTCTGTAACGGTTGAGGTCTTGTGGAGTTGCCCGTGAGGGCTGGAAAGGGTGGAGGAATAAGTGTGAGTAGAGGTTGTAGTGGTAAATATGTTAAAGGAGAAGATGACAGTTGTAGGCGTTGCATGAGATTAGATGAGGACCTTGAAGCAGGGTTAGGTCTTTTGCCAGACTGGGTAGGGATGGAAAGGGGTCTTGTCGAAGAGGTAGAAGGAATAGGTTCTGAGTGGTGATTTTTGAAAGCAGGAGATTTGAAAGAGTTAGAGGAGGAAGGCATTTGAGCAGGAGTAGGATTGGATGATGGAATTCTTGCAGGGAACGAAGGCTTAGAAGTGGTAAGAGTGTGATTGTTGGTAGGGAAAGAGGAAACGACAGTAGAGGAGGTAGATCTAATGTAGAGAAGAGAGTAGGCGCAAGAGGATAGGGCAGAAGTAGTGGGGAGGATAGCGTGAGGGGAGGTGGGAAGGGAACAAGTGGTAGGAAGAGGGAGTGGGGGAGAGGGTTGAACAGAAGCAGTGGGAAATGCAGGTGGAGGGGGGGCAGACGTAGGAGGAAGAGGGGTGGCGAGGAGAGGGAAGCGAGCTGGGTCGATCGGGGTTGAACAGAGGTAGTGGGGATCACAGTTGGAGTGGGGACAGACACTGTAGGAAGACGGGTGGCGAGGAGAGAGGCACGAGCGGTAGTGAGGGAGGAGCATTTTGTGATGAAAGCTGTGAGATCGTTGAGTGTTTGGTAAGGTGTGTATATAAATCTAGGTGTGGGTAAGAGTAGTGGTCTTCTACTTTTGTTTTCTTGGAGCATGGCAAATAGTGCTTCGGAGAAGACGAACTGCTCTAACCTATTTAAGGCATGCAGCTTGTTAAGGTATTTGGCGTATAGTCGAGGGTCCCCTTCCCCTTTATAAATCTGTGGCCACTGTGGGAAGCACAGTGGTTAGGTGTGTCCTGTGGCTGGAGTTATGAGGTGTCATTGTTGTTTGTGAGTGTGGATTTGTCTTTGCAGGATCGTGCGGAGGCGTTATAATGAGGTTTGAGATAGTTGTAGGATTAGAGGGTGTACCTGGGTAAATGTGGGTGCTGAGGGTACCCACATTGTGCCAGTTGTGACGGCGTAGTATTTTGTAAGTGGAGGGGGGGCTGAGGCAGAGTGAATTCGTGTGGTGGTGGTGTTCCTGAGTGTACGCCATTACTGTAACGGCGTTTTTCCGTGCCTTCGAGAAGTAGGGGCACTTAAGGTTGACAGCGACGTGGTCGCCGCCACAATTTATGCCTTTTGTACCTGTGGAGGTGCAGCCGGAGTAATGGTGACCCATTAAGCTGCATTTAGAGAAGACCTGGTAGGCTTGGCAGGTGTTTGTCTCGTGACCGTTCTCCAAACAGCGTCAGCATTGCTGCAGTCTTATACATATTCAGTTGTGTTTCTATGTTGTGTGGGTGTGTGAGACTACCATAGACCTTGATTCTTTGGTCTAGTAGTGTGTTCTTTTTGCGTGCGTTAGCGAGGGTGATGGCAGCCCACTGCTTGGTACGGTTGAAATAGAAGTCTTGAATTTCTTCTACTCCGTACTCAAGAGGTTGGCCAGTATGCCTGGGGTAAAGAAAGTCAGCCACAGGTGGTTTATCTTTAGTATACGGGCCTAGTACCTTTTTTTAAACACATCCTGTAGTTTCGTATGGTGGTTTAGTTCGTTTTTTTCTATTCGTGGAATTTTAGTGCGTCTTCAGGTGACCTGAAGACGATTATCTTCCCGATGTGTGCCTTTAAAATGTTTGTAATGGGTGTGTCATGAGTGGTAGCCAGCTGAAGTATGTTTTCGGGTATGAGTATCCATGTGTTATTGGTGTTGTTTAGTAACTTTAGCCTAGAGTCCATGACTAGAGTTACGGTTTCCGAAATCTTGCTGTGGGAGAGTCCCCCACCCTGCCGGTGACCGCTCACATAAGACACCTATGAGAGATGATGTAAAAAATGAGAGATGGACTTGGAAGGGCTCCTCAGAGGGTGCAAAAGAATGAGGGGCTTAATAAATGACAGGGACGAATCAATGACCACCGCCTGAGGATGCCGCCCCTTTGGATGGGTTTAGGTTATTCCGTTTTACGCCCAACGTACACAGACGCGGGTGTGAGATCCACTCTGAGATCCTGGCCGGATCCCGCATTAGCCTAATGTTCAGACCTGCACACCCCCAAGCCTGCAATTATGTCTTCGTATGTAAATAGCAGAGTTGCAGCGAGCTATGAGTGCGGTGTCACTTCACATGCGAGCGGCGAGGCGGGAGCGGGGTGGTGGTGGTATTTAGGCTGTCATGTTCAGTGATGGACAAAATAAAGAAGTATTATATCTATTAAGGGGTGGAGGGGCGTTGACTGGAGGGGCCGACGTAGGCTGGGCGCCGTATGTGCCTCTTAGTACGGGCGTGCTAAGGGAATCTTTAGCGAGGCGGTCCCACGGCCTTGCTGTTTCGCTTACCTCTTGTACCAAGGCAAGGATATGAGTAGTGAGAGAGTGTTCTATGTCCTTGCCGAGTACACCTCAAGGCAGATCGCTTCCTTTATGACTTTGGTAGGATGGTTGCGTTCCTTCTGGCCTTCCGTTTTCCTTGCCTCCTGATTTCCAATGCCAAGGGAAGAGCAGGCAAGTAGATGTCGACTCTCCGAAATCACAGCGACGGATGAATGATTCTTGATGAAAAAGGTGAGAAATTAGTTAGAGATTTTATAGGTGTGAATAGGCTTATTGTACGGTTTTCATTGGTGTAGTTGGGCATCACATGTTTTCTTCTTTGAATTTTTATTTTCTTTTCATGTTCCATTTTGCCTTCAGAGACTCCAGTGTAGACCATTGGTGGCTGAGTTTATCGCATGACGATCATTCGTTTCATTGTTATATTTTCTTTTTAATATATATATATATATATATATATATATATATATATATATATATATATATATATATATCGATATAGTCTGTCATCCGTGGTTGGTATTCAAGCCTTTCAATTATTTTGGTGCTAACTCGTTAACTGTTTACTTTTTTATTATTTTATTATATTTTTGTCTGTTTGTTTATTTGTTTTTCATTGGGCAGTATGCCTCCTTTTATTATTATTACTTTTTATTTTTTTAGTTTTATTATTATTTTAGATTATTTATTTCTATATTAAGTTGGGTATTTCGCTTCGAAGGGGTGGTGGCTTTCATAACAACATATACGAATTATTATAATGTAGCTGAATGCTCCTTTTGATCACTCCACACCTGATACCACTTTTGTCGTGGTATACCTTGTGGAATGTGAAGTACCGCTTTGATGTAAGAGTGCTAATTTTTGTTGTTTTTAAGGAAGAGCCGCTTCAACACGTAAGAATAAGAGGGAAACACACAGGAATTCCCAAAATAAAATTATATTTAACAATTTACTACGCAAACACAAAACATGAACCACAGGAATACTCCGATTTTAAAATACACAAAATTACTTCAATTAACTTGACCCTCAAATATTGAATAATTCGATGATTACTTCAATTTTGAAAAAAAAAATGCTAACGGCCTTTACTGGCCGCAACTACCTTTGTTGATACCCCTTGGAATGGGTTTTTGTCTAACTTTGAACTCCCTCGGGAATGTTACTGTCTCCATGACGCGTGCTGACCAACCAGATGGAGGTTGCGGACGAATAACTTGAAAGCACCAACTGACTTTGGAGAGTGTGGCAGCTGGAGTCCACACGCTTTCGGCAGGAAGGGATATCACCACGGGATAGTGAAAGAAGGTTCCTTTCTCCTCTTCGGATTACTCTGAGGAGTAATTCGCACTGTCTAGCGATGCACTAAGGCTTGAATACCTTGACTCCTGGGAGTGCTGGAGGGAGTGTACTTTGGGGCGGGGGGGTTTCAAGGGCGAGGACTGTACTCAGGGGGGTCTTCTTTAAGGGCGAAGATAGAAGAGGGGGGTTTCTCTGACGAGAATAAGTTGAACTTGAACAAGTTAACTTAAAGGTCGGTCTGGTAACCAGGAAGTAGCTCGAGGATGAGCTTCTTCTTAGTTCCAGCCTTTCTCAAGGGCGAGGCCTATCTCGGTATTTTGGGATACACTAGGATAGAAGGGGGGTTCTCTGACGAAAATAAGTTGAACTTGGTTTCTCAACCAAGTTAACTTATGAGTTTGGTGTGGCCACCAGGTAACGGGCTCGAGGGGAAGCCTTTTTCCTCTTCTTTTCGTAATTCCTCAAGGTCAAGGAATATCCCTGGGCTTTAGGATGCACCAGGATATGAGGAGTCTCTCTGACGGTAGTAAGTTGAACTTGAACAAGTTAACTTAACGTTCGGTTTGATAACCAGGGACTAGCTCGATAATGAGCTGCTTCTTAGCCTCCTTGGTAGCCCTGCTTCTCTTGCAGGGGACTTCGTAGTCTGGCGACTCACGTATTCTACCAGTCTAGTCTTGGTAGCCCGGTCTCAATCCGGGGACTTCGTAGCCTGGAGACTCTCGTATTCTACCTGTCCAGTCTTAGTAGCCCGGCCTCAATCCAGGGACCTCGTAGTCTGAAGACTCACGTATTCTACCTCGTTTTTCCCAAATGTTTGTTATTTATACCTCGTCACCCCACTGGGATAGGGGTAGGAGGGGGGGGGCTTGTGGATGGGCCCAGGAGGGTTCTTATTCTAACGGGTTTTTTCACCAAGTCCTTCGAGCTTGAGAGAAACGCGTCTCCAATTTCTTACTCGAGGTGAAATTGAATATACACTCGTAGGGGAGATCTGGCCGTTTAAACCCATACAGCTTTTCATAGAGGCGAGTGGCTGTACTTACGAGCTTGACCCACGTTGCCTGGCCCGGATGTTCTGGCAATTACCGTCCCGTGTCTCCACTGAGAGAGGAGGGGGGAGTGACGATTCCCCTACATATAATGCTTGCAGTGTTCATATGGGCAGTTAAACTCGTAAACTATATCGGTAGACTTCAGTTTTGAGGAGTCTTGGCAGATTTTATTTTTCATGACATTGTTTACCTTTGTTGTTTTATAATATATAATAAACTGAATCTTGATCGTTAGCAGTCCAAACAGAGCGCCTAAAAAACATATGGAGAGCATAACTAACACCAGCCTAACAAGAGATATATTAGTTGAAAACAACGCAATAAAAAGAAGAGAGGCAGATCAATCTAGACTGAGCATCTTAGAACCCATCTTAATCAACGAAGAAAGGCCAACCCTGAACACTCAGGCTACAAGTTGGAATTGAACATATATTTTTTTCTAAAATTTCCCCCGCCTGATTGGCCATTGACATTACATTCAAGCTAAGAGGAATACATACCACCTAAAAACTGTTTTCATTTCATGAGTGCGCTTCACTTGAATAGAGCTGCTCTACGCCTATCAAGAGAATTCATGAAGTCCTACCAATTTAAGTTCTGTTTTTCAATATTTGAAGTAGTTGAAGAAAATCATCTCCGCATCAAGACCGTTGACGGTTGACGTCACTAGCTTCATTTGAAGAGTCGCGCGTTGATCCTCCGCTGAAGGCAAAAGCTCCGCTTCGAAGTCTCCTCTTTCCCAACCATAACAGCACGTCTCGTGTTTGAATTACTTCTCTGCCAGTGAATGCCTGTAGAGACCACCGGTTTCTGACGTCTCCAAACCCCGGACGGAAGCTCTATAGGGGGCACGAAGAAGGGGGCCCAGTAGTAGGTGGAGTGTTCAGGGCCGGCAGGTGGGCCCTGTTAGACATTTATCCTAGGAAGGGCACATAAGGAGAAGAGAAAAAAGAGAATTAGGGATACATTTTAGGCTTGGAGCCTTGTAGACTCCGAGGAAAGACAGCTCCATTAGCAGGCCTTCTTGGACGACCCCAGATGAGAGAAGTGAATCCTGCTCTTGGTCAGAGAGTGTTGTCCCAAGCCACCAAGGGATAAAGTCTTTGAAGCAATTTTCTCTATCCTGGAGGTTGCATTGTATCAACCTGTACACCAGTCTTATGACTATTTAGCGATATGAGAGAGCAACCAAGTTGTGTATAAGTTACTAAGTGAGAAGGTGTGCGCAAAACATGAAGAAATTAACCTACTACCCAAGGTACCACCGCCTAAAAGTCGACAATATGTCGACGCTTAGACCCTTAGGTTGGCTTACATAGTGCGGATGAGATAAAAAAGAAATTGAGGTACAGCAAAGCTGGGCTAAGGTAGATGAAATATACAAAATCAAAAACCAAGATGGAGGAGCGTGCGCACATCTATTTAAGGGCCCTTTCCAAACGACCGAGATGGCCACTAAGTAGTCAGAAGCTGTTCTCATAATGTTCTGCACAAAAAAATTTGGCTGCGTGCATTAAGAGGGAGACTTTTGTCTCTGTACAGGTATGCTTTTAATGTTATGCCTCAGAACAACAAACAACAAAAGAATGCAGGTTCCAAGGCAAAGTATGTAATGAATGCTCCAGCTACGGACACCCCTGGAGAGAGTGCACGAACGGGGGATATAAGAAACGCATTAACTGTGATGGGCCTCACCGGAAGCTCTCGATATCGTACGCGGTTAAGAAAAACTTTATTTACGAAAAAAAGAGAGACAACCAGGAAGAAAAAAACCCGAAAGGCAAACACCAGCTATGCACAGGCGGCAAGAACTCAAGAAAAGGAAAAAACAGGACTTCAATTGGACCCATCAATGAAGCTGGACCTAGTCATATGCGTGATTGATCCATGCTCACTTGTCAATGTAGCCAAACTGGGAAGCTACGTGACCTAATTGAATAATTTTTATACAAAATGGGATTACACCTATGTAGTTTCTAAATAATTCCCCATCAGGAGACCAATACCAGACACGGACAGGGATCAAGCCAACCCCGGCATCATGGAACAAAGGAACAGATCTTGCTCGAGGAATCCATGACTGAACAGGCCCAGTACGTCCGAGACACCCGAAAGAATGGAAACAGACCAACTGCTCAAGAAACAAAATCCATTCCAAAAAGCGATCCAGCAAAGCAGGAACTCAAGAGAAAGCAAGCCAAATACACCTTAAATAAATCACCCGCCCTTAATATACGAATATATGCCTCACCATCGGATCCACTATTGAGACTATAAAAAGCAAAAGAAATAATTGAAGGCATGATCAGAGACAGGTACAAATGGGAAAACGATTGTGATTCACATGAAGAAGATGTGGTCACAGCAACAAAGAACGGCTTTATCGAAATATGTCCCCGACTCGTGCTTCAATCTTTCCCACGACCAGTTTAAGAAAAATAGATCTGAGAAAGTAAGGTCACCCGCTCTGGAAGAAGAAGCGAAAGTAAAAATCGTACTAGAAGAATAGTATGGCATACAAATTAGACTCGTTAACAAATGAAAAATCTTTTCGCATAATGTGAATAGATGGGAAGGCAAGAAGTACATTTACAACAAATCCTTTGTGAAATAGATCCACCGAACATAGCTTGAATGTAGCTAATAATTGTATCAATATATATAATTACAATACTATAGTGACCAGCCATACTAACGAGAGATCCCGAAACTAGAGGAATCGTAGTAATAGCAGTAGGATACCAGCCCCACAGACGAGCCTATCTTTATATCCCCAATTTCCTTCGCTTATTCAGGAGAAACACTTCCACTATCTTAATCGGCGACCTTAACGCCCGATGCAGAGAAACAGGATATATTACTGTTTCGTCGTTTCCGGAGCCTCCCTGAGCCTTCTCATGGAATGCGATATAGTAGAAAGAGTTGGCCCAGAGTTTGCCATTTACCTGGAGAGATCTCTTACAGCCCCATACATTATCCCAAATAATCCAAACTTTGTTCTGAACCATTCAACAGTTTCAGGCCCTTACAATCTGTCGGACCACATTAGCATGGTCACAATCATCTCAACTTCTCCTATTCAGGTAAAAATTTCTGCTCGCAGGTGCCTCCCCAAGCCAACCGGAACAACTATAAAGGAACCTCCAAGGCTACCGAATGGGAGAACTGGACAGAACCACACTTGAAGACCTAGAGGCAATCATAAAGATCAACGACCTTGAGGGGCAACCCTTTACCATGAGAGTTGGCGTACCTTAAAGGGGCTGCTTGAGCCAAACGTTGTACACTATATATATTTGTGACCTAGCTCCCCCGACCCACAACTACACCCACTACGTCCAGCTAGCAGAAGATATAACGCAGGTGACCACTAGCAATTACCTCAACCTGGTAGATATAGCAAACAGGACGGTCGGTGAAATAAATAACCTTAACATATGAAAAGAGGGATAAAAAACGCACAAATGCGGAAAGGTTTAAAGTACTTCCCATCGGGCGGAGAAAAACTGCTCTCATATTGGTACATGGAAAACACTCTGCGCTCTATGAAGGCCTCCGGCCTTGAAGAGCGCATTATAAGAATTTTATTATTATTATTATTATTATTACTCTCAAGATGGTCGTGCCTTTGGATTCAAAATCACAGTAAGAGGGTACGGATGACACATAAACGAAAAAGTCATGCAGGGCAAAAAGAAATTACGATACTTGTATCGTTTCAATGCCCTCTCTCGCAGAAATAAAAGAAAACTGCACATGTCATTGGTTATACCGATTTTGCTATACCCTGCTATTTCCCTTCATCTGGCAAGCAAGACCCAAATAAAAAAAAAGGCACAAGTCATACATAACCAGGCTCTACACTTATCATTAATTTGACCTACTTGGACTGTATCCCATCTAGAATGCTGCACAATCTTGCAGATATTCAACCACTGAACGTGACTCTACATGACAGGGCAAAAGCCATATGGAGAAAAATCTACACGTCCCTGATAGGATACTCCAAGATATAAGACTACCTGATCTCGAACCCAACAGAGACATTACCGACAAGGATTTCACAGCAGCCAACTACGTACGCGCAGGAGGATGTCATCCGATATATAGATAAACATACTCCGGAAAAACTTAAATTAAAAAAAAGGACAATCAAGAACAAATATACATATATACTTGTATCTGCATGCATATGGCCATATATATGTATACATGAACTAATCTAGATATTAAAAAAAAAGATCCGTAGGGACAAAATATAAAGAAATAGTAAAAATAAATAAATAAATAAACAAACAAAAGATCCGAAGTGGACACGAAAAAGGATAATTAGCGAAGAGGACAAGGAATACAAAACTAAACGTAATAACAAATAGAAATAGCAAGATATGTACATATGTATACGTATAATAATGTCAAAATAAGAGAGTACGCTCTACTACCACAATTAGATAAACTACAAACACAAAGGCTTGAATGTTTTTTTTTATAAATCAATAAAAAATACGAAAGAAAAGAAGATGCTCACGTGAAGAAATTGCCAGACGTATTGGCACACAAACTCTTCTACTATAATATAACCTTTTCTACCTATAACCTCTCCTACTATATTACACCATTTTCCCCTATCTATGAATGTCGTTGATCGTTTGATTTCATTCTAATTCCACCACACTTCATCGGTAAAGGAGGGAAAGAACACCTAGAGCCACCCTGAAGATGATCGCATAGATCGAAAGCTCAGCTATTAAAGTTTGTTTTTTTACCAAAGGCAGTAACTTAAAAAAGAGATGAACGTATAAGCAATCTACCATTTACAAAATGGACAAAAGTAAACAATAAGAAAAATAGAAATATTCTAAAGAAAATTAATCAAAGCGAAATATACTATGGTCTTTAACAAAATCTGCATCCAAGAAAGAATGCTACCTATGTAAACTAATATATATATATATATATATATATATATATATATATATATATATATATGTGTGTGTGTGTGTGTGTGTGTGTGAGCGAGTCTGCTGGTATGCAAACGTTTGGCAGCCTTGCATATAAGTTGATTATATTTAAGGGTGTGTGATAGATGAGTGTGTAAACAATTCTTTGCACCAAATCCATATATTTATATAGGTTTTGTACAACGGATTGTATTTAACTGATGAATGACTAGAAATGAATTCTGGAAATTATATTTCTGTGCAAATAAAGTCTTTGTCATCTAAGTGCATTTCAATCTATTGAACCATTAAGTCTACGGGAGGATTTTTTTGATTCAATGTTAGGAGACTTTAATTCATTTCAGTCCAAGGATCTCTATATTTCAAACACTTCCATTAACTTCCCAAGACTCTTGACATTGACTTCTTTAAGATTTTTGTGCCAAAATATGTCCCCTCTTTCTATATTTTTATTTTTTCTCGAATATATAGATTTTAAATAAATTCATTATAATCGGACGACAGGTTTGGAACCACTGATATAGATAATGCTAGTAAAATGTCAATTTGTGTCAAAAATAATATATATCGTTTTCATCATATGAATGATTATTAATTTGGTCTAAAAATGCGAATGAATCAAACACTGCATCCACTCATCGAAAGATCTATAAGCTATTACTAACTGATTTATTTTTTCTGCTTCTACAAGATGAAGAGTTGAATGAACAAACGTAACATTCCTTGTATTACTTTAGTCGCAGGATGGAGTCCCGATTTAGGGGTGAACTTAACACAGCTGCCATGCGCTAAAGGAACCCTGCTTCAGATCCCATATTAAACTGTAGGTTATACGAGGTAAGAACGACCTCTAAAAACGACTGAATTTTGGCTATAATAAAAGAGCTTACAAAAATTTCATGCTAATTAACAACAAGCATGGTGATTTCTTTCTTTCACTCCCTTTTTTTATACAAATAAGAACAAAAGACCACAAGCACAAGCACAAAAGAAAAACTAAGGACTTAAACTAAAATTGGAAGCTTTTAGAAGAAATCAATGAAACAACGCGGTCAAAGTTTAAAAGAGAAAGGTTTGTCTCAGTTCTGGATTTAATTCTTGCTTTTTCAATTTTAGATCAATTGGGAAATCAGAGCTGAATTTGGGGCTGAGTGAGGATCCGAGATAAGAGTCATTAATGATTAGCTGTGAATTGCAGTTTTAAATACACTTTGCCGCACTAATGGTACTTAAATTTTATATATTACTTTAAGTGAGATCAAAGTTATTTCATCTATGTTTGGAGCACATTGAAATCATTACATTTTTGATCTGAGCATTATATGAACTGGTATGGCTATTTGGGGTGTCCCAATATCGCATACAGTCCCTTCCTCTATCATTTTCAAATTCATTTAAAGGACCTAGAACCAGACCTAACCTAGCCTAACCTTACCTAACCTAACCTAACCAAACCTTACCTAACCTAACCAAACCTTACCTAACCTTAGCTTACCTTACCCTACCTAACTTTACCTTACTTTACCTTACCTAACCTAACCTAACCTAATCTGACCTAACCCTAACGATATTTCCCTCAGCTTTTGGTTGAAACAAAGATTTGCGCAGAAATCAGTTTATAAACAGGAGGTTAGCATTTGGCCGAATGCGGCCATTAGAAAGACATGTGCCCTTAAACGCACTAACCGAAAATTTGCATGTGGTTTTACAGCCTTTCGAATTATTTGCAATTATATTACAGTAAGAGAAATTTCGACCTTGGCTAAATTTATAATTCCTGCGGCATGTAAGTAATTTAATAACGCGTAGGATTATACTGTGAGCCCTATATATTTCTAAGGCCTGAATATCGTCCTCAAAGACTTCACGTATTATTTGGTATTGTGAATTAGAACAACAACCGCACGTCATTGTAACAATAAAACAGAAGACAGCTCTGCGCGAACCATCCGAAATATAACGAAGCATGGTATTGGTTAAATAGTCAGATACGCACGCGCAGATCGTCTGCAGATATTACAGAGCATGGTATTAGGTAACCAGTTAAGCTTAAAGTAGGCCAAAGGGTGAGGAAAATACTGCAAATGGCGCGGAAAGATTCAAATTTCGCAAAATAATAACATATTTTTGCAAAATGAATAACTAAGTTATCATTAAGTTCCCGAAGGTAAAAATGACATCGTTGTACATCATTTTAGGAATTAAGAACGTTTATGTCTTTGAAAATATATAAATGTCTTAAAATGAATATTAGCCGAAACAAAGGCTTTTAAATATGTCTTTTGTGCAAAGCTTGAGTTATTTGCAAATTGAGAAGCGAAGAATAAGTCTGTAGGAAACTGACCCTTCATTATTATTTAAATGATCACACGCACTTTGTTCTTTTGGTGTGGAGAGTTTCACATTGTTAAGCACTGTTTTACCACAACATGACCCACTGAATTTGATCTGCTAATACTTCACAAAAAGAATTATTTTTATAGCTACAGGCCCAACTTTTGTTAGGAAGCACTAACGATACTAATTCTAAAAATCTTTCCAGTGGCTGCCGTCACCCCCTAAACGAATGTTCTCTTGAACGGATAGGGAAGAAGAGGAACGAAAATGATTTTTTTTCCCTATCTAAAATTAAATAAATCGCAAAGATAATAATGACAAAGATAGAATAAGAAAAAGAGAGAAAGGGTTCCCGTAATAATACCTTCAATTATCATTCAAATTATTGTATACTATAAGCTATTTTCGAAGGAAACCGACTTATTATATCCAAATTGCAGATTATATACATATACTAACATAGAATCTTTAGTGAAAATATATATTAAGCGATTATTTATTCAGACACTATCAAAATTAATATTTATTAACAAGGTCAGGTTGGAATTCTTCTTGGTTGCCCTAAGGCATGGGGCTTGTAGCTGCCGTGAATAGAGTGCTTGTTGGAGGTTGATGTGAAAGCTGGCACTTGGCGTGGAGCGATTTTAGACGTAGCAAATATTCAGAGAAAGGGAAGATCTTTCTTAGATTTTGATCATAACAGTACATTTTTGACGCCAAATGAACAATTTTATCAAGTTCTGCCTCTCGTTTGCGCTAGAAAGCATAAATTTTAATGGTTATTTTTGAAAGCATCAAATCCTTTAAAAATGAAAGAAAATTTAATATTTATTTTTTTAGTAGTTTTTTATTTTTTGTTCAACGACATAATGTTTTAATGAATTTTAAAATTTTTAATATTCACCAAAGTAAATAAAACGGAAATATAATTTGATTATACTATATTCTTTAAAGTAAGAATAGACATTTTCATTCTTCATAATTTAAGAGCCTATTTTTAATTAAATGTATGAAAAGTCCATTACTTTCAGCCTTTTTTTATCGATAATAGGTATATACATTTAAAATGGATAAAATTGTACTCAGCATATTTTACCTAAATTACAATATATTTTTTACTTTTCTTTGTAATGCCCAAACATTCAGGCGAAGATCCCTGCGGGCTTCTTCCCTTTTAGTTGAATAAAACCCAGTCTACTTTCGAGATATTCTCAGTAATTAGATTTTCTTCGCCCACTTCGCTGATGCCGTGCTAATTTTAGCAGAATATCTCCCTGACGGCTTGTCAATGTTAATGGAACTGACGAAACTAATTTAGTTAGCTACGAATTCTTTGAAAATATACCACATAATTATTACTATATAAACTATTTATTTATGATAATCGGCACATGTGTTTTGTGACTTAAGTATTGAACGAGTTAACTTAGATTGGTTGAATCTGAAAGAAAAGGTATGGATATATATTACCCAAAATAAAGTTAACAACAAAAATGTTTGAAATTAATGCCTATTTTATGATAGAAAGAGGTTGTAATGAACATTTTCAGAAATCACCAGACCTTTAAAGCGATCACCGTTTGCTTCATTGGTAAGCAAATTTCATCTTCATTATTTCACAATTAAAAAAAACATTTATATTTCTGCCTATGTGTTTAGTCAACTAAATATTACATATGAAAATAATTCAAACTAATAGTAGTTATTTGTAAGAATTCGGCTATAAAACTGTATATTAAATTATTGCGCCCCCCCCCCTCATTTTTAGTCGTGGCTGAGGTCCCGCTCCTATATTGAAATTCACATAAACATAAGAATGACAACTGTTGGCCAGTCATAGAGCACCAGGGTCCGTTATGAACGCTTTGCCACTAACCAGCAAGAAGGAAGAGCTTAGTGGCCTAGTCAAGGTCATTGTGTCCTTAATCATTAAAAAACATTGGAAAAAACATTTCCCTAAAGAGTTAGAGAGGAACTCTCTTTACTCCCCAAAGTTTACTACATAATCCTAAAAAAACAGTAAGAAAGCTGTCACTTTTTTGCCATGAGGCCATTTAAAACAAGGAAATGCTATGTATTCTGACACCTATGCTAATCAGATCTTTCTTAAGCAGAGAGACTCAGGGAAACCGCCCTACAAAGCTTTCGATCCCATCTATTGCACCCAATATGATTTACTAGTTATCCAGCTCCAGTGTTTCTCTATAATCAACTTATCCTATACATAGCCTGCATATCCTTAGTACACAACCACACATGCTCATATATATATATATATATATATATATATATATATATATATATATATATATATATATATATAGGGTGTTTTAAACTTATAGGGCATAACTTAAGGATTATGTTCCCCTTATGTCTAAATAATAAAAATAGTTCCCATAAACATATTTCCAGAAATGCTTGGTTTCCGAGTTATATGCTATTAACACACATGCCAATCATAATTCCTTTATTTCCCACAGGTGGCACACACACGATGTTTTTGAGTGCCTTAGAAAAACTGTTTAAAATGTGCTCCCCCTGCCGTAATACAGGCCCCACATCCACGTCTCATTGACTCATGAACAGGCCCCCAATTTCTTGCTGTTTCGTATTTTCCGCACCCTGCTACAATTCTGTTGCAGAGAGTATCCTCATCTTTTAGTGGAGATGAATACACAAGTGATTTTAAATGGCCCTACAGGTAAAAATCCAAGGAATTCAGATCAATTGAGCGTGGAGGCCCTATAATTGGTCCAGTTCTCCCATCGCCCGACCAGGGAAACTTCTATCAGGGTACCTACGAGCTACGAGACTGAAGTGTACGGAAGCACCATCATGCATGAAATGCAGTTAACAACGAGTGATAAGTGGAACGTTCATCAAAAATCAGTCATGTCTTCCAGAAAGCGCTTGTATGCCTCACCCGTAAGCCTGTTCGGAAGTACATTGGGCCCAAATAACGTATCACCAACAACACCGGCTCAGATGTTGAGTGAGAACCGCTGTTGGTAACGTGATGATACAATTGTGTGTAGATTTTCCTCTGCCCTTACATGCTGATTGCGGAAGTTAACTATTCCACTTCGTGTGAACAGTGCTTCATCGGTGAATCAAACAAAGTTTGAAAAGTTTGAATTTCTTGTGCTCTGCTTTCCTGCTCCAAGAACCATTGAGAGAACGTAACTTTTGCAGGGTAATCTGTTGGTGACAACGCCTGCACACGTTGCAGATGATATGGTAATAACTGTTATTCTCGTAACACTCTCCAGACATTTGAGTAAGAAATAGCCACTTGCCTTGCCAACTATCGTGTGCTGATCTCAGGAGTATCATTCACAATATTGAGTATCTCCTCTTCTTCCTCAAGCGTCGTAGACCTTGGTCTTCCTCTGTTACCACCACGAGGTTCGAAGGTCCCATATTCATAGAGTTGGCCATGGATATTCACAAATGTTTTCCTATTAGAGCTTTTTCGAATTTAGGAACCTTATATGGTGTAGATAATGAGCTTCTACAACATTACCGTTCGCTAAACCAAACACGAAGTACATATCTTCTCTCTCTTGATTTTAGTAGATGTCCACTTACGATGCATAACTATCCAGACAACTACTTGAACGAGTTCAACGGAATCTTGTGCTGAAAGACGCCATCTGTGGGGAATAAGGGAATTCTGATTAGCATGCGTTTTAATAGCATATGTTCATTGGAACTATTTTCATTATTTAGTCATAGGGAACATAATTCCGAAGTTATGCCATCTATTTTTTAAATAGCCTACATATGGATTAGTTATCTTCAACAGCAGAAGAGGTATTGTTTAGCTTCTTGAGAAATATATGTAGATACTATACATATATTTTGTATTTATATAGCTGAATTTCTTCATATTTATCAGTGTAGCCCCAGAAGATGACCCTATTAGTCGAAAGGTGCCTCGGGCAAATAATAAATAATGAGTTAAATTAATCTTTTACGATCTTTTTCTCCTCAAAAAATAGTCACTTATGGAAAATAAAAAGATCTCAATAAGCTAAACAATACCTCTCCTGCTGTTGAATATAACCAATCTTTTATAAAATCATGGCCTCCTTACAAAATATGTATATAGTCATGCCTAAAGCTTTTGAGACTAATAAATATTCTGTTTTTTTATTATTTTATTTTCTATACGCGATAGGAATAATTATTGGGATTTCTGAATTAATTCAGATTTATTAAAATGTCAGCATTACAAAAATATTATAAAAAAATGCATTCATTTGCTGAATTCAAAATCGCGCTCTAGTCGTGATCCTGTATGAAATGAGTTTTAGTCCCTGAAGCTTTGCTATTCAATCAGAAGAGTAAAATAATGATAAATATGGGTTAAATGAATTAGATTATGTAATTTTAATCTAGGTGTTTTTTTAAATGTTAAATCTTTTTCATTTCCGGAAATAGATCTTTCCAAAGAAAGACGGGCAACCATTGTTGCTCTACACCAAACTGGCATCAAATGCAAGGAGATAGTTTCTAACAGTATCGCATCAGAAATGAAGGCCAAGATAGCTTTGTGGTTAGGACTCAGCTAAAGGATTAGGATGCATTCAGTGCCAAGCTGGCTCATGATTTGAAAGAGGCAGATGTAATCGCATAAGCGTGCACAGTGGGGCGGAGATTTTTCGACAAAGGGCTACGAAGATCCTTTATATCACCAAGAAGATCAATACGGAAAGGCGGCGCTTTTCTAAGAAACATATAGCATGAACTGTTGAAGCCTCGGGCAAACTGATATTCCTTGGTGAAGTTCTCTTCCGCTTATATAGTGTCTGGAAGATCTCTTGTTAGAAGGAAAAAAGTGGAGGACTTTTAAAAGTCCTATGTCGTGCTAACGGTGAAACATTAATTGACTATATTTATTAATAAAATGGGAAGGATCTCTTAATTTTGTATATTTCACCATCAAATTATGATACAAACCTACTAAAAAAATGCCACGTTTAATTAGCTGTATCAATTTTCTCCTATGAACAAATCTAGTAGTCTCAAAATGAATACATATATATATATATATATATATATATATATATATATATATATATATATAAGATTAGTCAAAGTTAACAGCAACGGCTGCTTGAATGAGTTTACGTTGCAGCTTGTTAACTTTTCAAACGATTTTCCTCTAGGATGGGGTACTCATAAATACTGATAGACATGACCTTTTCCTTACATTCATCTAAACAATTAAGGAAAAGTTATCTCAACTTCGCGTATGAAACTATAAACAACTCCATGCTAATTTCGCGACGTCCTAGTCTATTCTCAACTGATACGTTTCATGAAAGAGATTTATGTTAAGGAACCAAATCTTGGTTTCTGCGTGAACGGAGCTTGATTGGTATAAACCTCTGTACACACCCTCTTAAATAGAGCCTTCTTGCACTCTCCTAACTTGATGCTAGTTGATGTAGAAGTAAAAATTTTTGTATCTCAGCTGTTTTTCAACAAATTCTTCCCATAAAAACAATTGACAATGTCATAAAGCAGAAGATGAACTCATAAAATAACCCCCACCCAGAACAGAGAAATAAAAAAAACACGAGCAATAGACCTTTCTCCCCAAGCATTCATGAACACGGGATATAAGGGGAAAGACTAAGCTCTAAAAGCCATTATTCACCGTAACGTCGCTTCCACCAATACACAAAACCAGATTAATTCAGTACTTTATTACAGGTCAAAGAAAACTCGCATTCTCGTCATCAAAAACTGCTACCTTCTACCAACGAGTCACTTGCAAGAATATAACATTTTGTACTAGTACAGATGCAAAGTCGGATAATTTCTACAACCCTTTCATGGAGGTTAACGTCACATCTTTAAGACAGAGCACTAAGCGCCATGCTGCAAAGCACCAGACGACCCTCACCCGAAAAGTGTTCAATAACAAAACTACCCGTATTCTCCGGGAGACAGTCGCCAGATAGCCCCTTAAAAAAAATATATCCGGGCGAGTGATCGCAACCGAATTCTCGTGACTTATGCTATCGAAATGAAGACCAAAAATAAACAGACAGCTCCAGCCAGAATCCAACTTGCCCACCACTTTCAGTCAAAATATCAACCACATTTACTCATACCCCTTTTCAATTTATCCTGCCTCCTATACCTATCGATCAACGATCAACGACGATTAAAGATAGAAAGTGTGGGGATAGATGAGTCGGCAATAGGTAGAAAAAATGTTTCTTTAGGATGAGAAGATGTGTATCAGGTCGACTTCAGTCGCTGTTCCTTTTATTTTATGCTTCTATTTTCTCTTGGTTCCTCATATGGATGAGTAAGCGTTCAAGCTTTTGTCATCGTTAGCAAGAGCTCTATATAAAGTAAGAGATTTGTAACTGCATTTGTCTTGTCCTTCAATATTCTGTATTTTTCACTATAGTTATTGTTTGTTATAGGTAATACTCGTTTTATATTTGTGTTGATTATTTTCTTTATTATTATTTTGTCCACTACAGAGCTTTTATTTCATTTATTTATTTTTTTTCTAGTGAATTTGTCCACTATGGTCTTTTGCTATTAACTTAGTTACTTGTCCACTTCAGATCTTTTGTTATTAATTTATTAATTTGTCCACCTGGAATCTTTTGTTATTAATCTATTATTTGTCCACCTTGAATCTTTTGTTATTAATCTATTAACTTGTCCACTTCGGATATTTTAGTTATTACTTTGTTTTAGGTTTTTGTTTTGTCTTTGCTTGTTTAATCTTTTGTTGTTTTCACTGATATATACGTAGGATCAATTTCTTGTCTGGTTTGGCTGTTTTGAAAAGTTCATCTAAATCGTAAATTCGGTATGGTCTTCGTTCTCTAGTCTGATTTGTTGTAGCACATCATCGTGTACGTTTTGATAAATTTTCTGCCATCTGTCTTATGTATTATATTAATAGAGTTGATGTCGGTAACTTCTTGCAGTAATTCACCTGGTATGAGGTTTCAAAGGGTGGTATTCGCAATAAATCTTGTCGATCTACTTTGCACTAATTAGGCTCTTTCACTACTGCTCTGTTCAAAGCATGGAGGGAAATGGCGGGATACAGGAGTATCGGGCTTAAGGCAGGCGGTCAATAAGTTTTGCAATTCGGATATAAGGAAACGAGATATGAGGAAAAGTGTTTTATTATTTTTCAATATAACTACCCTCGACTTCCATGCACTTGCGCCACTTGTCCCTGAGGCTTCGAATTCCCGACAACCAGAAATCTCTCGACTGCTGTTCAATCCACTCTTGGACGGCGAGCTGGACATCTTCATCATCCCCAAACCGGCGTCCACGCAGTGCAGCCTTGTGCTGGTGAAATAAAAAGTAGTCGCTAGGGGCCATTTCTGGACTGTAGGGGGAAGGGTTGAGCTCCTCGATCCGCAGTCGCGTTGGGCAGCTTGTGCAACTCTGGCCTTGTGGACTTTGACGACGTTGAAGTCGATCATGGGGCGTGAGGTTTATAGGCACCAAACGGGCAGAGACCTTGGTCATGGTCAAATTGTGTGGATGATGTTCATAACACTTCCATGTGATATTCCAAGTTCTCGTTCGATTTCTTCGACCTTCACCAGTCAATTTTCGAGGATCATCCTCTACACACGGGCCACATTGTCCTCGTTGGTCACGTCTGATGGGGATCATCTTCAAGGGACTCACGACCATGGCGGAACTCCCTATTTCAGCGATCAATGGTTGCATAGTAAGGGGCGGTGTCGGTGTACAGTGCAACCATGCGTTCATGGATCTCTTTTGCATTCTTGCCTTCCTTATTCAAAGATTTGATCACTTCGCGGTGCAAAACCTTCTCCATTGTTGAAAAAATTGTGACTGACGATCTACGATCAGCTACTGCTTGTTAAATAGAAGAGGCAGGAGCGTGCGGCTGCAGGTCTTAATACCCCCACAAACAGCCATCCCCCTTCCTCTGTTTTGCCCTAACGATTCGCAAAACTTATTGACCGCCCCTCGTACTAGCAATATATGTACACAACTTCGTATTATTACGTGAAGATAATAATCTAAAGCGAGATAGAGACTGTAGCGTCTTCTTGGCCGCGGCAGTCTTCTCTTTGTAATGTGCGGCGTACACATCCGATGTTAATTTTAGGCCAAGTACTCGGCCTTTCCTGGAATAGGCATAACATTCATTCTGCACTAATACATCCGCTGTAGACACCAGATCTTATTCCAGGAAGACTTTGTGTGGTGTGGACTACATATAGAGAGCAGAATTCCCACATGGAATGCTCCAAACTGGCAAAGATGTCATACAGAATATGCCCTTCTTGTTGCGGCTAAAGTGGGCAGGCCAAGATCGCCACTCCAAGGATGCAGCAGCTCAGCTACTAGCAGAGCTGGTTAAATAACACTGGGTATTCTGTAATGTGTACATTATATACACTAAGCACATAAAGAAACACATCTTAAAGATGTACGGTGAATTTTCACTCTGATCTAGACACGGAAACAGCAACAAAAGGACAGTTTTCAAGCGAGAGCAGTAGGCTTCAATAAAAGGGTGAAACAACTGATGGACGTGTTCTGCCAAGACTGAAATACGCAAGAAGATGAAACTGAAACATCGGGTGTATAGCACAATGAGGTCAAAGGGCGACTACGTGCCCTTCTATACCCACGTGGTCTTGAGATAACCGCATGGAGCTGTGAAAGCATGGCTGAACCAGGGTAAGGAAGCAGCCTACGCCGTTTCGCACTCCCCAGCTGTATTTGCCTAGGGACCCATTTCATCGTCTTTCCCGGCCACCTTTCAGCAAACATTCTTGCCTTTCGCCCTAAGATCGAAGTCCGTTGGACATTCCAAGCCAACGTTATCACAATTCCCATTTCCCCGGAAGGAGTCGCTGACTTTTCCCTAAAATCGCAGGCGTCTGGAGGGCCGCCACAGCCACCTCACCAGGCGTCTATATAATCCTTCAACTCAGTTTAGTAAGCAGCACTGTTAGACTTTCCACCTAATCCGGCGAACGAGCTGAAGGACGCCCGTCCCCAGCCTCCCAGAGGCGATTTCGATTTGAGTCGAAGGCTAAATCGATCCGTGAACTCCGTGCAATAGTCAATCGGCAAATATCTGTCGAGGATTCCAAATTCCGAAGGCCATCTATGAGTGCTCCCTCATCAGAAGTAAGATATAACCCGGCATCTTCCGTCGCATTCATCGTATCCCAAGGGGCCTCTTTTCTTCAACGATCACGTTAGAAATTGAAACTATTTCCGCCTGCAGGTTGATCTAGAATCCTGCTTACCCCATTGATCCATTATCTGTGTGAACACCCCGGTTTTAAATCCCCCTTTAAATCACCAACCTGAATCTAATATACCTAATCCCCTAATTAACCCACCTGTATCTCGTGTGGACATTTAACCCCATCTGTACGACCATTCCCTTTAAATCCAATATTTTGGTAAATTTAAATATCATTTTGTTGTTAATAAAGATATATTTTCGTCATTGTCTTTTTTTTGCAACCCCAATGCATACCAGTTACCTGAAAATCTTTGGCCAACTTGCACTCTTAAATAATTGTTTTATTTTTTAAAACAAAGTTAATAATAAACTATACCCAATGGACTCATAACTATTTCTCAATTGACTAATGGTCTTCAACCAACTTCGGCCCAAAGCCTCAAAGTACCTACATATATATATATATATATATATATATATATATATATATATATATATATATATATATATATATATATATATATATATATATATATATATATATATATATATATATAATGACCAAGGAAAAAGTAAAAAAAACATTTGCCGAAAAAAACTTTCACAGGACTAGGTTTGAACTACTTTAGTTTTTGTGGTTTTAGATACAAAATATCCACAGTAAAAACTTCAATACATAGAAGTTTCTCGCTATCATCCACTTACCAATCAATCCATAATGAATTTATTTTTCTTAGGAAGTATTTTATAAAAAAAATTATTTCCTTTTGACCTATATGATAGAGTTTTAAAAAGGCTATTTGATAATCTCATTGACCCCCCTTAACCCTGCATAGAAGTTCCTAAAAAGCCCATATATCTACTAATTTCAGAGATGGGTTTTTTGAAAGATACTTTTAAAAGAAAAATCTTATTTATTTTTAAAAGATATTTTCCCCAAATCAATCCACAAATAGTTTGTATAAACAAACTATCGATAGGAAGTTTCTTTAACAGTAAAGACCCTATCCCTTTGGAGTTTCGTAGTGATAATGTTTATTTATTTAAATGGTCTAGTTGTACTGGAGCCTCTTACATTGGCAGCACTGTCAGGTTTTTTAGAGCTAGGTTCTCTGCTCATATGGGGATTAGTTGGCGCACAAACAAAATATTAAATAAAAAGAAAAAGTCATCTATTAGGGAACACACCATAAGCTGTAAAACTGACATTTCTATTGAGAATTTTCAAGTATTATCCTTTAAAAACAACAAACATTGCCTAAGAACCCTCGAATCTTTATATATCAAACACTACAAACCTACACTCAATGAAGATTTAAGTGCAATTTCATTATTAATTAACTAATTTTAACTACAGTTTGTTAGTTGGTTTGTTTTTTAACAAACCAAGCGTCACTGTAACCTATAAATACTAGCCCCTTGTTAAACCCACCATTCACTCTCTAGGATGGATCCACTTTAGTAAGTACCCAAACTTACCGTTTTTATATTAAATGTTTATATTAAAAGTTTAAATTTACTATCTTTAAATAATGCAAGGTCAATTTTTCTTATAGTTTTTAATTAATTTCTGCAATAAACCTTAAATTTATTAACCAATTTTTAAGTCAGTTTGAAAGCAAATTTAACTGTTGCCAAGTCATATTTAATAACAAAAAATTCAACTCATAGTACATTTTACTGATATTTTATAATTGGTCACCTTTTAAAATAATGTCTTGTTGGCCTTTTTAAGTTTTCTTCTTATGTATTAGCAACTTTTTGAGTCAGTTTTAAAGCAAATTTAACCTTTGCCAAGTCATATTTAAAAAATTTAACTTATAGTACATTTTACTGATATTTGATAATTGGTCACTCTTTAAAATAATGGCTTGTTGGCCCTTTCAAGTTTTCTTCATATGTATTAACTTTGTAAACTTATTCTAGCCTGAAGATGAAAACTTGTAGTTTTCGAAACGTAGTGAAAAATTAAAAGATGCTGCATCCGTTTCTCGTGGCTCTGGGATTTATCCTCAATATTATATATATATATATATATATATATATATATATATATATATATATATATATATATATATATAAACATATATATATATATATATATATATATATATATATATATATATATATATATATAATTTTAAGGATGAACGAAAAGACGTATAAAGGGAAATTCATTTCATTTTCTTGATACAACGTTTCGGGTGAACTTTTCACCCATCTTCGGGTACTGGAAATGCAATTCGTGGAAAACAATTTAAGTTAAGAGTCAAACAGATAATCAAAATGACGAATTTATGGAAACTATTTAATGTTTATTAAGGAGGGAATAGCGATAAATTTACAGGTAATTGATATTTTTGGATTATTATGTTTTGAGTTAAGAATTAACGATTGGGGAAACACAGGAAACACATCAGGATAAACCAACCTTAAACAATCAGCCGTTAGAGGATAACTGGGGAGAAAGGGCTAGGAGCGTAAGAAGAAAGAGAAGGTTAGGAGGTTGGTAATATTTTTGTTTAGAGTAGAAGTAGTGGGTGAGAAGAAGAATCGGAATTTAAGGAAGAAGAAAGGTATTTAATATACATGGATTCAAGAATCCTTAATGATATGGGATCAGGGGTGGTTTTTAAGATTTTAAAATCATCCGTTGTGATTTCAGTTTTACAATTAATAGAGTGAAGCCTAACAGGTGAGGATTCTTTCGTAGAGAGAACCTTTCCTGTCCTGTGGCTAACATCCAAATGTGAACAAAACCTCACCCTCAGCGAGCGCACCGTACAACCTATGTATCTCCCCAGTTTACAATTGGGGAAAGTAAATTCGTAAATAACGGAGCACTTCGCTTCAGGCGGGATTCTGTCCTTACAATTGAAGTATAATCCTATGTGGTGTCTATTTATGAAAATTAACTTAAAGTTGGTATGGAAAAAGAATTTATTTAATAGAAGTGTAATTACTTTTGAATTTTTTTTATTTAAAAAACCCAGATCTGGAAAGATTATGTAACGAATGTCTTTGCAAACTGTAGGGAATTTAAATTGGGATGTTAAATATTGTTTAAAAATTGGGCCGTAATTTTTTCAGTCAGAGACACAGGAAAGCCGTTTTGTTAGAAATAGTTAGTCAGAAATACGACTTCTTGGTGAAATCCGGAGTAGGATGAGCAAATATTAAAAGCCCGGAATATTAGCGTTTTGATGGCACTTATTTTGAGAGAAAAGTAAAGAAAACTGAAAAAGTTTTGGCCTTGACCACTAAAGGTTGGCTTACGAAAACCTTTGGTTACAAATCCAGTTGGGACCCGGGAAATGTGGATATCCAAAAATGAGATGGAGGAATTGAGCTCCTTTTCGCAAGTAAATTTAATATTAGGATGTATAAGATTGGCATATTGCAAGAATTTATATATATATATATATATATATATATATATATATATATATATATATATATATATATATAGAGAGAGAGAGAGAGAGAGAGAGAGAGAGAGAGAAAGTCTGGCCATTCCAAGACAGGTTGAAAATGGGTGAAATGAAATAGGCCTTGCTTGATGACCAAAGGACCCAGAAGAAAAGGTACTGTGAAAACTTCACGGTAAGGAAATGGATGAAAACGATGGACATCAGGGCATTAATATGCACAGCTAAGAGAGAATGAGAGCTGAGTGTAAAAAGGAGAATAAATCTCTCTGTCACTTGCATCCTTTGAGACAGTGAACAGCCTGATTCTGTAAATGCTGGCATGGATACAGATAACACCTACTCTGATGTTGAAAGTCATAGTTCTGCTGAAGAAGGTGAGGGTCCAAGTGTTAACAAGTGGCGGGTGGCAAAAAACATAGTCACTCAGCAGCATGATGAATTGTCACGCCGATATCAGCACATCCGTGAAAATATACGAGAAGTCTGACCGGTATTCTACGACACTGTTGCTAAACTGAAGAGCTGCTACCACATGTTTGATTGGCAAGCAGAATCAGTTGTGATCGTATTCGCCATCAAGATGTTGGGACGAAGCTGGAAAGCACATGATGAACGAGGAATTATTGATCTGGACACCCTGCCAGAATCCAAGAGTGTCAGGGATGCAGGCAAGGGCATTGAAGTCATGGCGCTGGATTTGATCGTCCAGAAGATCATGAACTCTGATAAACATGTAGTTGGGGCTTATTCTGATGACAGTTATAGAAAGGAGGGCGTTAACTCTTTTCCGTCCAGGGTATCACTTTCAATGAAATATACTGGGCCAGGAATAACTTGGCTGTTCTCAGGATGGCAGTTCTTGAAATCCTGGAGGTGGCAAGTGGTGTTGCATCTAAAGCTCTTGAGTCTGAACACATCCCAGATCACCTGTTTTGCAATATACACCTAACTCTAATGTTTAATCAATTCATCACCAAACTGTGGGTTTAAATATAGAACACGCTGGGTAGAGACAAAATCTACTCAAGATTCCTGGTCAATGCAATAACAAATGCAACATGTGTAATTAACCATGACTTTGATCACAAGCCATGGAACCAGGCACATGAATTTGATATCCACATAGCACTCGACCAAACAAGTCTGTCAGCCTCAAGCACGAGTGCCTCAATGGCCTGACACTGATCTGCGCCATTAGTCTCTACCATATGGAAGATGTGGCATCCTTTCTGCAGAAATATGAACATGTTTCCAATCAGTTGGCATGCATTGTGAGGTGCTTCTTTGACTTGAACCTGATAAAGGTGATGTACTGTGCAGGTACCCTTCTTGGAATTCATCTATTCGAGCCATACCTCTATTTGAAAAAGTCAGCTTAAACAAGCTATAGCAAGATCATTCCAGCACTTCAGCAGCTGTACCAGGATCTGGAGGAGGTAGATGAGGCCACCTTGCTAAAGGTTCAGGAAGCAGCCTTCAAGCTTGTGTCCCAGGAAAGGTTCCAGCTTATAAGGGATGATGAGGGCATCTGTGATGCCATACTCAAAGTAGCAGCCTCATTTCAACGACAGGTCATTGAGCTTCTGAGGATGATCCTTCCCAATTTGGCGACGGGCTTTCAAAGGCAGAATGGCGATATCTTTGCCTTTGAAGACTATGATGAGCATGCTGTCACTCAGGTGGACCCATAGAAGTTGGATAAGGCACCAATTCACAACCTAAATGCCGAGCGCAGTGTTGGATTTGTTAACCTCGAACTGTCTAGAAGAGGTGCCAAGCAACTTGCCAGTGCATCAGCAGCACAGGTCAAAGCCAAGTCGACGGATCTTATCGACAGAAGGCAATCAGGATCATTTAAGGCTTATGGCAGTGTGGTCGGGAGAGGAAGAAAGCTACCAGAAATCAGGTTGGCATGGAACACAAGGCAAGATGAACTAAAGAAACAAGGCCTGCAGAACAAAGAGATTGCCAATGTGGCAGTACATCGGCGAAAAAACACGGACCTTGACAAGTTGAAAAG
This sequence comes from Ceratothoa steindachneri, assembly GCA_963969495.1. Lineage (NCBI taxonomy): Eukaryota > Metazoa > Arthropoda > Malacostraca > Isopoda > Cymothoidae > Ceratothoa > Ceratothoa steindachneri. The sequence goes on along the minus strand of OZ018321.1, from coordinate 30,564,364 downwards.
AATGGGAGGGCTATTTACCTCAGCTGCTGTATTAGATGAGTATGTGGCAGAGACTGAAAACAACCAGTACACAAAGGTGGAACGCCTGTACCTGGAGGTTCGCTATGCCCGAGACACATCACTTTCCCTGCCAAAACCAAGTGATCTATTTGGCCTTATAAAAGACCACAAGAAGCTTCCTATCAACACTTATGCAGTAAACCTGAAACTGTACCTGAAGAACATTACCCCCAACGCAGAGATGACACTGGAAGACTTTAATGAGGGCATGGACACAATTTTACGTCACTGACTATCTGTTGACCGTGTTGTTGAACACTAAAACAAACGGACATTCAAATTAAACACTAGTATGGACACACATTCTGGTCTTGCTGTGATTGATGTACATTATTATTTGTCTCGAGTAAATTTAATGTCAATAATATTGAGTTTCCTTACGGTATTCCAGGTATTTACCAAAAGTGTGAGGCCATTTTGAGTCATAAACGCTTTTTGGGGAAGTTTAAACTTCAAGGCATATGATAGAGTAAATCATAATGGTTTGCTGAAGAAGCTAAGAGATATTAGTGTTAGTGGACTGATTTAATCTATTTTAGAGCAATTCCTGGTGTGTCGCATCCACAGGGTTTGTGTTGATGCCAACTTCAGTGACTGGCATCCTGTCCACTCGAGCGTTCCGCATGGCAGTGTTCTCGGACTTCTGCTCTTCAGTCGTTACACTGCTGACCTCTTTAGCATCACAAAAAATATTATGTATGGTTATTCAGACGATGTAACTCTGCTCGCGACTATTGACTCCCTTCACGCTTGTAGCATTGTATCTAATTCCCTCAATAAAGATCTTCGATGGATTTCTATATGGTGCCATACATGGAACATGAAGCTTAACATTGCTAAATCTAAATGTATGTATATCTCACGATGGTTTAGCATTGAACGATGTGGACGAACTGGACATTTTGGGCGTTAAATTTGATTCTAAATTAACTTTTGAGTGTTACATCAAATCTCTTGTGACTACTGCTTCGCAAAAATTGGGAATCATGAGAAAGGCCTATGCCACCTTCAATGATGCTTATGTCTCCGCCACTTGCTTCCGAAGCTTTATTCTTCATGCTTTGAAATATTGTGCCCCTGCCTGGTCGTCTGCTGCTACCTCACACTTGCATTTTATTGACAGAGTCTCTTATACTGCCAGCTTACTTCGTGGCGGTAATGTCAAATGGAACCTTGCACATCGCAGGAAGATCAGCAATGTGTGCATGCTCTATAAAATACAATCCAATCCGCATCACTCGCTGTATATTTCCTTGCCAAATCGCTTTGTAGCAAGGAGAAACACTCATCAGGCTTTGGCCCGGAATTCTCTTTGTTTTCAGTCTATCAGATGCCGTACTAGCCAGTTTCAGCGTTGCTTTCTGCCAAGTGTTGTCCATCTTTGGAATTCCTTGGAAAGTTAATAAGATCTTGTGTTCATCATGAGCCATTATACTGTTATTTTGTTAATTGTTATGTTTTTTTCTTGTTTGAATATTCTATATACAGTATATCTTGTTTTGTTTGAATGTTGCTATATACTGTTTCTCAATTTTCTTATTTAATTTTATTACTCAATTTAATTTAACTGAATCCATAGATGACTAGAAGCTTTGAGGTTTTTCTTTACCTATCTTTTCCCAGTTTGTTCTTCTATCCCACTTCCTTTTTTTCTTACCATCGTTCCTTCTTCGACGGTGCAGGTGTGCGGGGATTGCTAATTGCAATCTATAATGCTTGCACTCTTCCCGTTCTACCTGTCTCATCTTGTGTAATAATAATAATAACAAGTGGGTTAGGCTTGATTAAACGGCTTATGATTGGTATTTTCTCGTTCATACTGACCATCTCCATATTCTAAGGGGGATATATCAAAAGGTTGGTTCTAAAACCCCCCCTCCTCCCTACTAATACGTGAGAATTCAACCAAAATACATACAGATTATTTTAAGGTAAAAGAATGGCACTTTATTTTTCTAAATAGTAATATTATTTTTAAATCTAGAGTACCTTGTTCTCTTTTGTGATAGAGCAATAACCATTATCATTTGTTTGTTACACACCCTCATTCGAAACTTGGTGAAATAATAGAAACATGAAACTTTATTTCCGTCATGGAAGTTGCATTTAGTCTTATAAATTATCGTCCCTTTATTCATTGACAACAACGAGGTAAATGACTTGGTTTGTAAGGACGAAAGAGAATGGGATAAATAAAAAAATGAACCCCTAGCTATTTAAAGCAGGCCTCTTTGCCGTAGGAGCTGAACGAGGAAAAGGAGGATTTTTTAAGAATTATATCAAATACTACATCACGCTGCGACGTTTAAGAACTTAATTCTTACTGGATTTTATTGAAAGAGTTTTGGTGAAAAATGTAGTTAAATTCTGTTGCTTAGCCGTAGAAAATGTCGCGTGTTAGCGGAGAAATAACATTATACCTCATTAAGGCAAAATGTTAGTTAGGAATAAAAGTTAATTGGGAGATCGCAGGAACGCGTGAAAATTATATATCATTGGAAAAATACCAACTTTACGATAGGTTTCTACATATCAGTATGTAACGATAAAATGACCAGACTACCGCTGTTTATACGGGACGTAAATAGTTATTAGTTAGGTAGTATTTTCGTTTGTGGTGGTTAGTAAATTTGTTTGATCTTTCCAACTTACATTTTATATAATTTCCATGTGATTGAATAATACTTCAAAAGGGCGACAGAATATCTTAGTAGACTTTTTCAGGAAAATAGCACAATTATATATATTCGTGATTCTTTTTCTAAAGGCTTCTTGTTTAATCAAGAGAAAAAGGGGTTAGACTCCTTTGACCTAACCTCACTCAATAAATCTCGTCAAAGAGCATTAGATGTGATGTGAGAAAAAACATCAATGAAATTATATATAAAATTTGGACAAGTTTACTATTGTAAGTAAAGTAAAATTAGAGTCCTAAACTACTGCTTTCATAATTGTATATTACTCAGATAAAACAAATTCTCTTAACCTATCGGTCTCTCTTATAAGTAATATAAAATTATGGCCTCAAACTATTTAGGGGTGAGAATTCGACATATGTTCCTCATACAATAATGATGAGGAAAAACATCGGACAACAAAACAAAATTCAGTTGGCAAAGATATGTTACGAATTTAATGTATTTGGGCCTCTATGAATTTCCTAATGACGTTAGGTTTTACGAATTAGCTCATAATTTTCGAGATAATGGATTCGCCTCAAATTATGATTTCACTTCATTATAGCATATATTAATTTCTTGGATATGAAAAAACATCAGAATTTTATGAAAATTTGGTGCTAAAAGATGCTCGATAATTTTTAGATTATCGGTACTAATATGAGGATAAAGGTAAACATTCTCCATAACCACTTAAATAGGTTTTTAGAGAATCTTGGTGACTTTGGTAAGCAGCAAAGTAGCTGTAGCAGACATAGTATTGTATAATATAGGTGGAGTTATTAACGCGATTGCCCTGCTGAAAAACACAAAAGGAAGTCATACAAACAGCATTTTTGAGCATTCATTATTATTACATGAATAGGCTTATTATTCATTGTTATGGCATTTAAATCCGCTCAATGGTTAGTGGTAATAAAATTGTCCTGTATATTGTAAGGATGTATTTGTAGGCCCTTTAGATTAGGCCCTTTATGAGTGTTTTAATAATTAAATAGTTCTTTTCTCCAACTTATTTTTAAACATATTTGGAAAATTTTCTCGTGATATTTTTCTAATTTCCATTTTATTACGATTTATAACTCCTCGCTGCTCTTTTCAAGGCGTTCAAAGACTAAACCAAAGCATATATTATCGTAATCTCTCTTGATCTTGAAGACCTCAATCAATTAGCCATGATGACGTGCGTCTACCTTCAAGCAAATGCAATTTCAATTCCTTGTCTCAATAAAGTTTGAATTTTGCAGCTCCTGAATGAATTTTTCACCCTTTACTGCACTCAATCCAATAAATAGATATCATTTTGCATCCTTTTACAGATCAGGAAATCAGAAATTATCGATAAATTCCAGCTGAGGACACACGAAGGATTTGAACAATAGCGCGACTATTTCTATATAATCTTATATTTTAAATTTCTTGCAATAAAACCTGATGCTTTATTTGATTGTATAGTTATTTCAACGGAGTGTTTGGAAAAATTTAAATTGATCGATATTAACACACCGTGATTACGTTTATCTGATATGATTTCTAATAGATGACTGGCGAAAGTGCAACAAAAGTTACCAATTCTAAAACCTAGGTGCAGTACTTTGCACTTATTTAGATTAAAATTCATCTTTTATATAACATGCGAATTAAATTCTTTATTTTAAATATTGCTATATTTCTTCTGGGAGTGTGACTTAATCATCTATATGATCTAATTAATCATCTTCCGTGAACTTGCCAATAATTCTTAGCAACCTTAAATCCAACACGTTTCCGACGAACAAATACAGGACGCAAAACCCACCCCTGATTCACGCTGCTAGAAACTTTAGTCCAATCTTACGATTCTCTCTTTATTTATTACCACTCTCTCTCTCTCTATGGTTTGTAGGCCAGATCTTTATTCAATGTTGTGCAATCTGAGCTTTTCCAAATGTCTCCCATAGGGAACAGAATCGTATACCATATTATAAATTAATGTCAATAATGTCTACGGCTTTATGAAGTTTATATTTTTCTCTTCTTTTGTGAAGCTTTTCATTAAAATTAAGTAACGTATTCTGAAAGTATGTTCGCTATCTTAATTTACTGTAAGTTTTTCCGAGGGATCCGCGAGTTTTGCTCTTAAAAGCCACTCCAAAATTTTCCCCCAATCAAGAATAAACTGAAGGGAAATAAATCATTTCTAGAAGCAAATTTCTGCACTCTATTAAATAATGGTGTAAGATTTGCCATCTTGAACTCCTCATGAACTATATAGTTTTTATAGGGTTGTTAAAATTTTGGCTGGTGGTTCTATGATATCACTTTTAAACTCTTTAATATTTCTTGAATGAAATTTATCTGAACCAAGAGATTTAAAAATTTTCATTTTGGCTATGTAATTCGAGGTTTAGATCTGTAAACACTTAAGATCGGTAATTATATTTTTTTCATTAAAATCAATTGCATCGGGAGAAACAAGAACGTGAGATATGTTTTACAGTAAACGCTCCAGAACATTTACCATTTAGAATTGTGTAATTTCCATGCTTCTTTCCTTCTTTATAAGAAGCCATAAGGAATCTCGAATTAGTTTTTTTATTTAAATACGTATATTACTGTTTATGTTTCTATTTATGCGTTTAAGAAAGGTCCATTTTCCAGTATTATTTGCTTTTTTATTTCGATTTACACTCGCTGCCGATAATCAGAGTTATTTTTGCATTTTTATATTTAAATTGCTACTAATTTCCTTTGAAATACATGGAATGGAGGTTTATTTCTCTTATAAGAAAATTTGAAATTATTTTTGATTTATGAACATCATCTATTTCGAGAAATTAGGATTAGTTTCCTTTCTGAAAATAATTCGTAGATGGCGGCGATTCTCTTTCGTTGAATCCCCTCATTTTACTACGTAAGGCAACAAAATTTGCTCTTGAAAAATTGGAAAATTTCTTCTTCGGTGTCTTGTTCGAACGGTTGCTTTTAGAGTTAATCAAAGAGCATTGTGATCACTTTCGTCTATAGATTCTCAAACGGAGACACTGGAAACAACCTCTTCATCATTTATAATAACTAAATCAAGCCTTTTTTTCTCGTTTGTTTGTCCATTCTTTCCTCCTTTATAAGAAGCCATAAGGAATCTCGAATTAGTTTTTTTATTTAAATACGTATATAACTGTTTATGTTTCTATTTATGCGTCTAAGAAAGGTCCATTTTCCAGTATTATTTGCTTTTTTATTTCGATTTACACTCGCTGCCGATAATCAGAGTTATTTTTGCATTTTTATATTTAAATTGCTACTAATTTCCTTTGAAATACATGGAATGGAGGTTTATTTCTCTTATAAGAAAATTTGAAACTATTTTTGATTTATGAACATCATCTATTTCGAGAAATTAGGATTAGTTTCCTTTTTTTGAAAATAATTCGTAGATGGCGGCGATTCTCTTTCGTTGAATCTCTCATTTTACTACGTGAGGCAACAAAATTTGCTTTTGCAAAATTGGAAAATTTCTTCTTCGGTGTCTTGTTCGAACGGTTGCTTTTAGAGTTAATCAAAGAGCATTGTGATCACTTTCGTCTATAGATTCTCAAACGGAGACACTGGAAACAACCTCTTCATCATTTATAATAACTAAATCAAGCCTTTTTTTCTCGTTTGTTTGTCCATTATCCATTTAGTTAGATAGATATTTTTGGCTTAAAAAACGAGCAAACGTTTTTCAGTGTTATTATCCCTATCATTAAAATTTGCTTTTGGAAATTTATAATATCCACTCATGCTTCCCATCCGCTGCCTACTAATATTCTTACAAAGCTATAAAGAGTACCAAAATTTCCTTAATACTATAGTAACGGTATCACAAACTATTGAGTTTGAATGATCCCCCACATACAAGGATACACGTCACAATTACCCGTATTGTTAATTTAATTGAAGAAATGTAACCTTCTGATTCCACTCATACTCATTTATTGCCTTGATGATAGAATTTGCAATTGATACGATACTCGCATGTTTATTAATTTCTTTTTAAAATTTAATCGAGTTGAGCCATTGCACTTTAATGTTAAAACATTAAATGTAATTTTAGCGCCTAATTTCTTTGTGGCCAGGTTAATACATTTTTTTTCTATTATTAAAAACATAGTGGGTTAGTTTTCACCTACTAAGGCTACTAGGCTAAAAAAAAATTCCTAAATCTCACTAAAGGCAATCTTTATTCGTTTCCCTATCGCCACCAATGTTTAAAACATTTTCCCCTATTTTCTCTTATATACTTTAGGGTGGGTGAAAATGAGTATCCGAATATAATTTGGTTGTCTTGGTAAGAAAAACCTAGGGGTTTTAATTGATAATTTCTTTATATTAGCGAGGCCATTACTGGATTTATTCAAGCTTGAAAGCTAGACATGTACGAAACACCGATATAGGGACAGATGCGAGTTGGCGACAGAACGAAGTAAGATTGGAGGAGCGAATTTAATAGCTGTTTGGATTTGAAAGGGGTACGAGGCAAGACAAGTGTTGCTGATTACAAATTGCCTATTTTCTATTTTAGAGTGCGTTAGCAACGGATGTAATAGTTAACTGAAGAATTTATTAGATGATGTAATGTATGGCATAGGAGCTGCAGCAAGAATAAGTGAATGAATGAAAGGAATGTGATTATAAATATGTTTACATAAATACAGTAACTTGGCGAGAGATGTGGTATCTTTTCTCTTGGTCTTGACCTTCTAAATAAAATCCAGTCTGCTCTTTCATTCGCGAGATAGGGTTTCTTTTCTAATGGTCTTGGCCCTCTGAATGAAATCCGGCCTGCTCTTTCATTCGCGAGATGGTGTATCATATTTAATGGTCGTGAACCTCTGAATGAAATCCGACCTGCTCTTTCATTCGCTAGATGGGTTAACTTTTCTAATGGTCTTGACCCTCTTAATGAACTACGGCCTGTAATTTAATTTGCGAGATTTGGTATCATTTCTATTGGTCTTGTCCCAATAAATGAAATCTGGCCTGCTCTTTCATTCGCGAAATGGGGTATCATTTCCAATGGTCTTGCCGGTCTAAATCAATTCCCGCCTTCTCTTTCATTCGCGAGCAGGTTCTGGCCAATCATTGACTTCTGCTCCATTCTTTACACTCATTTCTCCCAATAAACCTCCTTTTCGTGGTATCCTCAGATCTCTCTGATATTCGATTACATCTTTGCTTTATCATCTTGCTACTTTTTGATTAATTTTTAATCACCCCTCCTTGCTTTCCTCCGGTAAAGTTTACGCAACGCTTTGAGAACGGGTGCTAAGATGTGCAACCTAATTAAGTACATAAATTAGAAATAAACCATAGGAAGAGAGTCTTTGATCATTAAACCTATTTTCACTTGCAACAGCAAGGGGATAGTTGACCATTTTACACCCTAAGATTATTTTCCACCTTTTACACTAGAGCGCGAAACAGCAAGGAATAAAAAATAAGTATCAAGGCAAAGAAAATAAAATGAAGCGAGAAAATAAAGGGTAAGTATAACCAGGACAGGAGACAGACCCTCAACCCCATGGTCTCGATCATGCACCCTAAACACAAGAAAGGACTATATTGAATGGAGGAAGCCTGACTCCACCAGAAATTCCTTAATTCCACAAGTCGGTTTGTACGAAACCGTTCCGAATACAAAGAACAAGCTTTAATGACTACGATCATCCCGGTACCGTGACAAGTGAAGTGCGCGAAGATACCCAGACTTTAACACTCAACGAGCATATACCAGCGGACAGGCTGGGAGACCACACATTCGTGGCAGAAGTTTCAGGATAGCTCTCTATGTAATAGTGATGCATCTGTAGTCTAGCCGATTCGGAGACAACAGAAACCACCCGAAAGCCTTTGGGGCATTGTGGGATTGGTCCACGGTTACAGTAGTGATGTAATGGTACAGAACTTAGGTAATCCTACGTAATCACCAACGTTTAACCGTTGATCTTTAAGGCAAAAAAACTGACCGTGAGAATCTCCTGAGAAAACTACCAGGCTACATAGTGATCAAACCCCTACTTGGACATCGCGAGCATAGTAAACATTCGCCAAGTATATGAGAAGATAACCTCTGTCAAGTTCAGGTTTAAAAAGTATAGCATAAAGGCCATGCATCAACCAACTAGGTGTGGAATCATGCTATACGAGATATTATCATGACCAGGGGGGTATCCGCACATGAAGCGAGAGCGAGAGTCGCTAAAGGGTTTTAGAGCGCGGAGTGAACACTTTTTCTTAAAGAACTCCAAGGTTGGAAGAGCAAGCCTCAAGCTTATCATTCCCAAAGTGGGTAAGGAGTTGGTTGTCTTAGGGCCCACCCTAACCCCTGGACTGGAGTCATGCCAGAGGTATGTCTATATGAGGGCCATCCCTCCCCAAAATTGGCAAGGTTCCGGAACAGAGGAGAGAGTAGATATGTTAAGCTGTGAATGCAGGGAGACATGATAGCTTTGTTGCGATTCTCTATTTGCATGATGATGCGTGTCAGCTACTTACCCCGACGGTGTTGAGTATCAGCTTATCACCCAAAGGGGCGCCAAGCTCATAGTGCCTCTAAGTCAGTAATCAAAGCACAGATTCACTATTCTAACAAGAGCTCCAGCAAAGTATTTTAAAGCACATCAATTAAAATGCCTAAAAATGAACTAAAATATTTTATCAATGTCACTAAGTAGAAAACACATTTTAGAACGTCAAGTGGACCAGCATGAAAGTGAGAGAAGAAAATGAAAAGGATAATGAATTCTGCCACCGAACAGTACCCAGGAAAGCATGTGATGAAATGCGTCTTCTCTTCCTTCCTGTAGTGAGAATGTGTATTGGAAGGAGTGCAATTACATGGATCATAGTTACACAAGTGAATAGGAGCGTATCCCTATTCCTACACCTATCCTATGAAATAAATAAAATGATAAATGATTTTATTTTTGGTAAACTTGAGGATAAGTAGCAGGTACCCGAAATGGGTGAATGCAGTAGTATGATACACCGAACACTTAGATGAATGGTACGCCTTTACGTCTCTACTGTGTACCCTATAAGTGAATGTAGGTGTAGCCATGGGTTAGTATGCTGCAGCTGACATCAGTAGAATTGCATCTTTTCAAACTCGAATGCCTCGAATACCTCTTCTAAACATATTCAATTCCTCTATCTTCACAACTTTCTTTATAAATCACTCCTTACAAACTTTCTGCCGGAGAGGCCATGGTTGGTTTCCACTATAAATTAAAAAGAAAGTTAAAAAGTGCAAATCAGAAGTTCTGAACCTAACATAAGACCTAATGACACATAGTTCAGGACCGTTTAATTTTAAACTGTAAGATATTGATTGTAAAAGTCAGTAATTTACTGATAGTTTAGGAACCAGAAATATATTGTATTTTTACAGCGTCATTGCATGTTGTATTTTATAATCCAGCAGCGTGTTGTGTAGAAATTACAATAGCATATGGTTTAAAATAGTAACATGCATGTTGATTTAGTGTTATTGGGAACCAATAGCACTAATGGGTCTCTATCATATTTCCTTTTTTATATTTTATCATATTTTCATTATTTACAATCTTTCTTTAAGGAAATTTTAGTATCGATCTTTATATGGTAATAGTAGTGTTGATAAATTTTTTTATTCGGTGAATGATGACGTCTTTTTTGTAAACTAAAGGGTTCTTAAATTTTAATCATTATATAAGCTTATAGAATCAAGAGTAGCCAAGAACTTTAATTCCTCTTTATAGCTATTCGTATGAAAAGTATGGAAGATAAGTTAATATAGGACCTATAGATTAGAAAAAGAGAAGCACGTTAATCTATGCCTAGTAATGATTTTGCTTCAAAATTGGTGTTTTAATAATTTCCTCTACAAACAGAGTTGGGCAGAAGTAATTATTAAAGGAAAAGAGTTGGGCAGAAGTAATTATTAAAGCAAAAGAGTTGGGCAGAAGTAATTATTAAAGCAAAGGAGTTGGGCGGAGTTTATGTCATCTCTCGTGTATGTTTTATGCTTATGTACTTTATATTTCAAAATGTTATTCTGGGTTTCGATGAATATTTGTAGGGGGAGGGTTGGGTCTTCGGTCAAAGAGGAGTTGATTAGTTTGGGGGCGGTTCCAAATACAAAAGCGGATTCTAAAACATTTATTCGCTCTTTTTGCAGTGGCGAGATATGGCATGTTCTGACATTTTAGCAAATATGATAAAACATAATTGGTGACTAAAAATGTAAATAGCCAGGGATGGAAATCTTATGACGTCCTGTTAACATACACAATTTGATCCGGGGTCTAATCCGGATCTGTGAGATCATGATGTATATTAGAAGGGGCAAAATTAACTGAGTCATAGGAGAGTAATAGTCTCAAAAATGTTGGACTGCTACCAATGTATAGCAGAAAAAAATGTAGATTTAGCAGCAAAAATACAAATTTTGTTCATCTGTAAAAAGGTAGAAATTATAACTGAACAATTATGTGATAAAGATTTGCCATTGACAAATTACAGGAGATAACGGGTTTTGCAAAAGTTCTTTTACACTCGGGTTTTTTATTTTCCGAGAAATTTACGTGTGTGAGAGAAAAACTAAGAAGAATTGATATCTCTGATCTCCTGCGTGGGGGCCACAACAAATCCGACATAGCCAAGCGGCTCAACGTCAGCGAATGACCATCTACAAAGTTGTGCAGAAGCTTATAAACGGGAAGACCTCAAAGATCGACCTGGTTAAGGCAGCCCTCAAGTTGTCAACAGTTTGACTGTGGAAAAGGCCTTTGGAAATGAACCGAAACTCAAAATGACTGAGCTTGAAAAGAAAAAGATTTGTAAAACAATGGAAAAACCGAGTGCAAAACTAAAGCGAAATATGTAGGAGGAGAGCGTCAAGAGCTTGATGTGCATGGATAGGCCTCTGTTCATAGACTGTATGCGAGAACAACCTCGAGATTGTTGTTGTCGCCTTCTCAACGACTTGAAGAGTCAAACCAATTTTATTTTCATTTTTTTATGAAAAACCTTTAAGGTCGAATTTATAATCAAGAAGCAGAACCACCGCGTGGTAAACTATGGTTAGGACGTCTCCGAGGTCCGTTACGTGTCCTATAGAGAGTGTAGTAACGAGTGTAACAGGACTTTTGCAATGCTAGCTTTAAAAGTTAGGGCATTAATGCAGCTTTTAAATTTTTTTGACCTTAAACAGGTTGCAGCGAGTTTGGAATAATTTAAACAATCTTATGAAGCATTTAAATCATTTTTCTTACAATAATATTAATCTCTTGACAACTTAATATTTAATGAACGTTGAAAAGTTTTTTTTCCTTTTCTATGCACTTCCAAATCTACCTTTCTGAAGGGTGCTTTGGGCATCTACTTATAGTCAAGAATTGGTTTCGATAAATTTGTCGATCCGATGCTTATTCTGACAATATTCTTGAAAAACAATAACACAACGATAATTATAGGACAAAAACGTGAGAATCTAACTCTGGGTTCTCGTCTCTGTTTCTTTAAGCGTTAGTGGCGATTTAACTGAGGTCTATGGAGCAGAAGTTAGCGAATCTAATCATTTCACAAAGTAAAGGATAATTACTTTTGCAAGTGGCACTAACAACCCAATTTATTCTTTTGTTGCCTAGAAAAATAGAAAGCCATGGCAGGTATAATGGGTGCTTAAGGGAGGATGGTCATGTGCAAGGAATGCGCACTGACCATAATCTGGCCTACATAATTTAAAAGCCATAGAAAAGTGTACATATTTCGCTTTAGTTTTGCACTCGGTTTTTCCATTGTTTTACAAATGTTTTGGTCGAATTTGTTTAGTCTTTCAAGGGCTATTCTCATTTCGCTTACATGACTTATAATAAAATAAAATCAAAGGAAGAATCTTTATTAGAAAGTTGTTTGGACAAAAGCTTTCCAGTCTGGCCTTTTATAATTAGGTTCAAAACTATGTAGCATTTAAAAATAATGGAATCTTTTAATGGGCATTTTATACATTTCTTATCACCTAATAAAAAAATCTATATTGAAGAAAACAAATGTATGAGAAATTATATTATAGTTTTCAGGGTACACTAATGAAGTGAAAGAATTTAGTAGAAAATGAATGCAGTTTGGGAGCAAAGATTGATTGCATTTTAAAACAAATGTAGAAGTTTTGATAATTTGTAATATTTATTAAAAACAAAATTATTTGGGAAACTATTTAAAAGAAATATTAATTCTGGTCAAGCTGGGAATATAAAGTTATTTGAGAAGAAGTGAGAAAGGTAATAAACAACGAGGAGTATTAATTGGTCAGCTGACCATCAAGGAGAAGAAAAGAAGGATTACTAATTACAATAAGGAGACTGAAACTAGACATGAAGTGTACTTTGATGACATGACTAATGTGAGAAGGTAAGATAAAGCGTCTTGAATGTGGAAATGGAGTGCTGAATCAGATATTTAGCAGATAGGTATGTAAGAGGTTGTTAGTGGTGAAATATGTATGGAAAGTGTGAAAAACGTTTATTTAGATACCATAGTAGCATAAGGTGCACAAATATGATGTATATTATGAAAATGGTCTGTTGTAAGACTATAGAATGTAAACGAGTACCTGAAGATGAAACAATAATCTGATAGTAACATCATGTATGGGCAACGGGGAGAAAGTTGAATGAAAGAATAAGGTGGACATTAATAGTGTAGGGGTAGGTGGGAGGATGGCCTATCCTTACTCTTCAGCTTCGAGTTTATTTTGTGTCATCCATTCATAGTGGATGAAAAGTATGGTCTTAGAAAGGATAGTGGCTATGTAAATAAAGGATATGCATTCAGAGAATTTAAGGAGAAATTAGAGAAGAGGCATAGTAGAGATCACGGGATGAATCCCATACTGGATGATATTCTAAATCACTTATACCATTGGTATACAGGGCAGACGAATACCACTTTATATTTCATGGTAGGCCTTGTGCTTAATAAAGAAGAATGGGAGGAAAACATTACTCTATTTAGCAATGCACCGCTTTAGGCAAAATTAGAAATGTTTAGACAAATCTAGTGGCATTTTTCATGCCTTCTCAAAACGCCATTAATTTCTTAACAACTTAATATTCAGCGTTGATCCCACTTTTTCTGACAATAACTATGCCGAAAATTAATTTCTCCTCGGACGTAGAGAAGATAACTAAACTAATCAAAGTTTTATTATCTTATGGAGATTTATGGTAATTTAAATTATATTTAAAGAAAAGGTTGCAAAGCGAAACATGAATATTAAACAAAATTAAAAAAAAGTGTTAAACGAGGAAATCTAGAAATTTGAGGAAAAAACATATGCTAATTTGAAAGAGAAAGTTCCCATGAGACGGGATTTTGGAGGTTTTAGTAATTATGTACAATTTGGATTTGCCAAACATTAATGATTCTTTTCTTGATATTATTGTTTTAATATATAAGTATTTTATTGTCATATTCACTTCGATTTTTTGCTCTCGTTTAATTACCTTCAATCACTTCTATATTTTGAACTTAGAAATTTACTCTTTTTTACCTGCTATTTATTACCACGCGCTAATTCCTTTACCTCGTTTGTACTTATTATTAATACTTCATTCACTTTAAGTTGATTATTATATTTTATGACTGTTAACGCACAGAGTGCTATCACTTTTGATAGTTGTTTAACTATTTTTAATTTTAATCACTTTTAAATATTATAGTTGTTAACTTTGCTTTCTATCAACGTGCACTAATAGCTTTATCTTGTTTTAACAAAAATTTTATATTTTATTCACTTTTACTTAGTTATTATATTTCATAACCGTTAACACACTTAGGCTGGTATTATTATTTATACTTGAATGATTATTTATTTGTCATGACCAATTTTTTATCCAATTTCTAGACTTTTGAAGGTATTTAAATTGACTGTGGGCATATTGGATTCCAGGACGAAAATCGCTCACTACGATTAGTGGTCATTCACCACTCACCATGTCTCTCTTGTATTCCACACCACCTAGGTTTAGACCCCCACCAGCTCCTCTACCCCTACCCTTCCTCCCACTATACTCACTCCCCCTCACAATCCCACTCCTTCCCAAAGTCCCAATCCGGTTTTCCGAAGTCCCCGCCCTTCCTTCTTTAGGGCTTACCCTTCCTCCCGTAGTCCCTACTCTAAATGTCGTATTCTCTACACTTCCTCCCCTTCTAGCCCTTCTTTCCATTTTGCTCACTACACCTTGCCTAGTCCTAACCTCTGCTTCCACTACTCGCACCCTTACTTCTACTGCCCGCACATCTTCTCCCATTACGCGCATTTCTCCTTCCACACTCCCACATCCTTCCTCTAACCACCCGCACCATGCACGCTCGGGCATCCTCATTCCAACCAACTACAATACCATTCGCACTGCTCCAAACCTGACAAAACCTACCGTACACACACACAATCCTCGGCTGCTCGACCTACACAAGTGAAGGATAACGGCTAATCTCTTAGAGCAATGCCAGGAGATTAAAGTGGGAAAGAATGCGAAGTCCAACACTGCCCTAAAGACACTCCATTCCCGACCTTAGGCCGGTTTAGTGCGCCACACTTAACAATTTACACACACCACAGACCCGACTCCTCAGCCTACATGAATCACAAGTAGACTCACTTAAAATAATTGAGGTAAAATCTAACAAAACCCACGCCCTATGTACACCCACGTTCCATGTACACCAGTACACCATACACCTACACACTCATAAAACTCATAAAAATAACAGCAACATTTACGACATTTCTAAAAACACGCATCTCTCTGCTCCCTCACCCTATCCTTCCGCCCTCCAAGTCAAACTAATATCACACCAATTCACCCCGCACCAGTATCTATCCACTAAACTGTTAACTCACGCTATCACTTATTAATTGTTTCCACCACTTTCCTACATGAATACTTGATCTTCTGTGGTCTTTCAATATACATTGAGTTAATGACAGGTTCTATCTTAGTTTACACATCCTGGCATTTGTCTGCTTGTTAAGCTGAACAACCAGAGGCTGTTTGCCTTATTCCCCATGAAACCAAGTTCCTTTCTACCCTATACGGTGGGAACTAAACCAAGCATAATGTGGTAATGAAAACCATTCTATGAAAAACTCAATCTTACCTGCATATTATCTCTAACACTAGTAATAGAGATGGTAAAAGACAATAACGTTTCTGAAATTGAAAGGTGATGTACACATTAGTAGACCATGCATCTAAAGGGGAAAGAAAGAAATAGTAAATTGAAAGATATATAGAAATATACATAAAGGAACCCAATAAACGAACTCGGAATTAGAAGGAAAATAAAATTCGCTTAAAAGTAAAATGCCAAAGTTGGGGAAACTCATCTATCTTTTGAGAATGCTTGGAAAAATGGAAACGTCACCTACAGAACTGTATTAGGCTAGAGGGAGTACTTGTTGAAAAATAATAGCTTGATTTTGTAGGATAAAGTTTAATTTTATTCTCTTAGTAAACTTTGTGAAGTTTTTCCTATATAGACTTATAATGAAGATAGGGCCCTATCCACAGAGTGAGAATTTGAGATCTTTAAGATTTTTTTTCCTCTTTAAATTACCAGCCACAGGTTGAAATTGTCCTTGGGTAGACTGCCTCATATCTACATCACAATTTTTCACGATAATCTTAGACTGAAAAGCGTTTCAGCGCTATGGATTACCAAAGTGTAGGCCCATTATTATTTTTTTTAAGTTAATGCGTGTGATGCAAGATGAGAATTTTGACGTCGCGTACTAACATGTAATGAAACGTGGATACAATTGTGCAATCCACAAACTACATACTTACAAGTCGAAATAATTGTGACAACAAAGGGTGGTTCATCATTTCAAAGAATTATTAGTGATAAGCCGGGTGCTTATCCACCATTTTTCAGTATAGTATTTGTGTTACTTTACTTTATTAACACCAAAGATGTTTCCACAATCAATGGCATATTCCTTGGATGAATAAATATCCTATAATAGACCAGCAATTACCAAATTAAGGCAGCAATTTCCTCCTGAAAGGTTTTTACTATAAAAGCAAAAAAAAGTCACATGCTGCTTGCCTAACTAAGAACCCTTTGCCGGATTTTATGAGTGGATCACTGCCTCACCCACTTTCTTTGCCAGATAGATCTTTAGGTGATTTTTATCTTTCCTGCAACCTATAAAACTTTTAGGATGAATTCATTTTCACTCGTATGAATGTACTAAAAAGCAAATACACCAAATATTTTCTATTATATAGATTAGAAAAATTCACCTCATACGGGTATATATGTATTGAAAGCGAGGAGAGCTTAGTTGCAAACTTAATAATAGCAATTAAAGTTTGATGACATTTCTTTTCATTTAAATTCTTGTAAATATTCCATTATAGATATTGCTATTGCTCTTGCAACACCCTTCGTATATATTCAGAAATGATTCAGGTTGTTTCTACAAGAAATCAATAAATGGAACTGGAATTAATTTGACCTTCAGCGGCAGTTTTCGTCTCTGTCTCTGCTCCGTTATAGAGGCCTTTTCTTCCTTTGGTCTAGTGAAGCTTTCATATGGCGTAACCAAGTTGGTTGACTTGCCTCGATATCGACTTCTTATTGATTCTCTCTCAATTCCAATTCTCCCATTTGCTTTCTTTTAGCTCAGCTCTCATATTTTTCACTACTGTATGCATATCACATTGCCTCTTAGGACCATCTTCAATTCAGAGAAATGCGACTAAGTGATGCTAATTAGCGACCATTAAGAAATCTCTCTTGAATCACTGATTTAAAGGTAATTAATTATTGTAGTTAATATAAACGAACACTTATATTTTAGACAATAAATATAAAAACAGTTAATGACTATTGAAAAAGTTGTTGCTCTCTCCATAGACTCAATTATTATTCATGATGATATTTTCAGTACTTCTGCCTTCTTTAAGCTGCATTGATTCCTTTATTTGTTTAGATTTAGGTGGAATTAAGTCGATAGCATTTAGTGTTTGTAATGACATAACGGATTAAGGCCTATTCGCTAAATGTTTTCTTCATAATGATCAAAGTGGAATTACGGTGTCAAATCTACTCTCTCTCTCTCTCTCTCTTTCTCTCTCTCTCTCTCTCTTTCTCTCTATTCCCCTCCCTCTTGTCCTCTATAAAGCAGAGCGAGTAACAATAACCCATCAGTAGGTCCCTCAGAGTAGAAGTGAGAGGATTGTTTAGGTAGTCGTTCATTTTGAAATTGTGTCGTAGTCATAAACCAATTATTCCTTCGTGTCATTAAGTATGGAGCAAACATTTACTGTTTCCTGACACTTGAAATCGGAACAAAGTTGGGAGGTGGTCGCAAAGGAAAAAAAATTCCATTAAATTGTGACCATAAGAACTAAGGGTAAGTTAAGTATCATAGCTACGAGATATTAGACAACGAGGCGTTTTGGGGGAGATTGCAATTCCTATAGAAAAGTCTTAGCTCTTCTCTTTGGCTTAATGGACTGCAGTTACAAATGGATTGCCTGCAACCAATAACAACTTCTCCAATTTTCGGAGCCAAGTAAGTGAAAATTTTCTTATGATATCCATGTGTATAGCGGATAAGTTTCTGATGTTTTCTTTCCTCCTTAATCAAATCATCTGATAAATTTAGTGTGCTGTATTTTTATCATAGTTGCCACGTCATTATCATCATCAAGACCATTTTTCTTAATAAAAGCTTTGCTAAATAATTCAGAATGTTTTATGTAAATAAACTTTGTTGGGAAAATAAACCGAAAATAAGTTATACTTTATCATGATTATACATACCATTGGATTTCACACATTTACAACCACTCCCATTTTTGCCTCACGGCCTTTCCAACGCATATTCCAATCCCTCACTCGATTCACCTTTTAACGTCGATTAAGAGGCCAGACTGGACATGATAAGCGATTGCCCCGCCCTTCCCAGCAATTTCTTATTGCACTCTAGGAAAAAGAAGACTCTCTGACCTAGCCTCTCATAATAGCCCCCTTCCCCCTAACCTTCACCGCACCCACCTCTCAGCCTTATTCGAATTTTCGATCACGTACATGAAAATGTTCCAGTTATTCTCTGAATCTATTCTGCAGTCCTGTGGGATTGTATAAAATTATTGTTCGTTTTAATTTTCTTTTCTCAATTAAAAAGAAATGTTACTGAAAAATCTTAGGTTTCAACAAAGTTATGCAATGCACGGATTATTTCACGTGTCTTCCGAGACTACAAACTGAGATATGTTTGAAATTTCTATGTATGTACTTTATTTATTCCAATAGCAAGGATTTATAAGGTAATACCCATCTTCTTTCATCTCGAAAGAGCTTGTTTTAAGGGATATAAAAAAATAAGTGTGATTTCAGACACAGAAAAATATACTAAGTGTAGCTATTAAAAATCGATAAATGCAAGTAAGGTTTACAATCTTTTCACTTATATTTTTGCTGGACTAAGTCATTTTTATAAAATTACTACTAACCATCGCTTGTATTGCTACATTACACATGCCATCGATCAAATTTCTCTCTCTTTTTCTATGTGCAAAAGATGAAAGTGAACTTGTCCCAAGCAGTGGCAGAGAAAACTGCCCCTCAATCAGTATGGAGATAATGAAATTAGGATTTCTTTTGCTAATCTTTTATCATTTCATTTGACAATGTGTCCAGGCCTACTCCATTTAAGCATTTTTTTACTTAAGAGTGATTTTTTGTATTCATGTTTAATATTTTGAAACAGTGTTGAATTAATTTACCTATGGCCTACTGGTTAAAAAGATCTGGCTAAGCCTTCATAACTATCAAAATTCAAATTACTTCTGTATTCCATAGACTGTTATCAAGAGTTACAAGCAGTTATAAGGTAATGCATGTAGATATTTTTGTACTGTTTCTTTTAATATTCCCCTCAATACTTAATTCCTCTGGACTTAAGCCAAAATATATGATATTCCCATGTACGCAAATCGGGTTGTTTAAATATCTCCGATGTATTCTGATTCTCATTTTATCTGTCCTCATTAAAAATGAAAATAATAAAAGTAAAACTTAAAAATGTTCTGTAGAGATTGGCTCATTGTTTCAATTGTTCTTAAATTCGTATTTTTTTCCCCTAACAGTGGTTGATTGCTGGAAGTTACTTACAAAATAAAAGTGGGAATGAATGCGTATTTATTTGGATTATATTTTATTTACGATATGAGACCTTTTTTTGTAGGTATTTAACTCTAGCTTTCGTAAGATCTAGTGTTGTATTCTGAGTTGAAAATCTGGCCTTTTAGTTCCTTTCGTGTTCATGTATTTCTTAATAGAATTTGACTTTTAGAACGTTATCTAAAAGTCTTTTAGTGGCCATCAATAATGAAATGTTAGACCACTTTGTATCGATTATGCTTAATAAATTGGCAGACTCTACAACCTGATTGTTATTTCTCAAATTAGAAGTCTTTTAGGTGATTTTTTAACATGATATTTTTTTTTATATATTTTAATCTTGCTTTCCTATATTCACAATTACTACCAAAATTAAAATATATCATTATTGAGTTGATTATTATTCAACGTATCCAAATCAATCTACTTATTGTATACATGTAACTTGTAATGTAAATGTTTGCACCACCTCAAAATTCTATTGATCCTTTCCCAATTAACCTATAATTTCTACACCATCGCTAATTAAAAAAAAATAATGTACATAGAAGATCAGTACACCCGTTCGGACGCTGCTGACGTCATAATTATGAATTATGACGTCGAAAACTTATTCACAAATATTCCGTTAAATGAGACCATTCAACTTTGTACAAATTCTCCTTGTAATTCTTGTCAAAAAGTAATAGGTATTACAAAAAATCTTTAGAACTAGAACTGGCTGTCTTAAATTCGTATTTTAAAGTTAATAAAGAAATTTTTCTCCAAAAAGGAGGAGTGAGAATGGGCCTACCTCTCGGATCAACTTTGGCGAACATCTTCTCATGTCATTAGGAGCAACTTTGGCTCAATAATTGTCCCATTGAATATAAACCTATCGCTTACAAAGTATTGTTGATGATTCATTTATATTAATGAAATAACGGCAACAGGCGGAACAATATCTTAAATATTTAACTCTACATATGAAAATATAAATTAGACAATGGAGGTCGAGAAAAATGGTAGGCTCACATTTTTGGATATAGATATTAAGTCTTCAAAAACAAAGTATAAATCATTAGTCTATAGGAAGCCTATATATACAGGTTTAAGCACGAGCTTCTTTAGTTTCATGCCAGTAAATCTTAAGTTATCCTCGATAAAAACTCTTAGTCATCGAGCCTACAATATATGTTCTTCCTATAGACTGCTGCATTTAGAATTCTCTTTTCTTGAAACATTCTTTCAAAATAATGGCTACCCTGACTCATTACTGTAAAAATACATTATTATAAAGTTTCTTAATTCTCTCTTATTATGAAAATCCAACAGAAAATACTGTAGAATAATTATCCATTTTCTTTAGTCTCTCATACTTTGGTAGAAAATCTAACGACTTTGCTAAAGAGGTTAAGAGGAATAAATAAATTCTATCCATATCTCGACCCCAAATTCGTAATAAAAAAATGGGCACAATATTGGATCATATTTCAGTTATAAGGACCGAATTCCATCCACCTTTCGCTCTTCTGTAATTTACAGTTGCAAATTTTGCGATTCATCGTATATTGGCTTAGACAATTAGATCAATCCATTGTCGCATCGAGCGGCATCGAGGAAGGTCCACTTGCACGGGGCTAATTCAAAACAAACCAGACCCCTCGCCCATAAGAGCTCACATCAAAGTATGCAAATCTGAAATTAATATGGATAACTTTAAAATACTTAGTCATATCCCCTATCACAACGAATATTAGAATCACTTTTCATCATAAAACTAAAACCTATTATTAATTTTTTATTCTTGTATTAAGTAACTTATCTTAAATTGCATTATTCATTTTTAGTCTTTTATCAAACTAGAAATTTTGGTAACATTTCAGTTTAGGAGCGCACGATAGGAGGCCCAGTTTCTGGGCTACAATTTTGGGCTATAATTTAGGCGTCAGACGTCATAAGGCGAAGATAGCCTAAAGTAAGCGGCACCATAGTTTTTATTATTTCGATAAACGTGCAGAGCCGATCGCACGTTTATCAAAATAACAAAGACAATAGCGCCACCTAATTCAGGCTATTGCCACATGAGTATATGAGTATATAATGGGGCACAGACCACCCCCATTTGATTGAAACTCAGGATCATCGTAAGGGGCTCCCCACGCAGGGATATCTTCCCGACGAGCGAACATATACTGGGTGGCTGTGCCCCAAAGTTTGATTAAAACTCAGGATCATCGTAGAGGAGTCCCTCCCGCAGTGATACATCCCACACAAGCAGCCCCCTTGAATTTATTCAAAAAAGGATAAAACATATTGGAACATGGACGAAATATTATGCGGCCAGGACCGGGGAACAGCGGAGGCGAGCGCGTGACGCAAATCTTCAGGTTACCCTATCTCCACCTTTCACTATTATAATTGAGCCACGCTTCTTTTAAATTAGACAACGATCCATAGAAAAGTCTATTAAATTGACCGAGGAATTAACACAAGTCGTATTGAGTCGAAGGAACAGTATTCACAGGTACCGCGCTCTTTTAACTGCTCGGTTTCAGGGCTGCCAATGTTTGAAATAAGGTCGAATTAAGGGTTGCCAGTGTGTGAAATTAATGGTTTAGTTTCACAAAAATAGTTAAACGAAACATACAAAGTTTAATACATTAGTAATCATAAAAAAGTCAATGCATTACTAAATAATATATTTAAGTAGAAGTGCAGGCATTTACTAAATAATAAAGAAGAAAGGAAAAAGAAAAATAACAAAACAAATACAACGCAGTGATTGGCCCCCTTTGAAGCTACCGTCTGATGTCATAAGGCCTATATTATAGCCCAAAAACAGCACCCCCTATCGTGCGCCCCTAAACTGAAGTATTACCGAAATTTTAACCCCATACCTTCTAGTTTTTAGTGCCGATGATGAGGCTAGATCCTCGAAACGTCCCAATCCAGATAAATAATGATGACTTTAACAAAAGCGTACTTGGTTTTCACCTCTCTCTCTCTCTCTCTCTCTCTCTCTCTCTCTCTCTCTCTATATATATATATATATATATATATATATATATATATATATATATATATATATATATATATATATATATATATATATAATGGTTTATAAAATAGAGAGACACCGTATTTATACAAAGCAATGATTTCCGTATAAGGTCAGATTTTGTATGACTTCTGATAAGTTTAATTTGATAAAGAAAGATTGAATTGGATCTAAAGAAAATAAACCGGGGCTTATATTTATATTTCTCTCCTTTGTGCTGGAGATTAGAAACGATTCAAAGATATTTCTGCAGAAAAAAACAGACAGGCAGAATTCTTTTTTATAGAAATGAGGCCGATGAATTCTATTTATTTTCTGAACAAATTTAATTAATTCTAAATTTATTTAATTTAAATTAACCTTCGCTTAAATTTAAATTATTTTTTTAATCTTATGATGGCCGACACAACTCTTTATTTTTTATTGCACATTTGACAACTAAATAAATACTTTTATGTCAAAACCATTTAATGAATTAAGGGTATATTGATGGATGAAAAGTGCATTCGAAGTTAGCCCAGTCCGGCAATTATATTTTGATTGTTTACAATTTTTTATATTCTAATCCTCTTGTGGTTTACACTATAAAACTACAAAACGGTTTACAGGAGATTCTATAAATAAAAGGTACTTCATTTAAAGAAATATTTTTAATTGTCTTTTTAAATTCAGCTACTGCTAAAAAAAACATTAAGATTAAAATATTTCAATAGATGCTACATGGAAAATGTTATTGTTTTAAGGAAGGATTTAGAATATTTTTCAGAGAGGACATCATCTTTTCTTTTGACTGAGATACTTCCTTAGCCACATGTAACAATCCATTTAAAAAAAAATATTATTTCGATTTTGATTCATCTCCGAGATTTTTTTTATAGACAGCGTTTTGTTTCTGCTGAGTATACGAATAGCCCTAAAATCATAATTTAACTAATTAAACTTTAAATCTTAAAAAAAATTGAAAACGAAGCTTAACTCGTTTTCTAAAGTTTTTCTAGTTTTAGTCATGTTCAGTTATACAACTTCTAATGGAACCAACGAAAATTTGACAAATGATGGAGTTAAACTGTATGCAACGAACACAACTTCGCGAAAAAGAAATCCTAACAACAAGTTGGGAAATGTTAGACTGCTCTCATTTTCCTGTTTATACACTAAGTCTGTGAATGATTTTAAAATTCGCCTAAGCAACGATACAAGGATGCTAAACATAATAAAATTGTGTATTGCTAAAGTGCAGCGATTCTCATGTTTAGAGACTTGATGAATGTCAAAATATTCTAATTTTTTAGTTTCCGATAAAACTTTAGAGGATAGTAACAAAAGTTATTATAATCACTATTCCAAATCAAAACTGAATTCCAACGATGGAAGGATCAATTTAGTTTAATTTTGCGTTCACAGCGAAATGTCTCATTTGGAGAGAAGATACATATATCAACGCTTAACTTCTAAATTGCCACTCCCATTTATCAAATTAAGTTTCAAGAGGAAACAAACAATTTTACTCAAAATAATATGCAGATTATATAGACGCAAGTTTATTTCTATTTGTAAGAATGAAATACTGAAAAATAGAATTAGGTACATTGATTAATATAGGAAGAGTGAAAAAGTTTAGAAGATAAATATAGGTAGATAGCGTTTGACAAATGAATGAATGATGTATATAGAATGAACACAGTGGGACCACTGTGTGAGACAGGCGATTAGTTAGGCGTAGTGGAAAAGGGTACGGAAATAACTTGAAGAGTTGATAGGTCGGTGGCTAGACACCGATGCGTGGTGTAGTTGGGTGTGTATTGGGTGTGTCTCGGGGTGTTCGTGAGTGGACGAGGGTTGGGGGGTGGTCAGGAAGGAGATCGTTTCTGCAGAGTCAGAAACGCGTTATCCATGATGCTCTTAACTTATGCGTAAAGCGGTATGGGTTGCGGGTGGTCATGGGATGCGGGGTATCGCAGTGTCATCGCACCATACAGTCTGCCTTTAGTGCAGTGTATATAGGGTCTCTGGCGAGTTTCCCGAGGTGTTTTGTGAGTCTAGTGTGAGCGTGTGTGTTGAGGGGTTCTAATTTGTTGTTGTCGTGTAGTGTGGACATTCTCGCGTACATGGAAGAGCGACCAGTGGCTTCACAGCAGAGTTCTGAATGCGCGGAGCCTTCTTATGCCACGTGACACTCGCAGCTACGAGTGTCAGTGGCGCTTACGTGAAAAGAGATCGCACCAGTGTTTTATATAGGTGTAACCTGAGATACTTGCGGATGTGGGTGGGTTCTATGAATCATTGTGGCGAGTTCGTCTAGCAGTTGGTCTTCAAAGTCCAGGTCGAAGTCACCGTTTTCCTCAGGGGAAATAGCGAAAATCTTTTTCCAGTGTGTCCTGAATCTTTTTTTCGAGAGACTCTGGATCCTCAATGAGTTCTTCTCCATCTTTTAACTTCATTCTGGCTTTGGTGGGCAGTTCCCTAAGTCTTCGGACTGTATTCCAAAAACTCTGTGGGCTGACCTCCCTGTCCAGCCTACCAATGATGTCTTTCCAGATTTCCTGTTGTTTTTCTGTAATAATGTGTTTAAGTTCCTCTCTTAGCTGTCTTATTCTGGTTTTCCTTTCCCTATTTGGGCCTGTCCTACCTATTTCTTCGAGGATCTCCCTATGTTCTCAAGCGTTGTCCCTCATCTCTTCTGTCCACCTAGGTCGTGGGAGCATTTTATAGGAGATCCTGGGGACGCATCTCTCGTCGGCTTGTACGAGGAGATTGATTATGGTGTTTATCTCCTCGTCCACCTCTTCGAGATTGGCGTCTCCCAGGTCGGCAGGTTGGTATTCGCCGAGCATCTCTCTATATAACTCCCAGTTAGCTTTCGCATAACTGTTCCTAAGTGGCACTGTCATGAGAATCGGTGCCAGCGAGATAGTTGTTAGAATGGGGACATGGTCACTCGGTACCACAGGACCAGGCACGCTGCTGATATTAAAGGGGGAAGTTTCGGCTTGCCAATACAACGTCTGGTTTTGTTGCTGTATGTTGCGTTGGGTAAGTCGGGAAGTCTGGTCCTACTCTTTGGGGTCTATCTCTCTCGATAAGTAGTTCCAGGTTCCTTCCCCTCTGGTTGGTGTGACTGTAACGTGAAGCTACGCAACAGGCGTTTAGGTCACCACCCAGCAGTGTCATTTTTCCTCGTCCAAGGATGTTATATAGGTTGGGAAAGGGCAAGTATTTTCGGCGTGGATGCTAGTAGGCCACAGCCACGGTTAAGGCTCCAACTAGGTTTGGGATTCCAACAGCCACAAAGGAATCCTCTAAGTCTGGAAGTGTTTTATACTTTATGTTGTTACGGATCGCGATGGCAGCGCCATCGTATCTTTCTTGTGTGTGTGTTTTTGGTGATCACGGTGTAATTTGATATTTATATTGTGTTTGTTTCTGTGTTTACACCGTGTTCAGATATGAGGATCAGATCGGGATCCACCATGCGGAAAATGTTTCCGTATAGGATGGATTTTCCTACCCAACCGTTGGTGTTGATTGTGAGTATTTTTAATTTGTTGCTAGTGTTTTCCATGTTGTTCGTTTAGTGTTTTTGTTCTCTAAGTGTGTTTGTGTGTGTATTCCTTATTTACTTTCTCTCTCTTCTCTTCTTCCCATTCCTATTTTTTGTGAATTCTGCTTCACTTATGGTGAGGCAGGAGTCTGTATATATCTTGATCCTTGATGTCATTACCTGTCTGCAACTCTTCCAATTGGGTGATTTTTAAAAAGAGGATGAATGTTTTCCTTTTCGCTTAACTTTTATTTTCACTATTCTTTACACGGCCAATGTAATGCAGCTTGATAGGCCCTTTTAAGCTTAATCCCTTGTGCTTTATTGATGGTCGCTATCATTGATTTTTATAATAATAATAATTCGCTTAAATATATTTCAAGCTTTAGTCTACCGAAATAATTATGGCAGCTTCGAAGAATTTAACTTTATTTGTTGCAGCCTTTGGTAGGATTAATGGCATATGTTGTTCCTAAATGTATAATATGTGTAATTAGTGAGGGCACATTAAAAAGAAAGAAACTCAAAACACAGGAGAGCATACGAGTAAAATAGTTGAATATCACGGTATTATTTCCGTCTACAGGTATATATTTTTTCCTTCTCTTTCTACTTCTGTAAAGGCTCCAATATTTGGATGTCAGAAATTCGGTTGTCGTTAATTTTGTTGCCATTGGCTCTTTGGTCAGATGACCCTTAATAAGATCAGGTCAGGGTAAGTTGGGTTAGGTCTTGAAAAATGAAAGACAAATTTTAACTGATCTTCCCTTCCCTTTATCCTATTTTTAAACGTCCCTTGTATCTTTATATATTTGTGTTTCTGATTAATTGTTTCCAATTAAACGGAAATGTGCTCATTGATTAGCCTGGGACCTACCTATCTTGTCCTTTCCTTGGCCCCTTCAAGCATGTCCTGCAGACCAACGCTTTTCTCGAGCCCATACTTAGTTGGTAGATCTGCGCTCTGTTAGGCCTATGACGCCTTGAAGACCAACAGAAAAATCAGTATTATTTTATTATCACCATCCTTATTATTAAATTTATTAATTATTATTTATTTTAATTATATTTATTATTATTATTTTATGAAGAGCTTTTCCTTGGTGCAGTTTTATTTTATCAGCCTAAAATAGACAACACGAATTGGGAGCATTAAGACAACCAAAAGGTCCTACAAAATAACCATGCGATGTATCTATTTAAAATTTTGGTTAAAAAGTTTTCTTATCTTGGTTCTATTCACTATGTCTATTGGAAGAAGAGGTCTAATTTTAAATTATAATAAGTCTATGGTGTTTTAAAATCTCGCTGACTTCATTTCTTGATATTTAAAGGGAAATTGAATTAAAATTCTACTCTTTTCTTTTCTTTTTTTTCCTCTCCACCCATTTTGCCTCTGACACAATTTGAATGTGAATCGAGTCGCAACTCAAAATCTTCCTTCAACATTCCCATCTGAGGGGCTGATGCTGCTTTTTTTATCCATACGTATGAAAAGGAAGCCGATATTAAAATGATAGCATTCTTTACAACGGATTAAGAAAGGATGGTAGGCATAATTTAGAAGAAGAAACAGAAGTAATAAAAGTTTAATAGATCCAAGCTGTGAATTAATGGGAGAGTAAAACTTATCAGCCTTAAATGATCGAACCAGATGAAAAGCTTAGGAAAAACAATTAGTTTATTATGCTGATACTCTTATTTGAGAAATCTGAACCAATTGCACGGAGGAGAAATAATAATGGTAACGATATTCGTTATATACGGTCTCATAATCTTCCGTCACTCTAATCTTTAATATTTTGAAGAATAGTCAAAACATTGATATGAAAGGTATATTATTGAACTTGTGGCATAAGAAATTAAGTTTCTATTTAATTTACTGAAAGAACAATAGAGGAATAATTAGATATGATTAGTCACGCATTCTCGGTTCATATTTCGAGCCACTAAGAGTCAAAAGGTATAGTCGTACCTCAAAAGACATTTCTGACCATACTGAGGAGGTACTATTTTGGCAAAGCCAAAAGTCTCTCCCTAACTACCTCTTCCACCCGATTTTGTGGGTACAGAAAGCGGAAAAGATAAATGATTGTGATGTAAAAAAAGACACAATCAGGAAATTTTAATAGAATAGCTGAAACCTATTTAACTTACTTTTATAATCTGTTCGACACTACGTT
Source organism: Ceratothoa steindachneri (assembly GCA_963969495.1). Lineage (NCBI taxonomy): Eukaryota > Metazoa > Arthropoda > Malacostraca > Isopoda > Cymothoidae > Ceratothoa > Ceratothoa steindachneri. The sequence continues at coordinate 30,535,657 of OZ018321.1, read as the reverse complement.
CTATACATATTCATGAATTAGATCTTCCAGTATACATTTGAACTGGAATTGGAATGGGGCAAATCCAGCTTGTAACCATGTTTACGAGTCAGATTTGTATTCAATGCGAACATTCTCCAGTAGTCCACCTTTTCAACACCGCTAAAAATCTTAAAGGTCTCTTTTAGCTGGCTTCGTATTCGACGACTCTTCAGGGAGAAAAAACCCAATTCTTGAAGCCGGCGCTCATAACCTTTGTGCCTAAGTGATGGAATTAATTTGGTGGCTCGAGCTAGGATCCGTTCCAGTCTATTTATGTCCTAACGCAGTATAGAGGACCAGGATTGAATGGCGTATTCCAAGTATGGTCTGAATATAGAGTTGTACAATTTGAAGACAATCTTCTTGTTTCGAAAGCGAAATTGACTCTTTATGTATCACAATAGTCGTTGTTGTTTTTTTCTGTCGGTACACTGCCTGGAAAACGTTAAGTCGCTGCTGATTTGCATACCCAAGTTCTTTTCCAGATCATTTACCTAGTTAGTAAGTTATCTTGCTCACTTAAGTACAGGTAAAGATAAGCCTTCTCTAGTAAGGAGGTATCCTAGTTCACTTAAAACTAGTAGAGATAAGCCATCTCTACCACCTAAGTAGCCTTACTTATTTAAACAATAGTAGAGTTAAGCTCTGTCTACCATGTAATTATCCTAGCTCATTTAAGCAATAGTAAAGATAAGCCCTCTCTACCAAGTAAGTATCCTAACTCACTTACCACTTAAACACTAGTAGAGATAAACCCTTTTTAAGTCGACCTAGTAATTAGGAGAAACTTTTTTGTTTAATATGGTTTATCTTTAATTACTCGGGCTTATTTTATAGGTTTTATTTGGTCCAATTTTTCATCGACACGCACAAATTATTTCTAGCTTCACTTAAATATCAGTGAACAGTTGAGATTTTGATTCTATCGTCTGCGCTGAGCCATGCGGCAAAACTGCCACTTCTCTGTTCGATTTCTCTACTGCAGTTTTTAAATCTCCGACAATAATTAGATATTTCAAACGAAAGAGGATTCTTGAAAGAATGAGGCCAAAAAGGATAAAACAAGATAAATTGCCAGGCCAGGAAAAGTGCCAAGTGGATGACATGATCACATTAGCAAACGCCAAATATTTTCATCCTTGGACTAAGATCGCATGTCATAATCCCTCAGGAATAATCTCGTACAAATAAAAAAAGGAATTCAAAAGAACAGCATGAACATAACTCTCATGTATGGGGTGAGGAGAATATTTTTATTGATTTGTGATCATTAGATTATATAAATTAATACTTAAACTGCTTTGAACTAATTTAACATAAAAATGTCAATTTTAATGCTTCGAAAGATAGCAGTTAATGTCCAATTTTCACATAAACTTTTATTTCAGTTTCCCTCATTCGAAGATCCGAGAAACAATTTTCATTTTATTTTCCATTTTAATCTGCTCTCAAGATATTTTATCGTTTTAGGCTCCAGAAATATATATATATATATATATATATATATATATATATATATATATATATATATATATATATATATATATATATATATATATATATAACCCTAATTGAGATATATTGACTTTCCGATTTGCTCAGTCTGTATGTATGCTTGCTTTCTCGTTGCGAACGGGTAAAGGAGGAAAGGTTTTTGTTGTTGTTGTCGTGTAGTGTGGACATTCTCGCGTACATGGGAGAGTGACAAGCGGCTTCACAGCAGAGTTCTGAATGCGCTGAGCCTTCTTCTGCCACGTGACACTCGCAGCTACGAGTGTCAGTGGCGCTTACGTGAAAAGAGGTCGCACGAGTGTTTTATATAGGTGTAACCTGAGATACTTGCGGATGTGGGTGGGTTCTATGAATCATTGTGCCGAGTTCGTCTAGCAGTTGGTCTTCGAAGTCCAGGTCGAAGTCGTCGTTTTCCTCAGGGGAAATAGCGAAAATCTTTTTCTAGTGTGTCCTGAATCTTTTTTCTTGATTTACGCATTTATCAAGAAAACTTCTAAGAATAAAGATATTCGCTCTTGGGGCCGATTGGAGAAAACCTCTTTTCTTCTTGAGCGAACTGGCCCCCTTCCCCCGAAGGGGTTGCTCTTCCTTATTCTAAATCCATGGCTCTTTATTCATACTTTTTACCTCAAACTTACTTCTCATTAGCACTACATAACTTGGTCACCGGCAAGGTCTGAGTTTCAGTTGGTAGTAAGTTATAGTGAACCTCTGCAGGAGACCCTCTTGGGGGGCCAGAAAAGGGGGGCCGATTCTCGGTCACGAGCCAGAACCGAACTGTGGACCGCTGTTATGGCTATGCCCAGATAGGTATGTGTGACCAAGGAGAGTGCGAAAGTTGGAAGGTAGGCGAGATAGAACTAGGACAGATAGAGGGGCTACTTCCACTAGTGGAGATTGGATAAAGTCTCCACAGCTGAAGATCGACAGAAGAACCCCTCTCTCCGGAGAGGGAACGACTCCCAGGGAAGTGGGCCCACCGGACTTCAAAAGGCTTCCCCTTAAACTCATACCCAACGGAAGGAAAAGATCACTTCAAGAAGTAGTGCAATGCAATAGTAAGAATAATTACTAATAGCGGTTTGAACGCCTCATAAATACCAACGCTACTTAGACATATTAAAAATAGATACATATACAAAAAAAATAGAAAACTAAATAAATAACAAAAATAGCACAGCAATGCGGGACACTCACGCAAATACAAATTTTCTAACTTTATCACGCTAGCTATAATGGACAGAGATAAGCCTGACCTCCAGGCAACTAGCATCTTTTTGCAAACCTCTTATTTCCTTCAGCCTTCAACATCTATTCTTTTTTACTATCACATTCGCACACGTGACTTACAGTAGATGCCTGGGATATGGGCCACGATAAACTGCAGAGTTATAGTTAGAGACAAGCGACACATCGTGGTTCGGATTCCACGTTAAGCTGTAGGTCCCATGACTAACTAAGTCCACTTTTGTCTCCTACTATTTTCTTCGCTGTCCTATCCTGAAACTTTCTTCTTCCTCTCCCTCTCACTCCTATACGCCGTCCTCACAGTACTTGGAGTCTACTTTGGCTCTAGACAGTGTGACTATAGGGGTCTACAAAGAAGAACTCGGCCTTTCCCCCTCCGTCCTCGGCCGCTCCATGAGGGCCAAGAGGGTCGTGGGGAAGATCAGAAGAGCTTTTCTTTGTCTCCCACTTCTCTTTTCATTTCATTTCATTCCATTGACTCTCTGCGCTTACACTCTAGGTAAAGTTTTCTAGCAAAGGAAGCAAAGTAAAGTGAAAGTAATAAGAACGTGACCTCTCACGCAAACTTGCTTTACTCCATTATCACCGAGGAGCTACATTCTAAGAAAAATATGCGCTCACAGGGTTGATTGGGGATTCCTCCTGCTCCTTGTGAGCGAATTAGCTTTGCCAGAAGGGTCTACTTTTTTTTCCTCTTTTGGATTTTTTTTTAAATCTTCTTTTTACTTCATCTTATTTCTGACTAGTGCTAAATAACTTGGTCGCAAGAAAAGTATGAGACGCAGTTGGTATTAGGGTATAGTGAACCCCTGCAGGAGACACCGTTAGGGGGCCAGAAATGGGGGCGATTCTTGACCACGAGCCCCAACCCATCTGCGCAGTGCTGCTAGGGCTAGGAAAGCTAGGTAGAGCGACCAAGGAGAACACGAAAATTGGAAGGTAGGCGAGATAAAAGTAGGATAAATAGAGGGCTCTTCCACCTGTGGAACAAGCTAATTTTTCTCTTCTAAGAGTTAACTAGTAGGAACTACAAAATAGTGGGGCATACTAGTTGCAGGATAGACCAACCTGAAGACCTTAATAGATTGCCACTAGGTCGTATACCAAATTGACGGAAAGGACACCGCAACAAGTTGTCCAAACCATTTTCACAGACCTCTCGATTCCTTTGATTAAATGCATCGACACCCTTAATGGATTCACCGTGATTTGCCCGAAGGGAAAGGACGTGGAGCAGCTGCTCTCGATGGCAGGAAGCATAAGCCTAAGAAAACGATCGCGAAGCCAAAACCCCGCCGCAAATCACTGCTAACAAGAGCTTAGTATGCATAAAATTGGAAGCATCGGTTGGGGCCCACACGTGCGAAGAAATAAAGGAATAATTAATGGAAAAACAGAATTGAAGCAAGATTCAGGACGTGATTAAATTACAAGAACACGACCACCTCCTTAAGGTAGTGTGTAAAACAACGGAGATGGCAGCGAAAGCACAAGGAAAAGGATTGATTGCCTTGAGCATGATGATTCCATCTGCTAATATCCAAAGAGACCCATTTGTGAATATCCAAATGTACTTTAATTGTTAAGTGTGGGGGAATCCCACGTGGAATTTCTTGTCTAGCACGGAACCTCCATGCGCTGTAGAAGGTTCTGTTAGGCTTAAATTCGTAAGCCTACCCCCCCCCCCCCCCTCCTTCCACAAGCGGTAGCCTCGAACCGCGTTCACCACGGTCCACCTTTACACGGGTTAGAATAGCCTCGGCAAGAAGATTCGAGGCCATTGGAGAGTAGAGCTGTTTCATACTAACCCCCCCCCCCCCGTGGGGAGAGCCTCAGACATATATAGTGCTCGTTTTCCATGAGGCAGACACAGAGTTGAGAAGGATCGCCTGGACTCAAGAAGATTCCCCTAGTTCCAAGTCAGGTGCTAACAACAAAGCAAAGTGACGGCTGAACTATTTGTGTATTGAAATTAGCCCCAGCTAGTGAGGTAATTCAATTTAACGATCGCTACCGAGCGATTTTTCCGACTTCACTCTTCAACTCCTGTCGAAGCCCTCCTCGTTCGCCATTCGTTTTCGGATGGCCGAAATACTCTCCCCCCTGGACCGGAAGTTACCTCCCCCCCCTTGGAGAACCGTCATCCCTTTAAGTTCCCGCTCAAAAGCTTTGAGCGCCCACACCTCACGTGCAGAAGACATCCGTAAAGCCTTACCCCGACGTCTCACCCGGAATCCTCCGTAAGACAACCCCTCTCCCCCTTCAGTAACCCATTTGAGTTAATTCCCCCCATTTGAATAGTCTCCTCCTGTAATACCTAAAATTTTAACTTCATAGTCTGATTCATAACTACAATCCCCCCTCCCTCGTTTACCGTTGTAATTTACCCATTAATTCATCTGATGTAATTTTTCCCATCAATTCTCTCATTATTGTATGTGAATAAAATTATGTTTTTGTACATGACTCTTTAAATAACTTTGAGCTTTGCTATTGCCCATAATTTACCTGAACGTAGGAAAAGACCCTGAATGGACTTCTGAAGAAAAACGGTCTGGAACCGATTATTGTCCCACATGACCTTAACTCAGCGACTTTAACTATGCATGCGGCAGGGCAAGACGCTGAGGAGAACGCCCAGTAGGCTGAAAGTGCATCGGAAACCAAGGAGGAGAGCAGCAGCGAGAAAGGAGTAACGAGTGAGCTACAAGGCGAGTTGAGAAGGGCTAAAAGGGAACTAAATAGGGAAAATATAACAAAACAAAAAGAACACTGGAATGAAACAATCCAGAAAATGATAATAATTCATCAGTGAAGAAATTTTAGAAAAATGGTAAAATAAATGAAAGGCAAAGCAGGAGCAAGGAAACTGGTAATCAAAGACACCCAAGGAAATAATATAGAAGACGAAGAATTAATAGGAACACTATTCAAGGACCACTGGAAGAGGATTTTTTGCATGAGCGAAGAAGATAATGAAGAATTCGACATAGATTTTGAAAGAGATATCACTGCAGCGCTCAACGAGGATACAAAGAAGATTCACCCGCATCCAACTGTAAATGTAGAAAGAGACATTCTTGATGGTAACGACGCAAAAATCATAGTGCAAGAGGTCAAGAATACTATTTCGCAGTTTAAACAAAAGGCACCAGGAAGACTTGGACTCACTAAAGAGCACTACGAAGAAATATCCGAAAGTATACTAAAGGGTATTAACGCCACCCTGAACACCAATTACTTCCCGAAGAAATTAAAGGTCGCCAAGATGAAATTTATCGGGTAGGTGTTTGATAAGATTATAAACAAACTAACGACTAAGTGAGCACCTGGAAGAAAACAATTTATGAATAAGTTTCAATTTGGATTCAGAAAAAAAGAGGAGAACGGAGATGGCAATCACGGTCATTAGCGAAAAAAGAGAAGGATAGCGTTGACATCGTCTGCAGGGACGTTTCAAAAGCATTCGGCAGAGTTTAGATTAGAGGAATGCAATTTAAAACACTTCAACTACATATAGATGCCAAAATCGAAAGACTCATATGCACGTGACGGATCGACGTGCATACATCGAGATTGAGAACCACAGAGAGGAAATATTTAAGGTGGAGGCTGGTTTGTCACAGGGAGGGTGCCTGATGCCATCACTATAATGGGTGTATACCTCAGACATTCCACCACCATTTACATACGGACGCCTCAACATGCAATTCGCAGATGACGTCACACAAATCGTCGTCTGCCCCTACGGGAAAACAAAAATGCAGGCAAGATTAACAGCAGAGGAAATAAGGAGGATTAATGTGTACAAACGAAAATAAGTTCAGAATAGTGCCAATTTATAGGAGGAAACTCTAAGAAGTACACATTGAAGGACAGAGATATGAGTACGCTCACCAGGACAGGATTCTCCAGACATGTTAAAGAAAGATTTGAGACTACTATATAGGCTCAAGTCCCTTAGCCGGAGAAACAAGCAGAAAATATATCAAGCGATTATCCAGTAAGCAATGGTATACCCAGTAATACCTATGTACACCATTGCAAAGAGTAGAATGATGGAACTACAGAGAATTCAAAACAAGGCAGTAATAATAATCACCGGTAAAAGAAGAAGAATCAGAAAAGACAAATAGACCTACATAGAGAAGTGAAGATGAAACCGATTAACAAAATACTAGAAAAAAGAGCAAAGAAGCTAATTCAATAAACAACAAGAAATAAGAGAGGAGATCAAGAATTTAATCACCCAAAGAGAAGAGGGGAGAGCACATAGCCTCTTTCCCACTTATACAACCAGATTCGATCAAAAAGGGGATGAATAGTTCACGGGATAACACGGATTTAAAGAGAGACTAAGTAATAGTTTGATAACTTTAGAAGTCAGAATAAAAAGGAAAGGAACGAGGGAGGAAAGACTAAAGGAAAGAAAAAGGAGTAATAGCAAGGACAAAAATCTAATCAGTAATGGTAATATATAAAACAATAAAAACGGTTTGAACGCCTAACAGCAACACAAAGAAAGATAAGCCTGAAGCTCAGGCATACAGCAACTTAATCTATTGTATTTCTAAACTAGACATTCTAAAAGGAAAGAGATTAGCATGACCTCCATGCAACTTAGCATTCAATTGCAACTCTACTACTTCCTTATCTTTTCTCTAAATTTTTTCTTCTATCCTTCCCACTTAAAGGGTTAAACACAGAATATAAGGGACAGGGGCACTATAGTAAGAATGAATAGTTAAAGGATATAATACACACCGTAGTTCGGATTCCACGTAAAGCTGTAGGCCCACCAACTAACTTGACCTCTTTCAGGTCTACTACGCTACTTCAAACTTTGCTATCTTTAACCTTTCTTTTTCCTCTTCCTCTCCTTCTCCTGGTCTCCTTCTTCCCCTTCCAGTAGCCTAACAAGACTACGGAGAGGAGAGGGGAGGCAAGGCTGGCCGGGTTCTCTTCCCCCCCCCCCTCCGGTCATATCAGGATGACCGGAGTAGGGAATGGAGGGGGCTGGCAAACTTTCTCTATCTCTATTTCCACACATTTTCCCCTAATCTCTTTTCTAGTCTGACATGTCGTTGCCGAGGCACTATCAGCTCTCGCCCATTTTATACAATTGTTACCATCTTCTATGCACGTCTCTAACGATAAACTTTCCCCCATGTCTCTGTTTATTACGCTTTTCTTCTTGCATTTTCTATATTTCGCTTGTTCTCATTCACACTCACAATCTATTTCTTTCTCTTTTTCCCTCATTTCACCAGTAAATTTGTCGTTATAAAGAAACAAGTTGAATAAATTTCGCCCCTAGTTTTATCTATTTTGAAGCTCTAGAGCCACGTTCTATATATTAACGTGGTTACAGAATTATACGAAAAATTTACTTACCTTTTAATCTTAAGGTATAAAAATCGTAGCTTATGTAAGGATGTTTTGAGCCCAATAATCGATGTCCCGACCACCTTTCCCTCCAGATCATAAAGTCGGTTCAACTTTTGGTTATTCCTACCTTCCATGTATTTTCGCCTTCCTTATGATAAAAAAGGCTATTCTTTGTCCACTGGCCTGAATAATTTCTATACATTTACACTTTTTGCAACATCACTCTCCTACAAAACCACACCTACCTTCATCAATTTTGAAGCATTTTTCTATAAATTTCCGACTCACTGAAAGCTTTTCGCTCTCCCTTTAAGTTAAATTTCGAGATCCAAAACACCCCAAGCGTAAAATTATTTGTATCTTCTATTGTTATCTCGTAAATGTATATATTTTTCCTGAGACTTTACCACCAATAAACATATATTTAGCCCATTTGGGAAAAAGAAACTTTCACAAGATTGTTCATGAAAAAAAAAGGCCATACCGCGTTCAAACTTAGAAAGTTATATGAAAACTTCATTGTTGTGCAAGCATTATTCCACCATCCGGTAAATAAATTTCAAATTTAAAGACAATCTTAATTTACCGCCTATATGTTCAGGATCGGACTTATATTATACGATATAAAAAAATGGGAGGCGGGGCACTTATAAAGCCTATGCAAGTACTTGTAAATAAATAACTTAAATAATGAATAAAAACAAATAGTATTATAAGTTTGAATCATAATTAGAAATTTTGTTGATGAGACACCATAATATGATGAGAAGCTTTTTCATATAGTTTGTTTTGGTATATTACATTGCCTTAAAAGTGTCATTAATCGTAAGAAGTAAAAAACAAATTACAATACCATAATTAAATATTAACTGAAAAGAAAAGAAATGTACAGGGTCAAGTTAGAAAAATCGAATGAAGAGTGTCGAGAATAGAGGCTCCTTGCGGCCATGTAACCCGTCGAAACAACGAGTTCAGGCTCGAGGTCAGTCCACATGAGTGAGGACCGTGAGAACAGTCACAATATCGAACTGCTTTCCGCGATAAGCAGCGATTGGAATCTCAAACACGCGCTTCTGTCGTCACCCATAGTGTTATCAAGAAACCACCGCGGGAGAACTTCCCATCCCTCAAGCGCCGTGTTGGTTAGTAACAAGATTCCCTTCCCCCTCCCCTTGGCGGTGGCAGTAACAGATCTGGCTGGTCCCTATATATTGTTGATCCCAATATGGAATCAATAGTATCGGCCTGCCCTTTATAACGAAACATGTCATTCTCGATCGCGCTTCCTTTTCTCGACAAGCTGAAGGCTAGAATTATTCCAAAGAATCTCAGATCCATTCAATTGGCACATCCTTCTTTTCGGTACATTTCGTTTGGCACAAATACTCCCTCCAGTTAGTGTTACTACTAGAGGTTAAACTCCCCGTGGTTAAAGACTCTTAAATAACCATCCGATCCCACGTTTCATCTCTTAAAGCCTCGAACCCAAGCCAGGCTAAGACGAATCATCTGCAACTATCCGGCCAGACATCCCTGTGTTTGTTTGAACAGAGGTTAGTATCGCCTCTTGATCCCCTCCCCCCTCCTCCCTTCCATAGAGCCCGCTCTAAGTAACTCTGATACGTTCGGTTCTTTTATACATATAGTATTAATTTCCATTATTTCATTTGATATATTTATTGTGTATAACTGTGTATATATTAAAGTTTAAATTTTGTACCTACTTTTTCATAAGCTTCATAAGTTTAATATCGGCCAACTGCACTCACTCCTTTGAACTTCAAAATCCTTCGCACTCGTCCCCCACCCCATGACTTCTCAACCCCATCTCTTTCGTGACCAGAGTAGAATCAAGGTCACGCGTTGACTTTTAGCGACCACGCCTATTGGGGAGAAGTGACGTATATGTCGGGGTCATTCTACGACATAGAGTACTAGACCCATCATCAAAACAAGGTAACCTAAAACAGGAATATGTAAGGATGCTCAAAGACTTTAGAGTTAAGAGCAAAGTTTTAGGTCTTATAGTAAACTTAAAGCGAGAATCTAATAAAGAGTCGAATGATCATAAATCTTACAAAATTTCTAGATGGCTTTATAGCACCTTTTCGGTCTTGGGGATTTGGAGGATCTAAATTCTTTTCAATAATACCATTATCACCAATATGCACCTTAACCCACTTTCACACATGAAGGATTCGTTATGCATCGACGCCACTAAAAACATCCACATCATCCAAACCATTACGCGACATCAAGCACAAAGCCCCCCATTACTTTATTCTACGATAAATTTCAATTAATAAAAATAGAGCGCTATGTGCTTTATGTAGCATGTCTTCCATTAGTTAAGTTCTTCCTTGGATGGAAGGTTCCAAGCATATCCCATCATAAACCCCCTATATGCACCTCTATACTACATATTACCATCCAATTGTACTCGTTAGTCCTATCTTGGTGTCAATCGCTCATTTGCATAATCAATTCACCATTTACGCGGTCACTATCCCTTTGTGACCCTTAATACTCACTCTCTTTTATTCTCTTCATAAGTCTGTTTTCATTCATTCTTATTCGATTCTCTGCTCGCACTTGGTATTGTCCTACCATTCCTAACTTTGCTTAGGTAATTTGCTTATGCTACCACTATTAATCACAATACACTATCATTGTTCTTCAGACTGATTAGAAGCTGCGCCACTGGACTGCGAGCGTAATGATTTTCTTCTTCCAGCCGACGAAACACAGTCTACTTAGAGACATTACTGGACAAAGTATCGCTAATCTCTCGAAAAACGACTGCAGCGATGTCAAAACAGTCTTTCTTTATAATTTTAGTAAAGAGTCATTCTTTCCTTTTGTGGTCTTCATTGGTCTACTCGTTGATTTATCCAGCCTTACATGAACCTGTTTTGTCATAGGTTGGCAGAATTTTATTCACTACACTTTTGGAGCGCTTTTGGAGTTTATGCAATGGCTCCAATTGAAAGACCATGTTGATACCGCTGCTTTACGATCAGTTCGCGGACAGAGAAAGTATTAGAAGATGAAACCAACTTTACACGAGAATAAAGGGGTTAATTGCTAGGCAAATAATACTGGTTGTCTCTAGAAAAAAATCTAAGCGTTTAGATGATTTTAGATACTTAAATTTTACTAGTAAATTGCTAATCTATTGATAACTCGTTTTATTCATTCAAATTTGCATAATCCTTACAATACGTTGTTTATACCTATAGATTATCGTGCAGCAATTTAGGATACATTGGATTTTCTCAAAAAAAAGTCATGGAATATGCTGTAATAGAAAAGATTTTGTGGCTTAGAATGACCTTTCCTAATTAAATAAATGGGATATTTGAGCTCAATGAAATTGCAAATAAGGTGGTTGAATTCATCATAAAGGAAAATTGGGTCACATGTGTTATAGGCTTGGAGGAATAGGGAAGAAAGAACGGCCATTTTCACAGATTTTAAATTCAAAGAGAAGAATTGTATGTATGCATTCGAATTGGTAGACTTAGGATAGATCATATTACCAATTTTCCTTCAGGATGAAATCAAACATCTTATTTGCAATTTCATTGAACACAAATATCCCATTTATTTCCTCAGCAAATGCCATCCTAAGGCCAGAAATAATTTTCATTCTACTCCTACATCCCAAAGGAGAACCTTATAAATGTATAATCTCCGCATATATTCCAGCTCTAGCCTGCTTAAAATGGTATGCTAACAAATACAACATTCAAACACACACATACTCTCCAAAGGTATTTCATCAAACTTCGTCTCAGTAACCAAGACAAAAGTTTTTATTTAATTCCATGTAAAGATTGTGACAAATCCTACATTGGTGAGTCGGGATAATTTTAGTAAGAGAAGTAAAGAAAAGTGCAGATATTAGAATAGGCTCACTTTCCTCTAGCATCTTCGTTCATATGCAAAATTAGGACCATAAAATCGAATTTAACCAAGCAAAAATTATTTAGAAATCTAATAATTATATAGAAAGGAAGATTGCTGAAATCATTCATTATTAACAGGTGTAGGAGCATAGTATAATGCTCCCAAGATTTGCCCACCTTCCTTCCGGGCGGGCGGCTTATCAACCCTTTCCCTTCTGGCCAAATATCTGGTGGTCTTCAGCCGGAAGAAACTGCCGGCCATTTCAGCTAACCACCGAGTTCCTTCCCGGTCTGTTTATCGAAAAATTGGAGCCCATCTTCGCTTCCGATAGTTGCTGGAAGTTTATAAAGGACGAAATGGAGTAGCTTGACATCTAATCTACTTCCGGCGCCCTGAGAACCTCTCCCGAGTTTCGAGTATAAAAGACGAATTCTTTTAACCTTCAGTAGTATAGTTTTCACAGCATCTGGCGGGGCAGAAATTGCCATATATCGGTGTAGTGGTAATTCATCGAAGCATCAAGTCTTCAGAGAGGAGATCAGTTTCAGTAAGAGAGGCTCCTTACCCCGTTGGTCTGCAAGTCAGTGCGGACCCAAGCTCTTACTCACGTGTAAGAGCCAAAGCTACAAACAGCCTCACTTTGTTTCCCTAAGTGAGAAAACTACATCTCGGCTTTTCTCCTTGATCCTACGCGTCGATAGGTCACTTCGCTCCCCCCCTCCCCTCGCCCTCACAGAGGCACTCAAGATTCCTCGAAGTTCACGAGCGTGGGGCCCTCTGTAACAAGAAGCTCCCGTCAGCGCCTTCTTCCAGCAGAATCGTGAGGAAATTGTGGGATCAGGTCGGTCCCTGGAGAACCTACTTCATCGTCTCCACCCCTTACCTCACCAACTTCACTCACCAGCGCCACCCGAACATCAGGTTCCAAGGTAGCTCTTTCCTTTCACATCCCATAACTTCACTGCAAAGCTTAGCAACATTACAAGTGTATAGGGATTTGTATGGTGAATAGTAATTTTCAAGCCAAGTGAGATTTCGAAGATTCACTTATTAATTTATCTCTCAAAGCACATTATTTGTATATATATATATATATATATATATATATATATATATATATATATATATATATTCTTGTTTAGTGTTAATTAAAACTTTATTTTCATACTATTGTGTATCTAACTTCCTTTGGATCGCTTGCAGGCAAAGTTCATTCCAATCCCTCCTTAGCCAACCTCTAGGCACTCTGAGTCAATAAACCAAATCAGGACACAGGCTGAACGAAGTATAAGGAGCAGTACGACGACTCCTCTGCATTCGGGATAATAGGATATATATATATATATATATATATATATATGAGTCGGGGGAAACTATAATCACCCCTTGGCCTATTCCTCGACAACAGGGTTGATAACTTTAATATTACTGAAGGACAATATAAATTTAACAAATATATCTCGAACACTGTTGCCCAAACCATTTATAAACCGCCAGAATTGGTTATTTCCCGGGATAAAGTTGCCTCCCGAACCATATATATATGTATATATATCATTATATTTCCATTGTTTGTATTTTGTTTAGTCTGATTTTCCGCCTTTATGCCGAAAGCCGAAACTAGTTCTGTTCGTGAATATATATATATGTATATATATATATATATATATATATATATATATATATATATATATATATATATATATATATATATATATATGTATATATATATTTATATATATATATATATATATATATATATATCGATGAGGATTGCTTCTAGAGAGCCTAAATTTAATGTTTAACAGAAATCCCAAGGCCAGGAAAATAGCTGGCATCATCCTTTTTATTTATCGGTGACGTTTCGACTACAATACGGTCATCTTCCTAGGCCTAAAATACAAATAAACGAACAAATATTTTGCACTGTTAAGAGAGCACACTGCTAAATGTACATTTAGAACTTTACTTGCTTTATTAGCTTTGAATTGCAAAGTTAGAGTTAAAGGGAATATTTAAAAATGTGGCTCAAATTTACAATAAAGAGACTAGGGAAGGATTTCAAATATTTAAATTAGTTAGCGAGTGTATAATTGCTAAAATCTATTAAGTTAGGAGGGGCTTTGATTTATGAATCTAATGATTATATAAAACCGTTTTAAAATGAATTTTAAACGAATAATTGAAGCAAAAATTGACAAAAACCTATTAAACAAAATCACAAACCTTGCCAATTAGAAGGCTTTCGAACTGACCAGCCCCCGCGCCATACTAGCTGCCCTTATGAAGAAGAGCATCCGAGAGAGACTGATGGGCTGGCTCCAGGACTACCTTCACCAGCGCCGAGCACGTGTGAAGTTCCAGGGTCACAAGTCTCACTACCTGACCTTCGAGAACGGGACGCCCCAGGGCGGCATCCTCAGCCCGTTCCTCTTCAACGTTGCTGATGGATCAGCTGGTGGCGCTTCCCTATCGGGAAGGAACCATCCTTCTCAGCTATGCCAACGACCTGGCCCTCGTCGTGAACAGGCGTGGCGACAAGCTTGGCGGGCTCAATAGGCGCTCCACCTCATCACTGCCAAATGCGAAGAGCTGGGCCTCAAGATCTCGGCAGAGAAGTCCCAGGCCATGGCCATCAAGACTTCCACGCCTGCTAGCCAGCAGCTGCACGTCCAGGGAGTCGGGCTGGCCTGGACCGACTCCTACCAGTACCTCGGTGTGTGGGTTGACAGTCGACTATCTTTCACCCACCATGTCACGCACCTGAGGGAACGGACGCAGGCGCGTCTCAACGTGATGAGGGTCATGACGCGGCCCAGCACTGGTGCAACCTTCCTCGTCCTCCGGCTCTACTATCTGAAGGCAGTGCGCTCCCTGGTGGACTACAGTGCACCGGTCCTTGTAGCCCTACCCTGGCCTACATGAGGACCATGTTGGGGGCACCGAGGTGGTGCAGTGCCTGTGTCATGCAGAGCGAGGCCCGCCTGGTGCCCCTCACCGCCAGGGTAGACTGCATTGTGGCCTGTCGGGTGGCCAGAGTGCTTTAGCGCAAGGTGGAGGGTGTTGCGCAGAGGAAACTCCGGATGGCCGTGGCGCAGGTCATCGAGTGCCTGCGCGGTAACAGGTGGCTCATAAACGTCACCTTAGCAACCAACACCCTCAGACAGGCAGGTAACTGGCTGTGGCGCAACCCCGACACCAATCACACGGCCTAAGCTCCACTACCACTATGGGAGCGCTCCGCCGCTGACTTCACCGCCGCACAGCGGCCCGCCAGCAAAGCGCACTACCTCACCGAGGATCTGCGCCAGCACGCCCTTAGAGCCATGTCTGAGGTGAGGGAGCCGGGCACTGTAGTCTACTTCACCGACGGCTCCGTCGACCGCGACAGCGGCTGGTCCGGCGCCGCCTTCGTCAAGAGCGGTCTGACGCGGAAGAGGAGGGCATCAGACCACTGCTTGACCCTCCAGACGGAGCTGGTAACAAGCTTGCACGCCATCCAGCATGCCTCGCTTCGCCGGGAGGCCACTGTGGTGATACACACGGACTCCCGATAGGGGCTGCAGGCGCTTCAGCACGCCCACGCGCACGCCCACGCCAGGGACAACATCCACTTCACCACTAACATTCTGTGCACCCTGCAAGACCTGGCAGCGCAGGGTAGGCGGGTCTGATTTCACTGGATTCCCAGCCATGTGGGCGTGCGCGGCAACGAGGCTGCTGACAAGGCTGTCCAGCGAGCCACACACGACCCCACCATCACCTGGACTGTGCGCCCCAGCCTGCAGCAGTTCAAGGCGTAGACCAAGTGCATGGCCGCTCATAATGCCTACCAGCAGCACCAAGAATGGGAGGCGACCAAAAAGCAAGCCGCGTGGTATGCTGCAGCCACAGCCTATCGCACATCAGACCCAACATACCAGCAGCCCAGAGTGAACGGTGTGCTGCTGCAGAGTTTGGGGCTGGGCTACTCCACGCGGGAAGAGCTGCACGCCGACTTTGTGGCAGGGAGGTGCGAACACTGCGGCGGCCGCTCCCGGTGCCCACTGGTGCACTACCTCCTCTCCTGCCTGCCCAGCCACCGCTTGCCTCAGGCCAGAGCCAGCGCCAGCCCTTCACCTTGCAAGGGGCGCCCAACTGAGTGCGCGAGAGGCAAGAGACACCCAGATGGTCCGCCTCACAACAACACACAAGCTGCTGGAGGTGCTGAGAAAAGCAACCCCTCCGCGCTGATCTTCGCCCGCGCCCAGCCGGGCGACGGGTGGTGAGGACCGCCACCACCCACTAGCAGCAGACACACCACGCGCAGGACACTCCACCGCGCCTTGCTGCGCGCCGACACCGGCGGTCTCTCCGCTTTGTGTAATGCTTATATTATGTATTTATATGTATTTCTATATTATTATATCATATATCGCTATTTGCGCAACAGTCTCCCTTCGTTTAATCGAACCGAAGAAAATCTCGATCGATTACCTTTGAGGAAAAAGAAGTTTCCTCTTCAAGTGGAATTACGAGTAATCCAACATTCCCCGTCATATTTGAAGTTTGTCTATCCTCATTGGAAGGTTGATTCGGATCGTGCCCCACCTGCCTCATTCGTATCGTGCCCCACTTACCATATCGGATCGTTCTCCACTCGCTTCATCGCAAGAAGGACCTTCCTCGAAGTCATCGACCCGTAAGACTGAAACCGCCCTCCATTATTAGTATTGCCAAGTTTCCCCTTTTGATCTGAGCCTAGTTACATTAATCAATTAATTCCATTTGAGAATCCCTCCGTCTTTTTTTCACCCGAAGAAAAGCCACCCCTTCTTTTTTTGCATGAAGAAAAGCCACTTCATCTTTTTTAACCTGAAGAAAAGCCACCTTGCCTTTTTTTACCTAAGGAAAAGACACACCACCTTTTTTCACCTGAGGAAAAGCCACACCGCCTTTTTTCACCTGAAGAAAAGCCATTCCGTCTTTTTGTTTTAACCTGAGGAAAAGTCACATCGCGTTTTTTTCACCTGAGGAAAAGCCATTATGCCTTTTTGTTTTAACCTGAGGAAAAGTCACATCGCTTTTTTTTCACCTGAGAAAAGACACACCGCCTTTTTTCACCTGAGGAAAAGCCACATCGCGTTTTTTTCACCTGAGGAAAAGCCATTATGCCTTTTTGTTTTAACCTGAGGAAAAGTCACATCGCTTTTTTTTCACCTGAGGAAAAGACACACCGCCTTTTTTTCACCTGAGGTAAAGCCACTCCGTCTTTTTTTCACCTGAGGAAAAGACACACTGCCTTTTTTTACCTGAGGAAAAGACAGCTCCGGCTATTTTATAACACAGAGAAAAGCCTTGCCAGCTTTTTTCATCTGAAAATTAGCCACCACTTGGGACTAAAGATATAAAGCTTTAACGAAGGCAAAATGAAAACGTCCACGCCCTGCAATTTAAGTAGAAGAAGCGTTATGAATATGTACTAACCAAAGAAAGACAAAAGAATTCTCAATATGAACAATATTATGCCCTTAGTATAGCAATGAGAAGCACCTTCACACTACATCGGACACGCCTGGGGAACGCTCTCCATTCACGCCAAGCAAGTGACTAGAACCAATAGACCGATCTAACAGCCCTAAAACAACTGTATCAACTGGGTATTTTGACCTCCACTTTGCCGTCGCAGATCACGGATTCGTTTTCAGACACATGTGGATGAAGAGCGTCCACCAGGTGTGCCCGATGCAGTGTGAAGGCCATCTGCCCTCCTGGCCGCCGTGCTGACGGGACTCAGCGCCCCGTTTGGTCCCAGCTTAGCCTCTTCTCCTTCTTTCTTTCATCACACTGAGCCTAAATAAGACCTGTGCGCAAAAACTATTAAATAAAAACAAAACATCACTGCATACATTGCAGTTTTCCTTACTATGAATAATAGTACAAAATATTACCAAACATACACTATTACTGTACTTTAAAATATAATGTACGCAATATTCAAGATTTTATCAGTAAAAAATAAACATATTATAAATTATTATGTAAATGCCGCAGGATCTTCACGAAGCTAAATGGAGGATGAGGTTGTAAGAATTAGACTCGCAAAACTGAAGATTTCAGGTGTCAAAGACCACAGGTAAATTTGAATTACCCAATTTCTCGCTCGGTCTTTGCAAGAAGGAAGGATAGTTTGACACATCGTTATTATCGGGAATAAGATTCACGATAATAACGTTTCTTCAGTAATTGTGAAGTCCACACGAGACTAAAGATTTCTCATCTCTTCTACTAAATCCATCTTGATTTCTTCCCTTTAATAAACATTTATTAGTATATGATTATCATCCATTTAGTCTTGCCTCTTCTGCGAGACAATGTTGAACATAAACTCTTTGATTTCTGTGGATCTAAAATCTAAATCATTTAACTTTCAACATCTACTGACTAGGTAAAGTGATAGAGAATGTAAGGGATAGGGAAAAAATAACCAGTATCAAAATATAGAAACAATAGAAGAAAGTAAGAGGGGTGCATAGATATGCAAGAACTTCATATGATTAATGCTACAATGGGTCACTTAATAGCTGTCAAGGAGTAATAGATTGGCTTGAAAATTTTCTAGACAGCCGGCAAGGAAAGATTAATAGTGGTAATCTGTGCTATATATTACCCTATTATTTAGTTTATTCTAGTAGACAAATGATACAAAAATAGCATAAATCATACGTTTTTTCGAATGAAATGCAGAATTTCAGAATAAAATATCTCACCTACAGAACAATTGAAATGCCACGATGAGGAATGAATCGAACGGCTGGCAATGAACTAGAATAATTAAACTGAGTTAGAATTTGACAACTATATTAAGCAAAATAGGTTTATTGAATTGAATGAAAAAGAGATTACCGGACAAAAGCCTTAGACGCTTCTAGCTCCACTTCCTTCATTGAATTTCCAAACTTTGGATTTCTGGTGAGCCCTCGAAGTTGATGACCGTAAAAGAGCTCAACCTTCAACTTATTCATCGTCTATCCCGAAAAAGCGTGTCACAAGTAAGTGTTCTATCCTTCTCCAGAGCTTTGGTGAACTGTTTGATCAAACCGATCATGATTGAAGCGGTGGGAAGAATATCCTGTCTCTGTCAACCAGAGGGTTGTTTATAACGTTCCTTGATCTGCAAGGCACCAATTTCTCTGGTACAGACTATTCCTTCATGTAATTCTGAGCTCAGTCCTTACTATCTCATATGTACTGAAAGCAAAGGCATTTGGTGAATATTGACTGTTGTTTCATCAAAAAGTTCACAATCTTCAGACCAACACAAATCAACCACTCTTCCTGATCATAAGAATTTTCTCTAGCATGTACATCTCCGGTTCATATTTTTCCTGCAGTGTTCAAGTGAGCGAAGAGTACACGTGAAAACTGGTTGCAAGTGTGCAGCAGAACACATTTCAGCAAATGGTTGCTGCTGCTGCTGTAAATGAACATTCTCCAATCATTGAATTCATACTGTGGAGCTCCAAGCTTATGCAGAAACCAGGCAGTATCTATAGAATATACCAACCAACTCTTTTGATTCAAGTTTCATACCAAAATAAGCATGGTAAGCATGTTTTTTTAAATTTCTGACTGGATTCTTCTTACCAATAACGGCGTATTCGCCTCAGATATAGCAGAATACTTTGAACTTACGAGTATTTGCAAGAACTTTTGGTTGAATCCATTTTATTGGCGGACAAAAGAAAAATACCAGTTAGTCAAAAATTGCCGCAGGTAAATTCTTCATAGTCGTTGACCTGATTGAGAAAACCAATGTGATTTATGGATTCAGTACATCAAAATTTTCCTAGATCAACTAAAGAAATTATACAATAAAGTTAGTGTTGGTAGTAGAATCAATGTATTGTAGAGAAAGAAATTTAGTAAAGTATGATCGAGCAATAGGTTAGTTGTCTATTCGTATGTCGTATTTTGATAGGTTTATTAAAGAATAATATGATGTAGGTAGTTTATTAATGTTAAGGTGCAGACTCTTAACAGTAAGCAAGTAATAAATATTAGAGACTTCAGCATTTAGAGTAGTAGTAAATGTGTGATTGCTTTTCTACGTCATAGGTATAAAACTATTATCAATAAAGTGGTGATAACTGACGGGGATGAATAGAGGCCATCAACGGCTATCTACAGTAATTGTTGACGGTTTGGCAGAAAGATGTTACCAAAGAACAATGATGCCACGGACACCGATTCGATCTAGCTTACTGGGAAGAAATTTACTATTTACTCTCTCGAAAGGTGTACGAAAATATAAAGACAAAAGAGTAAGTGTGATCAATTTGGGGTACGTTTGTTTTGATAAGAAAATCATGAATTATGTCCCACGTTTCGACAGAATCCATATTCCTGAGGATATAAAATTTTATTGACGCTGAACCGGTTCCTTTTGGCCGGGCGACAATGTTCCATCTAAACGCTGTTTGGTGTCAAAACATAACACTTCATGCCACCTCTACCAAAAGAAAACCACTCCCCGGTGTTCTCGGGCTCACCAGTGATTGGCATAGTGACCTTTATGTCTATTTTATTATCCGGTCGGAATCCGGCTGGATAAAGGCAGCTTGGCAAACCACTACTACTACAATTAAAAGAAATGCCCCTGAAACGTTTTCAACTAATTTCTAACAAATTTGGGAATACTACTTAAAAGTGAAACCTATGCCAATGATGCGTGGTAATTATTGGTAATTAATAATGAAACCCTCACAAATTATGTAATTCCGAATAAAAGAAAATGAAAAAACGTTAAGTAACGTAGCTGCTGACTCCTAAATAAACTTATTGCCTTCATTACAGCCGATTACATTCTATCATTACCCTCCTTCATTAAAAATAAATTAAAAAATGATTGTGCTGTGAAATGGTCTTTTATATATAGTTTGAGATCAAAGAGAAGATATTATGCACTGAATAAACGTAAATATACCCCCTCCCTAATTTCAGAAAAATGAAGATTAAGGAATTAATAAGCAGCAAAGACCTTAAAATGTACTGGAGGCTAGTAAAAAAATGAGAGGGAAATGAGTGCATGGAAGTCAGATGTGAAGGACCATTATGATTAAATATGCAGACTACAGCAAAGAAAATGCATATTGCTATTTATGTATTTAAACACTTGTTAAAGTAATTATTGAAACAAATTTTGCACTGTTATATTAACATATTAGGCATTATTGTTTATATAGTGTAGTCAGGTATGATTGACTTTATTAAATCCTGCTCTCTTAAATATGCAAGTGCTTACTATTACTGGAGGAGCTTGCGCTTTGCAGGCACACCTTTGGTCTGTGTTCTACAACTTATCTCGCTCTAGCAACGGGGTTTCGGTCTAAGAAAAACTATAGTATTTCCATTACATATTCCCTAATAATTTTCTTGATCTATTTTTTTCCTAACCATACTTATTTTCTAGTCTTAAATTGAAGAATAGTTTTTAACTGAATTCTTTTCATATACCGTAAAAATAATCCTCACCTCTTTTTTCCATCTAATTTTTTATTTCATATACTAAAAATACATCCCCCAAAATCACCATACCTTAATTTTAACTCATTCTATGAACACAAATTTCTATTTTTTTTTTTATTTGGAGATTTAGTGATTAAAAAGTATAAGGTGATCAAAAATGGTACGTCCTAGTAATTACTTGGATAAAAGCTTCAAATATATGAAAAACCCGCCCTAAAGTCTGTTTTTTCCAACTCTAAATCAACCTTTAGCAATACCTTACCCTACCGAAGTGCCGTCCCACGGCCTTCAAAACGTCAATTAGGTCTTCATGTTTGACTCGATCGAATGTTTTTTCATAATCTCTAAAACACAGGCAGAACAGATCTGGAGAGAGAACGCGCCCCTGTCTTACTCCTCTTCTTATATCACTCCAATCACTCAAATCTGCCACCACTCTTACTGCTGCCTTCTAATTCCAATAAAGTTTATGTATAATTTTCAAGTCTTAGCACTTTACTGCCACGGCCTTCAAAGTGTCAATTAGGTCTTCATGTTTGATTCAATCCAATCCTTTTTTCATAATCTATAAAACACAGGCACAAATCCTTCTGCATTTCAATACTTCTCTCACTTAACTTCCTTAGTATAAATATATCATTTCTTGTTCCGTTTCCTTCTGTTAAGCTATATGTCTCTTCTGCTATTTCATTCCATATCGTAGCTCTTATTCTTTCTAGAACTAACAAAATACCAGCGCTGCGCTCTGATTTTACGATCTATAAATAAACTCTTAGAAATAATATGGATTAAAACATTTAATATACGTAAAAAACATCTCTTGTCATCATCATCATCCTCATCACTAACTATATTTTAAGAAGGGGATTTTTCTGAGTATTTGAATAATAATTTCTTTTTAGTTTGGTTATGACTTATGTATTTTTATGAGTTATTTTTAATAATTCTTTTATAATATCAAAAAAACAAAATGGTAAGTTCAGAAATAAATATAAGTATAGAAATTTTGTGATTTTTTTAAAACCAAAGAATTACAAATGGTGAAGTTCAGAAAATTTAGAAAAATATAACCATGGCTGCTTTTTTTCAGATTTTATATTTTAATTTTAGTAGCGAAGGGCAAACTCCCGGCTTAGGGGGGGGCGGCGAATCCATTACCTGGTCTCCCAATAATTTACAATTGGTCTGTTTTTCAGATCCATCATTATTTTTTAGGCCTAAAGGTAAAAAAAAATCGGAATTCTTTTAAAATAGAAAAAAAGAATCATCAGAACTCATTTTTCTCCATCTTAATTTGTATTCATTATTCTTATTTCGCTTTTCTTTTATGTAGTAGCTATTTCCTTCTGTTAAAGATTCAAATGAAAAATCTATTTTAGAAATAAGTTCGATAAGAGATTCAAATAGACGAAAAATATAAACAGCCATCTTAATCTTAGTCAAATTTCTTAACTTCATCATTTGCCATTCGTTTATTTTTTTTTTAAATTTTAAATCGATAAACATTTATTTTTTCTGAACCTAACTATTTTCCCTTGGTCATTTTGTACATACAAACTAAGAGAAAAATATTATTATTACTCAACCCATCCTAAAACTCCCATTCCTATAATAGACTGTTAAGAACAATAGGAGCGGCTTCTCCACTCCTATTTTGCAGCCATGGTTAAATTTTTATAAATTTTCTGAACTTCACCAATTGTAATTCTTTAGGTTTAAAAAAAATTCAAAACATTCGATAATCATATTTATTTATTCTGAACTTCAACATTTTGTTTTTCGAACTGTAACGGAACTCTGAAATAAGTTGAATTAAAATTTAAAATATATAAAGGTCATAACCGAACTAAGAGAAAAAAATTATGTATTATAATTATTATAATAGATATTTTTTTTTCTCTTAGTTTCGTTATGAAAAAATTATCTATTATAATAATTATAATAGGTAATTATCTTCACTCTCACTTCTCTCTTTTCTCAATCTCGTTTCTTTTATCATCGCATAAATCTTCATAGTATGGGTCATCAGTTTAATTCTCCCGATAATTTTCGTGGTCCTGGATGTCTATTTTTAGTTGCGGGCGACTCTATATCTCACTATGTCGAGGGGTCGGTCTCGGTCCGTCGGTTCCCGTTTTGCTATTTATTATTTTGAAAAAACATTGTAATTATTATGCCGATTCTAACGGAATTTGAAAATCTTATGTTATTTTACATTCTCTTTCGAATTATATAATTGTCAAAGTCCTTCTAAGGTTAGCCGGGAAAATATTTGGCAATAACATCATAACTATTCGGCCGATTCTAACGAAATCCGAAACCCTTATGTTGTTTTATATTTTCTTCGAAATTATATAATTGCCAAGGTTCCACTAAGCTTAGTCCAGGAATTATTGAAAGATTTGAAGGTCGTAAGGTCATCAATTAGAATAAGTGAGAACACGCGACTTTACTCAGCAGACCTTGCTTTCTTATAAATTGGAACTATCAGACTATTTTTCAAGGCATTCATTATCATCTTTTTATGTATGTCTTATTCATTAGATCCCATATGGTATCTACACATTCGTCGCACAATCTCTTCCAGCGAATGTCATCAGCGAATGTCATCAAGGTGATGAGAACAATTTTCAACACGTGTGTAAATACGGGATACTTTTCGTATGCTTATAAATTGGTAAATATGATCTTGCCAAAGCAGGAAAACAACCCAACGTTGAGAGAGAGCTACCGGCTAATATCACTCTTAGAATTTGGCGGGAAGCTGTTCGAGAAGATCCTCAACCGAAGATGGTGTGTTACCTGGAGGAGAACTCCCTCTACAATTCATGCCAATACAGGTTTAGAAAAAAGCGAAGTACGGAGATGGCGATAAACGTCATCACGGAAAAACAGCGTATGTCATTTTAGGGTGGACGGAAGGACCGCAGTTTTCGGTCAATGCGGGCCTCTCGCAGGTGGGAAGGTTGTCCCTCAATATTCACTCGATATACACCGCGGATGTCCCAGCACCTATGTACCCTTTTTTCCTCATCATTCAATATGCCGATGATTTCAGCTAGATAATCACATGTCCATGGAGCAATGCGCCGTGACAAGCTCGTATGACAGCGGCAAAAATCGAAAGATTGAACAGTTACGAGGCTCAATAGAAGATCAGAAAGAACCAAGAGAAATTTAAAGTAGTCCCCATTGGCAGGAGACTATTCGCAGATGTCAGAGTGGGAGATACACTCTATCCATACACCACGGAGTGCAATGTACTCGGAATAAAAATTACTTCATCCTGGTACAGGAAACACCTCTATTTCTAAAGCTTCGGTCGCAGTCAGGACTCGGTATATGTTTAGAAATCTACGTGAAAGCAACATGAAAAAGATCTACAAGCTATGGGTCCACAGCAGAAGGCACAAACTGACTCACAAACAAACCCAACTACACCAACCACCGAAACCCAGGTCGGGTGAATGGAGACTACTGCTGTGAGGCCTAAGAAGGTGTAACATTCGCCCCGCTCCCAAAAGGCCTAGCTGTCACGTCGACCGAGTAGATCCTCGTCTTCAAAAAATGGAGCTCTCAGGTACTGTACTACTCTAGGATTTTAAACCTCAGAGTATATGCTGCCGAAGGGAACCAGTTTCCGGACGACGCAGACCCAGAAGATATTGACGATGGCCTTAGGGCCGGACAATACAAATGAGACTACGAGGCTGAAATACTGGAATATCTGGTAAACCAGGCTCTATTCCGCGACCTTGTGAAATTATCTACTGATACTTACTTTGTTCTCACGGATGCAGAATTCCGTAAGAAAAGATCTGGCAAAGGGAAAACTCTTCCGTCCTCCCTCCAAGGAGCAAAGGTTGATAGAGACTCACTCTTCGTCATAACACCTACGCTACATTGCGAGCGTAGTATCAAAAAGCTAGCCAAAATTAAAGAAGACCTTACCCGAACGGAAACATAAAACCTAGCATGTAATACTTTTACCTACCGTACCAACGAGTTATTCTAACTGCTACAAAGGCTTGAATGCTTATCAATCTAAGACAAAAAAACAAAACAACCAAATACGATATTAACACCACCAGAGCTACCCTTTGACAGGGATCTTTATATCTCTGCAAGAGACCGTACTATTTTTACTATACTGTTTACTTTTGCTGGAGATACCCTTCCACCAGGGAACAAAAAATCCTTTAAACTTACATATACTAAACTTATCTTTACTATCTTTTTCCAAACCCTTTCACCACTATACTTTCTCAATTTTGTTCTACTAATCTATACCTCCTAACTTATTATATCCAATGTCCAAAATTCTTTTCATTCAACCTGACTCAGACTCCACCAGAATTCATCGGAAAGGAGAAAATAATACCTCAAGATGCTCCGAAGATGATCCAATAGATCGAAAGCTTAGCAATTTAAGTTTGTTTTTTACCAAACGCATTTATTAAGCAGAGATACGAACAGAGTACAATGTGAAGTAATTGTCCTTGATTGCTAATTTAAGTGTATCCTTTTAAAAGGATGTAGTAAATCTGTGGAATTTAGATATGTTTGGGGGTGGGCATGGGCAGCCCCTTGGGCTCTGTCTTCGCCGACATCTTTATATCCTGGTTTGAAGATCAACTATTCAATCGAGATTTGGGAAATATCAGACTTATTCTCTACCGCTGCATTTTTGATGATAAATATCTCCTGTTCAACTTCGAAGACTCATGTGACAAATTCCTACAACTTGCGAACCGTTTACATCCCAATGTCCATTTTACCTGTGAAAAAGAGCTCAATGGTTCCTTATCCTTTCTATGTAGATATAAACATTTCCCATTCTCCCACCCGATTCCAAACGAAAGTCTTCCGAACACCAACCTTTAGTGCGGTAAAGGACTAAACTTCTCCAGCTTCTGCAAATTTTCGTTCAAAATCAGTGCAATAAAAACACTAATATTCAGTACCTACAACTTTTGCTCAACCTACACTGATTTCCACAATGAAGTTGAATTTTTATGTAATTATTTGGAAAGAAACGGCTTTCCAGTGCCGTTGGTGGAGAAAATGACGTCAAAATTTTTATTCAAACTCTACCATCCTAAATTAAAACTTCCTACTCTATGCAAAGACGCTTTGATATAGTTTTCCAGGATATGGGTTTCTTTAACCAAAAGTTCTCTAAAGAAATAACAACATTTTTAAAGAAATTCATTTATCCTAACAAATTTAAGATCATTTTTAAAAAATAATCATCTCCTTGGACATTATTTTAATTGTGAGGACAGAATCCCGCGGGAAGCCAAGCGCTCCGTCATTTACAAATTTAATTGCTCCGGATGCAATTGGGGGCATCACATAGAAGTGCGGTGCGCTTGATGAAGGAGAGATTCTATTCTCATATGGGAATTAGCCACGGGACCGGAAGTGTTCTATCAAAGAAAGAGTTTTCACCTGTTCGTCTACATTCTATCCAATGTAAAACTGATGAATCCATTGAAGATTTAAAAATCATAAAGACCATCTCTGACCCATTACCCTTACGTATTCAAGAATCAATGATTATAAAATATTATTTACTTCCACATAAATTCTAACTCCTCTTATAAACCACTACTTCTTCTCGAAAATAAACCAACCTGCTAAATTTTTCTTTTATCCTACACCCCTCACGTTTTCCCCGCCAGTCTTCGTTTAACAACAGTTGGCAAAAAGTTAGTGTTTTTTCCCTAAATTGTTTTCCAGTGTTATCTACATTTATTATTGTTAAATTTTATTATCCATTGAATTATCTAACTTTGAAATAACATTTCAGTAACCTGTACAACCTATCTACTACAACCAAAATATATTTTATTTTTTTGAAAGTTTAAATTGTTAACGTACAATAATATTTGTCTTTCCTGAATTTTTGTACATTTTTCCAGTACCAGAAGATGGGTGAAACATTTGGCCGAAACGTTGTACAAACAAGTAAACTAAATGAACTTCCCGTTTTTCCTTCATATCTTCATACAGCAAACTAAATCACACCTCCATGGGAGAAGCCCTTATCAATATATATATATATATATATATATATATATATATATATATATATATATATATATATATATATATATATATATATATATATATATATATATATATATAATATATATAAATATATATATATATATATATATATATATATATATATATATATATATATATATATACCCAAAACCCTAAGTTGGGTCGGCCAAAGTGGGTATTTGCGATATTGCGGTACTTCGGTTTAAAAAAGTATATTTATTATATTAATAAAATATAGTTACTTCACCATTTTTTCATTTAAAATTATATAAAAAAACTACAATTATCTTATATAATTTAACAATATATAGTCGTTTTATATTATACTTGTAGAAGAAAGAAAATAGTGAAGCAACTTTATTTTTTATATAAATAATATATAGTCGTTTTATATTAGATTTATAAAAGAAAGAAAATAGTGAAGCAACTTTATTTTTTTAATAATTTATAATACCAAGTCTTCGAAAAATAGGTAGATTTGAGGGTTACCGACAAAAGAAAAATTTCTAAATAAATTCACGAAGAGTATTTTTGTAATATATTACTCTAGGTGCACATGATTAAAGCTATTTTAATTGTATTTTCGATGCAGGTGTCGATATCTTTAGCTAGTTTAGGTTTAGTGCTTGTACTTTTCTCCAATTGTGGTCTTTTTATCTCATGTTTCAACGTTATGCCATCACATTATAGCTTATTTCTATAGGAATATTGCGAATTTTACTCGATTAAATATATTTTAATTGGGTTTTCGATGTGAGCTTCGATAGTAGGAGCTAGTTTCAGTTTAGATCTTCAATTTTTGGCCACTTCAGGCAGTTCTAATTTCACACGAATGAAGCTATTTTAATTGTGTTTTCGATGCGGGCTTTGATATTTTTAGCTAGGCTAGGTAGATTTTTTCTAGGTTTTCCCAAAATAAGTTAAGTTCATCTTCATTTCGCCAAATTCGGTCTATTTCTTTCATTTTTTAAGTTCATACGTCACATCAGAGCCTATTTCTATATGAATTTCTCTTTTTTCACACAATTAAAGGCATTTTAAGTGAGTTTTTGATGTGGGATTCGATATTTTCTTTTAAGTTAGTTGACATTTGTTTCTTCTATGTTTTGCCAATTAAATTCGATGCCTTTCATGTCTCGATGTTTTGACGTCACATTTTAGCCTATTCATATAGGAATTGCTCTAATTTCACACGATTAAAGCTATTTCAATTTGTTTTTCCATGTGAGCTTCGATATCTTTATCTAGGTTAGGTTAATTTCTTCGTATTACAATGAAAAAATGGGGCTAGAAAAGGGCAAGCTATAAAATTCTTTTATCTACCGATTCCTACCAAAACTCATGTTTCTTAGTCGCGTGTGAGTCTAGTCGCGAACGACTCTTACATCTCACTATATCGGTCGGTCCCCGTTTTTTTTTTTAATAACATTTTAAATATTCTGCTGCTTCGAACGAAATTTGAAACACATATGTTGTTTTAGATTCTCTTTCGAATGATATAATTGTTAAAGTCCTCCAAGTAAACTGAAGATCGGCGGCGCGAACGATGGGACGCAAAATATTTCGTCCCTGTTGCAATATATTTCACCTTTTTGGAGGAAATTCAAGGGGACTGTTCGTGGGGGGGTTTATCACTGCGGAGGATCCCGCTCCGATTATCCTGAGTTTCAATCAATTGGGGGGGTCTGAGGGGGGCACAACACCCCAGTATATAATCATAATTGTGTATAGAATAATGTTTCTAACGTTTTTTTAACGTTTATTTTAACCAAACTCGCATGAATATGCATGCACGAGTGAACGAAAAATACACTTTTTCGGGTGCGCCGCCGATCTTCATGTTTACCGTCTTCCCAAGTTTAGCTCGGGAATGATTTTGTTTTGACCATAACATCATAACTATTCAGCGAATTCTAACTAAATTTGAAACACTTATGTTGTATTGATCATAGAATTGCCAAGGTCCTCCAAGAGTTAGTCTGGGAATTATTGAAAGTTTTGAAGGTCAAAAGGCTATAAATCAGAATAAGTGAAAACACGCGACTTTTTGGACTGCAGACCTTGTTTCTTCTCATTATTTGTTGAATGGAATTATTTAACTGATTTTAATTCGTATTTCAGCTATGATTTCAAATCTAAAATCCGTCTTTGTCTGTATTGTATAATTTTAATGCTATTTGAAACTTATGATTTTTATTAAATTAACTCTATTCATCTTTTGTTTCAAATTTAACGTTGGCTTCTTCAAGTAGATATAAATGATCCTAATACATTATGTTATATATGTAGCTGCTACATACGTGTTCATTAAAGGTTTAATATGACAAGGTTTGTGCCCAGTGCCCATAAGGCCTATTTTGAAGTTTGGCGACCAGGACAAAAAGTAGGCTTAACATACTGTATCATAATTGCGAGGAAAGTCTTTGTGACTGGGAAAATGGAAAACGAAAAATACTACCTTTTATAGGCCTCCATAATTTGGCGAGAACTAAAAAAAACATATAACTAACTTCTCTTCTTGTCTGGTCAATAGTTAAGATGTTAGCAAGAAAAAATCCGCATAATATTTTCTAGCCCAATATTCCCTGTGAAATTAAACTTATTCCACATTATGAAGCAGTTCCAGTTCCAGTCTTTAATGGTTATGCCTACACTGAAGATTACGAAGACGCCTCATGTAATGCAATATTGTAATAAGCCGCTCAGCGTTTTACTCATGCGGAACTGAATGTCTTAGCAAGTGATGGAAATTGATCTCACGCTCTATTAAATTTAGTTTAACACAAAGAGAACGAGCCTACTTCTGGTCCTTATTCTGTGTAATTAGTAATCTATATTGATGCACACCTTAATCTTTTGTCAGGATGAGTGTGCTCTATACGAGAAATCTGACATAATCTGATATAATTCGTTTTCATATCTTATTTCATCGAGTATTGAAGGAAAAATCATATCTTCTCCTTAATACTTTAATGCGGCTACACTGAAATCTTATCGAACTCTAATCTGAAATATGTTTTACTTCAATTTCTTAATCATTATCTTAAAAAAATTGCAACAATTTATTAAAATAAAATCTTCGCTATTACTTTTAATTTACCGTATGTCTGGTTTCTTTCAATTTATTCTTTCTTGGAATGAAGACAAGAAAAATGTTGAAAGTTCTTTAAAGTTTGTTTACATTTTTCTCACGTAAATATTCAGAATTTCTCAATATACACTTGAATTTGCAGTATTTGGCACATTTTGTAGCCCGCTTTATCATTCTTTTAAGCAAAAGTGGGTTTTTTGTTTTTCTTTCATTCGAGCAAATAATACTTATTTGATTCTCAAGTTGGTAGTTTATTTGGTAACTTTCGGCGTTTTTTATTATGTAGAATCTCAGCGATTGTTTAATTCCCCATTCGATTCTAATGGAAGCCCACTGAGATGGAAAGAAAAATAAATGGAGACAAAAAGAGTAGTTAAGGAAGTCAAAAGAGGAGAAAAGAGGAGTCGACCCAACTTGAGTGTCGTAAAATATATATCAATGTTACTCAGCACTAGATAAGAAAAGAAGCTGTAAATTTCAGGATAGCAATCTTCAAAGGAGGAAGAGTTATTTTATCCTGGCCAAAGCGTTCATGTGTCGTAATAAAATTCTCTCTAAGACAAAAAGAAAGAGAATGAGAAATACTTTGGGTAATATCATTCCCCCTTTAAGTCTTATTTATTCCTGCCATTACTTAAGACATTAGGATATCATAGTGGTAAAGAGATTTAGCCAAGTATAAGAGTGTGAGAAATATTCTAAAATTTGATTGAGAATAAATTTGTTTTTTTGTAAGAGATCTTCTGTAGCCACGGCGTTAATAAAATGCCTATAATCTTTTATCGTTCCAATTGTAGTAGGTTATTTCGAAAGTTATTCCCTTTTTAATAATTTTGCAATGTTAAGTTTAACATATCTATATATTTCCCACTCGTTTACGTTCAAGGAAAAGGTTGAAACGAGATAAGAGTCCTTTCCACAGTGTATAGAGCAATCCGTGGCTATTCAATCATACTAGTAATAAGCCCATAGATGATCAGAGAGGTAATGTTCGTGGGTAAATTACTTGGCTGAATGTTACATTTTCGTGTAAATTAAGAAAATAGGAAAATAGTGTCGGCTTTTAGCCATAGTCAGCTAAAAGTTATTGCTAAAGTAAGCTAAAAATTTAGAGATGAGTAAAATATATAGACGCTGTATATCACCGGTACATGTGGTAGTCGGAACACACGAAGTGGTGGAACTCTCTTTAGCATGACTCGGCAAGGAAATAAATCTGGTCTCTTGGCAAGGGACAGCACTAACTAATCAATCACACCTAACCTCTTTGCTAAAACTCATTAACTTTTGAAAACTTCATTGGAAATATAAAGCCCTGGACAGGACTCAAGGACGACCTTCAATTGCCAAAGATTTTCTGAACGCTTTGGGTTGAGGTTAAGTTCCTTGTACCTGTCCCTTCTTCGCCTTACTTCGATGGCCATTGTTGGCAGCTGATAAAGAGGGGGTCAATTGTCCTAGGTTTCTATCTCGTATTTTCGACTTCCTGCTGGAAGATTGCGTTCTCTCTTGGTCCCAACGCCTGCTGCTAGAACTGAGGAATTGCATAGCAACCCAAATAGTCTCTTGTTTCTACTAGTGAGTATATGTATATTTCACACATATTCCATTTATACGCCATTTACATGATAATACTTGGTTTTGCTCATTAGTTGTAAATACTAATGCTAATGCCACTTTTAATAATAAAGGTTGAGCTGTTTCAGTATAGCGGGTCGAATAATGCAGAATTGAAGGACCCTTAGGAATCTACATTTCATGCTGTCTACTCATAAACATGAAACAACAACTAAAGCGGGCATTCCTCCAGAGAGCCATTCATGAGATATGTATGTAAAAGTCCTAAGTTGAGGGATAAAGTGTAACTCTCTAAAGCAGTGGTTTTCAACTCATTTCAGGCCATGGTCAACCACCCCAATAAAAAATGTCTTCACCATTTCATCTGAATAAGGATAAATAAGTATACACAACAAGCATTTTGTTTTGAAATATATTTCTTCAAAACTATTTCTAAAAGTCATATAAAAAATAATGAGCTAACATTTCAATCTGAAATATATTTCTTATAAACATAGTTTCCTGGAAATTGAATAAATATCTAACATTTTGCCGTGAAATTGATTTCTAAAAAATAGAACTTTTAAATTATGCATAAGTATACAACTGACAAACACTTTCCCTTCAAATTTGCTTGATTTATTTTTCCTTGCAACCAGACTTTTGGATTCTCTTCTCACTCACAAGCCTCAATGTTAGGAGTGTACTTGATAAAGCACAACGAATATAGCATTCCACTGCAAGCCTATTCCTCTGCTTCGAATTAATGTGCAGCAGACATGAAAATCCACTCTCGCACATGTAGGTTGATGCAAATGGCAAAAAATATATCTGACTGCATGTGATGACAGATTTGGGTAAGTTCCAATCATATTGGCCCAAAGTTTTTCCTTGGTAGACAACTGGTGCATATCTTGAGTTACCAAATCATTTTTCAGCTCCAAATATTCTTCCTGCAGATCCTCTAGAACACTATGGACATCTGTTGACAATGGATTCCTGGTGAAAGATAACTCATTCATTGCCATGTCAACTTTTGGAAAGTATTTGTGAAATTCATCCGGGAGCTTTCGTAAATGCTCAGGAATTTGCACCTAAATGCCTTTCCTTCCCCCAAGCATGGCATTCACACATGGACATTGAACCAAATTATTACTTGCAACTTGTCCGATCCAGAGTTCTATCTTCTCAAGAAAAGCCTTGGTAAAATAACAGATTTCCATATTTATCCTATAGCTGAAGATTCAGTTTGTTCAAGATTTCAAAAATATCAGCAAGGTATGCAAGATCTAATTCTGACTGTGTTAGCATATTTTTTTAATCCTCTTTCCCTTGAGAATAGATAAATAAAGTCTTCTTCTCTCAGTTCAAAAATTCCGTTGAGTACATTCCCTGCTGCCAACCACCATACAGAAGTGTAGAACACCAACACCTCAAAGTCTGAACCTATGTCCTGACATAATTTTCTGAACAACCGTGTGTTCACTGCTGACGATTTGATGTAATTAACCACCTTCACCAATCCTTTTAAAATGGTGTTCAAGTTATCCGGCAGTGTTTTGGATGCTAATGACTCTCTGTGAATATGAGTTACCAATGGAGCACGTTGCTTCATGAACGCTTGGAAGCTTCATCTTAAGCCTAGCATCGCAGATGTACCATCAGTGGTAACACCCAACAAATTTTCCCAATTAAGAAAGTTTTCTTGAATAGATTGTTAACAATTTATAACACATTCTGAGCTGTTGTGGTGGTGTCAAGAGTTTTTTAAAAGAGAAATTATTATTTCATGTCTTCATCAAGCATGTATCGTACAAAATAGCTAAGAAGTCAGTGATTCATCAGTTGATTGATCCAACTGTATGGCAAACAATGGATATTTCTTTCTTCCATCCACAACTTGCTCACTGATGTTTTTGAAATATTATTTATTCGTCTCGATACAGTGTCATTTGATACAGATATTTCATTTAACTTCCGTGATACGTCCTCGAGGACAACAATTCGCACCATTTATTTTGCACAGGGTAGCACAATCTTTGAAGTTTCTTGGCCTGTGCAACTTTTTCTGGTACAATGTAGAAAGCACGCACTGCATTGGACAACTTTTCATAGAATATGCCTGATGAGTCGAGGCGCTGCCGCTTGCGTCCTGATAACTTCTGCTCAAAATAACCTTTATCCTGTTGCAACAAATTGGGTTAACACTTTTCCAGATAGAGCCTTAACTTAGCTGGCTTCAGTGACTCATTTCCCAAGACTTTGAAGCAAATAACACACTGTGGTAACTCAATGCCATCTTTGTCCTGAGAGTTAAGGCCGAATTTAATTTAGTCCTCTGAATACTTGCGCTTGACATTCCTTACCGTCATTACCATTTATTCAGATCTGTGAGCAGTGCAACGAAATATATTACAGTAGAAAACAAAATCAAATTACTCCATACCTTTAAATAGCACAGGACAAATGATGCAACTAATCAGTTCAGCAATTCGGTGGCTACTGGCTACAGCCAGACCAGCGTTCCGCTCTTCCTCACACCGACTACATGGCAGAAATACGGGCAGGTCTTCGGACTGCTTGGCAAAGAAGATGGGAGACGGTCGAAGGGAACTTAAAGTTGCGTACCATTGCGCCGCGACTGTTCCCATGGACCTATCCCCCAATGCCGTGGCGGCTTCAGGTTGCTTTCTGCCGTCTCCGAATCGGACACACTCGTGTGACGCATCGCTATTTGATGGAGCGCTCGCGTGTGCCCTATTGCGACGACTGCGTAGTCCCCTAAACTGTTCGGCACATTCTTGTCGAATGTCCCAGTCTGGGTGATCTTCGCGCACGATACCTGTCCCGGTACCGGAATGGGCGGGGTCACTACCGCCTGTCCCTTGTGCTTCGGACGAGTGCGTGCACATTGACTGGTGGACTTGTTGACTTTTGGGGGGAGGCCAGCCTTCTCCCTTTCATTTAACCAGGTTTAATTGCTGTTTTTGTTATTGTTTTTGTTATTGTTTTGTTATTGTTATTGTTATTTCTTTTTATTGTTGTTTCCTGTTCAATTTTTTAAAGTAGCTTAGAACTAGGCTGTTTGTTTACGGTGACTTATGCCTAAGTCGGCAGTCGCCAGATAGCCCCTTAAATAATAAAAAAAAAATACTGGCTACAGCACATTACGACAGTGTTATATGTAGCCGCGTGGCAGTTGACAGGCATAAACAGAATGGCTCGTCACCTCAACTCGTACAGTACAAGTATGTACTAAGTTAGGGTCACGTATAGCAGCGTGACTGCTCTGATTGCCTGAGTAAGTCTTTGTACTCGCTGTGACAACCTCGGAAATTGTAAAGCAAATTTTGCATAAAAGTGATTTGTGATACTCGCTTGGAGTAGTGAATTTCGGGATAGTGATAAAGCGTGATACGCATTCGAAAAGTGGACCACTGGCTTGAGATCTTAGAAGGTTACAGAAGAATCTTCACTCCTTCGTGGAGACGGAGACCGAAGCCTCGCCTGGCCCACACGCTAGCCTGAAGTAAATTTTTTTAAGGTGAAGTAAAATTATTTGGACATTGGCCCCCTTTTTCTCTCTCACCCCTTCGCTTCTATAAACACCTTAAGTACATACATACACTCACACATACATCTCCTAACGCATCATATGATGTAGGTGTCATGAGGGAAACTTTACGTATAACTCTTCGGGTCCTCCCGGAGGGCCCGAAACCCAACCAAGAAAATGTTTTTGAAAAGGTATACGGAACCCTACGCATTTCCCTTGTTAGAATAATTGACTTAAACAATGGATACTCAGCTATCTGCGCGAAAGAGGCCGACTTTGAAGCCTTGACCTCCGGAAAAACTGTTGAATGCCTTAGGATAATTAACCTGAAACCGACCACACCGCCACAAATTAGGACTCACCGCAGTTTGATCTGCAGGCGCCTCGACCCCTAGGTTGGAAGCCACTCATCGGACACAATAAAAGAGGAAATTAAACGGAACCATGAATGGGTAAAGGTAGCAGAGGTCATCAAATTCAAAACATACACGCACGTGTTTAAGGTTGTTTTTGAAGACACGGCTAGGGCTCAAAAGGCTAAGGACAACGGAGTACTGCTTTTTAACGTGAGAGTCTGCCCAGAACAGATGGAACGTGAGGAGTTTGTTTACTTGCAGATGTGCTTTAGGTGCTACAAGTACAACAAACATACCACTTCCAACTGCCCTGAAAACAAAGACCTTCAGCTATGCTCCATCTGCGCCGGTCGCGACCATTTTTGGCGTGACTGCAAAAATACCACTACCAAATGCTTAAATTGCGAAGGCCCACACTGGACCATGTGTATGGCATGTCCAATCAAAAAGCAGGAGATGAGCAAGCAAAGCAGACTCAAACGTGAGACAGAGGAGTTAAAAGCCAATTCAACTTACGCTAAAGTTGCAAAAGCCGCCATCGCCGAGTCTAACAACCAAAAGACATACCTACACATCGAAAACGAGCACTCCAACAAAATAATGTGTTGCATTTATTATGCACACATTGCAAACATAACTCGCCCTGGTAACTTTGCTACAGAAGTAAACCGCATGCTCGTAAAGAACGGGCTGCAGGAGATGTAGTTCCCCGATAACTCTCCTTCAGAGGAGGATATGCGTCTAACCGTAGCTCCTCAGTGCCAAGACAAGTACCAAAAAGTGCCAACACAGAGCACAGCCATCTCACGTGACCCCTGACTAAACAGGCCTAAAGAAACACAAACACAAAATCAAGCGCCACTCACACCGAAAAAAAGCACACCAGTAAAAACAACAACACACACCCCCACACCAACCAAGGAGGCAGTCCGAACCAAAGAGATCAGGTCTCCTAAGTCAAGGAAAATCTCCAAAACTCGTGGCCCAAGGTCTACCTCCTCATCACGGGGGAGGGAACAACAGTTGAAATACCACGCGAGAGGCTTCAACCTAAAACTATACGCCCCTGAATCGACTCCGTTCCCAACTGAAGTTGATTCCCGCGGAGTATCGGAGGGTCTTGGGACCGGACGATACAAGTGAGAATGCTCAGACGAGGTTCGGGAACGACAAG
The DNA here is from genome assembly GCA_963969495.1 of Ceratothoa steindachneri. Lineage (NCBI taxonomy): Eukaryota > Metazoa > Arthropoda > Malacostraca > Isopoda > Cymothoidae > Ceratothoa > Ceratothoa steindachneri. Next base: position 30,498,266 of record OZ018321.1, on the reverse strand, counting down.
TTGAAGAGGCCCTTGCACAAAATAAGGTAAAATTGTCCACGGACTGTTTTCACACAATTACCGATACTGAATTTCAAAAGAAAAGAAACGGCAGGGAGCGCAACCCACCCAGTACACCACATGGGGCTAAAGTAAATCGCGAATAAGCGTCTACTTTAATCCCACACACTAAAAGAACTAACATTACGCAAAATGACCAATAGACTTACGATCATACAAATGAATGTCGATGGGTGGGACGGAAAAGGTTCCATCTATGGCAACATTCTGCGACAAAGTGACCCCGACATTATACTTATCAACGAACACGGAATGACCACACAAAAAGAATTAAAAATATTTCAATACGACGTCATTATCAAAAATTATAGCCAGGAACGGTATGACGGCTGCGCAATAGCCGTCAAAAAAGGACTTAAATACAAAAAACTTCCCGACTTAGATGAATCTTACCTTGCCATTGAGGTAGGCACTACCCTGGGGGGATGGTCGTGACCACGGGGTATTAACCCCTAATACGCGGCTATGTACCCATGCACAACCTTCTACAGATCTTCAGCCATAAAAAAAACGTAATCTTTGCTGGAGATCTGAATGCAAGGTGTGCAGCGGCATGGTATACCTCCTACAACAATGCAGGCAGAAACATCGAAATCTTACTTGACAGACAATACGTGACTAGAATCGGACCAGAATTCCCGACATACATTATAGGAAATGCAGCAACGAAACCTGATATTGTTTTATCCAGTATCAGGTTTCCGTACACCTACTAGATTGAACCGGGCCCCATAATTTCGAATGACCACCAGGCTATTAAAATTACAATTGGCGTAAATCCCATTTAAATTGCAATCTAAAAACGCAAAAGCTATAAGCAGGCAAACTGGGAAAGCTACAAAAATTACCTTCTAAATTATATCCCAGACCCTTTAATCGATGCCAATTTAGAAGAGATAGATGAAGAGCTGGATAAAATCACCGACTTCCTAATTAAAGCAGATGAAAATAGCATTCCCCATATCAAATGTAAAACCCTTCCAGCTCCCGTTTGGACCCCTCCCATTAAAGCCCTCTAACCCAAGAATATAAAGACCTGTCCAATGTAGTAGCGCTGATAGGCCCCAACCACAATGCCCACAGACGAATAAGACAGATAAAAGACGAACTCCAGACACTAATTACGGACCAACAAATACAGGTATGGGACAGACTGATTGAAGGACTCGACATAGAAAGAGACTCACACACATTTTGGCAGACATATAAACGATTAAAAGGACAACCCCCACAGAAAAAAATTACACTCAAACATGACGGTAAAGAAATTGACGAAACTAAAGAGAATGAGGAAATATTTAGGATTTTCTGGTCCTCGATATTTAAAATTACCCCCGAAGAAAATTACAATTATGACATCGATTTCGAAAATAACATAATCCAAGAGCTAAACACACAAATACATAAAACCTCCCCTCATCATTGTGTGTCGCAGGAAAGAGTGATAGGGGACTATGGGAGTAAAATAACTGCCCAAGAGCTCTCCGTTGCACTAAAATCCTTTCGTCAAAGAGCACCGGGTACCACGGGGCTGACCAATGAGAATTTTATCAAGGCCACGCCTAATGTTCTGAGTGAGCTTCTTAACATCATGATGCCGCTCTGAACACGGGCTACTTTCCAGATCAGTGGAAAGTGGCCAAGATGAACTTGATTCCTAAATCGGGAAAGCCCCCGGACTGCCTTGCCAGCTTTCGGCCGATATCTCTCTAAGAATTTGCTGGCAAAGTTTTCGAGAAGATATTGGCAAATAGGGTCAACTCTTTTCTCGATGAAGCCAACCTGCATAACGAGCAACAACACGGCTTCAGAAAGAAAAGAGGGAATAAAACCCCGCCAAAAATAAAGGCTTGAATGCCTAAAGATCAATAAGATCAAAAATAATAATTAAATTACCCATGATTAATTTAATTAAATAAACTGTAAATTTATAATTTATAGTTTATTAAATAATGAAAAAACAACCCCAAAACACACAAAACTAACACATTGACAGAGCTACCCTTTCACCAGGGACCTTTTTATTCTGTCTCCTACACATCATCTATTCTTTAAACTCACCCTTTAACCACTTTACTCTCTTACTATTCTCTCTCTAATTCTACCTATATTTCATCTCTTATTATGTCCAATGTCCACGTATAGCAGCGTGGATTTTGGATATTCATTTTAGAATAGATTAAATTTAAAAACTTAAAGTGACTCGAAGTGGTACTTAGTAGCTACAACTTAAAGATTGCCAATATATTTTTTAAATACAGAATAATATAATAAACTAGATGGCCATTTATTGAAATTTTATTAAATAGTTCCTACTGAATTTTCAGTCAATTTTAAATTATGTACGCTCATTTCCAGTTTGTTACCAAATACAGTGAACGTCTTGTAGACCATCCAAAATGTCACCATGTACCACTAGTTGAGAACCACTGCATTAGAGCCTTCCCATCCTCAAAAATTAAAGTATACATTCCTGCAGTCTTTGGGGCTGTAGAGCACACGCTCGTCCATATATCAGCCCCAGCATGGTTTTCCATGTTATTTATGGTTCCCTCCTCCCTTGGAGGGCATACAACACTCGATTCTGAATTCAATGTTTTCTTCTTTTTCATTATGTTATAATAAAAAAATGTGATATTTCCAAATAATTTTGACAGGATAAAAATTGTTGATTAGACATAGAAAAGAGAGAGAGAGAGAGAGAGAGAGAGAGAGAGAGAGAGAGAGAGAGAGAGAGAAAGTGCGACGACCGCATTCTCTTTTAGCAAATTAGTGGACTTCTTTTTCGTGAAAAGTTTTCGAGAGCCATTTGGTGAGAGATGCGCACTAGGGTGATGACTTTTTTACAACCTCATGTCCCTGTGTCATTATTTGATGAGCTTTAATTAAAGATTATATAAAATCTTACTTTCAAGGTGATTTGATAAAAAAACTCACGCACAAAATGATTTTAAAAATTTTATTTGTCAGCTTTTTTGTCCAGTTTTTGAAGTCACTGGCAGCATATACAAGATTGAACACAAGCCTATGAGTCACATATATATAACATTATATAGGGTCATCAAACACACAAGGAAGTAAATTAGTTACAATAATGTCATTGGACAGGATGAATCTTAATGATAGGTTGTCCTTGTTGCGGCAGGACCCGTGCAAGTCTTGCAAAACTTTGACCTCACGATCACAGCACTGGTTGTTTCGGGCAAAATTGATTGGAGATTCATCTGGTTTCCAGTGGGTTTTCAAGCATTCGAGACCTGTTGAGCATTCATTAAGAGCTTCCTATAGTTCATAAAAATCTTCAGCGCGGAACAAGTGGGTGCTGAACCAAAGGTCAGCCCATGAGTAAGAAATTAACGAACAGACTTTACGCAGCCTGCTCGGGGTGTCAGGCATCAGAATGAACGCAAGAAGGGTTAGAATGGCACCAGAGTTCCAACATGCATTGCTGATGTTTGGGATCTTTTGAAACTTTAAAAAGAGAACCTTATTCATCTCAGTGAAGTGACGGAAGACACGCGTGAGGTGATAAGAGAAACTTCATGTCGTTTCTCCAGTCGCCTGTTTACTTAATCTCAGTTTTACCGTTGCTGAAGGCTGCTTTCAATTTACAATAATTACTCATCAAATCCTGCACAAAGAAGTACTCTATTTCGGTAATTTAGTCGACCCATGGAGTTTATCGTCCATGACAACGCGAAGAATCCGATCCAGGACATAGTGCTGGCAACTAATGAACTTGGGTTTGGGGTGACCTTTATCTTCGAAAATTTGATGCAGTCGAACAACAACGCTTGTCTTTTTGCTGGTATTCACGCTTGTTGTGTCGGCGACAAGCATAACAATTGATTCCCACAGGTTGAACTCCTCTAACACACCCTGGAGCCCTTTTGCAATTGTCACAGCTTCCTCATCATTCAATTTGAGCGCAGCCAACTTTATTTCTTTTGCTTCATTCTTGAGGACCACGACCTGATATTCAAAAGTCCTCAATGCGTTTGCCGTCAAATAGTAAGCTCCACTTTTTCAGATGAAGCGTGCTCACTAAGTGCTTCTTCACCTGAGCAACTCTCGTGAAGATAGCTTTATGGATTGCTGACTGACATGGGGTTGAGATTTCAATGCCCTCACCAGAAAGCTGGCGACATACCTTTGCTGCTCTGTGGGTCGACAGCTTTGAGCTTGTCGCAAGAAGTCTTGCTAAGCCTGTTGGGTTATGCTTCCTTTTCCTCGTTGATACTGCATTCTTATCCTCCCAAGATCTGTATTCTCTGTTATTGGATGAGTCCGTGCTAGTTTCGGAACAATCAGGTGGTACTGAGCTGGAAAGTGGGGACACAGTCGCTTCTATTGCCTTCTTTCGCTTGGATGGGTGGATGGTCTTGGCACTAGCAGGTTTACAGGTGGAATAAACAACCTGGCCTTTGGCCAAATTTGCTGCTTATAGAGGTTCTCATCTTCTTTGCCTTTCACCTTTGTCACGTCAAACAGTTAATTCAAATAATTAATATTTTGTTTCTTTCTGCAGTACTCATACTCTTTCAGAAGGTTTTCTAGTTTTGCACAAATGGCTTGATCAGATACATGCGGGAAGTTCAATGTTTTGCTCCATAGGGTTTTTAGCTCCACAACAATTAAGCCGATCCTCTCCCTCCGTTCTTTGGCGGTGGATTCAAGAAATTTGAAGCGTCCAACGACGTGGATTTTCAGGGGCATGCGACTCCGTTCACTTAAGGGTGATTCATAAACTGCCACGTTGCCTCTTATTGATGGTGCTTGAAACTGGACTAAGTTATTTGTCAAGGTTTTCTTGTTCTTCTCCGTGTTAAAAAAGCTCTTCTTGAACGACATGTTTTGTACTCAGCAACTGAAATTTGAAAATAAACCTAAATATTAAATAGGTAACAAATTAAAGAAACTGTTATTGAGCTTTTATATATTTTATTAAAAAACAAGCAAATTACAATTATAAAACTAAGAGAGAAGGCAGACACTAATAAAATATTATATGCTATTATATTATATAATTAGTGAGAGAGTTAAATGTAGCTTACCATATAATACTAGGATCTTTTTAAAATAAACGCCTGGAGAATACACAACAATTATAATAAGGCAATAATAATATCAACGCCGTTAAAACTGAACTAGTAACTAACCGCTTTAAACATCTAGCTTATATACCGCACGCGAAATGGCTAAAAAAATTCTCTAGAACTCTACAGAAATCGCCCAAGCGATGACGTGATGATTTTCTAGAAAATTCTATACAATTCTATAGGACATAAATTATTGCAAAAATCTGTTTGATGACTTATATATTTGATATAAATATTTTTAACGCATATAAAATGCTAAAATGGCCTATTTTACATTTCAAAGTGGTTTGTGCGTGACCTTTTTCAATATTTCAATGGAATAAAAGTAATTTTTGTCATTAATAGGCTAAAGTTCATTCATTCGTGCTACAGGAAATAATTTTTGATTAAAAAGTCAAAACGTCATCACCCTAATGCGCACTCGACGAAATTGTTTTTTCCAAATTATTAAAAACGCCACTACTTCCAGCCTGCGGAAATAATCATGCGTATTACTAACTTCTTAAAATGTTAATTCTTTCAAAACAACAAAAATTCTCATCAAAGTAAACTATCTAAAAACCAAAAAATAATTACCTCGTATATTAATGAATATACCAAGTTTCCTCCTTAATTTAATTTAGACTTAATTATGAAACTGACAAAGAATCCATTTTTATCTGGTGGCTAATTAATTTAAACAAACCGTACTGCAACAAACCGTATCTACAGGTCATTTACGTAATGATGTAATGGTTGTGAAAAAATACATAACTATAAAGTAGCTAAGACCCTCGAGTACACTCCAAGAGAAGGCTTGGCAATTATATACCAGTGCATCTAAACATGCCCTTCCCTCCCCACTGCTCACGGCAAGAGCCTACTTATAACATTTCACTGATTTGGCCCTAACTTCGAATTTGCCGTTACTCCTACCATTGAACGAATTTTGCTTTCGAATCTTGAGATGAGTTGTCACTTGGCTCTATTTATCTATAAAGCTGACCAGTTTAGGATTTTTCTAATCTTGCGTCCTTTGTTCTAGCACGCTTTCCTACTATATCCACGCTGGGGGTAAGTGGGCCTTTCTCCAATGCCGGAACGTGCTTCCTTCTTCTTGTTTTATTTTGTGGTTTTCTTTGTTTTTTATTTGTTTGTTCTCTTGTTTTTTTTTGAGGGGAAGAGTTAGAATAGCCTATCAGCAAGCTGGAATTTTAATATGGGTGACCTTTTATTATTTTAGTTTAATCACTTCATCCATCAAATACAATTTTTTTAAGATTTCATCTTTGTAAAATTATTTCTGCCAATTCGTTTTATTCAAACATATTAGATTCTTCTAAAATCCCCATATCTTTTAAAGCGGCTGTATTTACTTTCATGAATTAATCTGTTCTGGTGATTTTCCGTCAGTTCAGAATCCGAAACAAAGTCTGTATCATGAGTGTCATCTTGAGATTCAGCACTGGCCATTATAATTGAATCGGCTTTGTAAACTCCTTGGCGCAATGTTCATGTCTATATGCAATTTTGCTTCTATTTTCCCTGTTTACTTTCTTTCTGAATCTCTTTTTCGATCAAAGGATGATAGGTAATCACATCGACAATCTGTTTTGCTTATTAGTTTCTCGTAACGACTTCTGTTGAAAGCTATCATTTCTTTTTTTTTAGTTGAACTTATTTTAATTTGCTGGCAACATCTTATTACTCGCTCTACTTTCAAGCGATTACTTCAAAGGCACTCTAGCGAAAAGAAATGTTCCCATATATTTGCATATCATTTCCATAGATATTTTTGCCGTTCTAAAAGTTTAGAAAGTTTTTGTACGCGTTGATTTTTTTCAATACATAATGTCGAAATGCATCAGCCTTTGAGATTGTCATGAATGCTGAAAATTTATGTTGTCCAAATGAGAATGCTTGCTTCTTGTTGACATTTTATTTATTCATATTATGTAGTTCATGTCCTTTTATTATTTCTAGAGACAATAAATAGTCTAAAGAAAATCGGTAATTAACTTATTATATTATAATTAGTAATAATTTAAATTTTCGTTAATGAGCTACAGAAAATATCAGAACTCTTGGTTTTTACTTGCATGCACACCTTTGTTACTCCTATTATATAATTTTTTGCCTAAAAAATTTAGAAAATAAATGAATTATGTTTATTCAAGTTTAGTTTAAATCACTTAAATAATATTAAAAATATGAATTTTCTTTGCGGAATTTAACCAGGGCAGCACACGCCACACACCTAAGCGTTAATAAATGCGCCAAATGGTCGGGAGTTTACTTATGCAAGGCGCATAGGTGTTCTTACCTATGTCTTTAATATTCATACATAATTATATAATTACCAGCTTATATTCCCTAATAATGTGGGATAAGATAACGTAATCATTTTATATATTTCAACCTCACCCGCCCTAATATGCATTATTTAAGCCTTGACCTGGTTTCCATCTGCTGCATTTGTCATCCTTCTCCTCCTTTTCTTTCCCGGGTCTTTCCATTTTTTCGCTTTTCTCTTCATTTCTCTCTCCTTTGCCCAATTATCTCTACATAATAGATCATTTTCTTTCTTTGCTCGAGTTAAATATCGCCTCTTCTTCAAAGTAAAGTGAGACAGCCATCACCGTCAGTGATCTCCCCAAATTAATGTAACAAATGCATATATTTGTCTTTAGGGATATGAGCTTAGAAAATGCACATATATATCAATTATTTTCTCTTTCTATATTAACTTACCTAACGTGTATACCTACGGGTGTAGTTTTAATAGCTTCCTCAGAAGGTTCTAAAGAAGGAGAATCGTACTAAATCGGAATTATTCCTCCTTCGAAATAATGAAAGTTAGGGGACTTGGTGCAATCCATTTTCGTCCCTTTTTTTTGGGGGGGGGGGCCATAAGACCGGCTAAATAAACAACCGTTGAAATCGGTTTTCACCAAACTCGCGTTATTTCCTGTTTTCATATCTACAAGTGAGCGAATTGTTACGAGAGGAAGGAAGTTAGCGAGCCAATAATCCGAAAAGGAGTGAAGCAACTTTAAAATATCTCAAACTTCATATTTTTTTAGTCCAAAATGTTTCTTGAAATTAAATATTATAATTTTTCAAGTTTCCTTCATGTCTGAAAATCTAGAATTATGTACAGTTAATAATTATTATTCATTAATAGCCTCAGAAGAAAACAGTCTCGTCATAAAAATTCATATTTGTGTATCATTTTCTAAAAAATAATGTATCTTGTGTCTAATTCATTGGTCTCCGAACTTAAGAAAAGCGAGTGAATTACCCGATTTGTCATATTTCCATTTTTTTTCATATTTTATCATATTTCCATTATTATCAATCTTCCTTTAAGGAAGTTTCTTTATTTTCATTAACTAGAAAGTTCTTAAAATTTTAGTCTGTAGCAATATAGACTTTTAAAATCAAGAGTAAAAAAGACCAAATACTTTTTATAGCTATGGAGGGTAATTTAATATAAGTCATATAGGTTAGAAGTAGAGAAGCACGTTAATCTATGCCTAGTAATGATTTTGCTTCAAAATTGGTGTTTTAATAATTTGCTCCACAAACAGAGTTAGGCAGAAGTAATTATTAAAACAAAGGAGTTGGGCGGAGTTTATGTTATCCCCCGTGTATGTTTGTATGCTTGTGTACTTGATATTTCAAAATGTTATTCTGGAATTCGATGAATATTTGTAGGAGGAGGTTTGGGCCTTCGGTCAAAGAGGAGTTGATTAGTTTGGGGGCGGTTCCAAATACAAATGCAGATTTGAAAAGATTTATTCGTTCTCTTTACAGTGGCGAGATGAGGAATATTCTGACATTTTAGCAAATATGATAAAACATAATTGCCGAGTAAAAATGTAAATACTCAGGAATGGAAAACTTATGAAGTTCCATTAATCTACATAATTTAAGCCGTGTTCGGATCAAATTATATATAATATATATATTCGAAGGGGCGAAATTAATAGTCATGAAAATATAGGGCTGCGACTAATGTGTAGCTGATATAATGTCGATTTAACATGTTGGAGACAAATTCTGTCCTTCTGTAAAAGGTACAAAGTTATAAATGGGCAATTATGAGATCAGAATTTGCCATTATCGAAAATCAGCCTCTTGTTCATCATTCAAAAATTACAAAAGATGCCTAGATCTATAATTCTTAATGTAATGGGTAATTTTAAAGGTGAATAAATTTTATCGTGTCGCTAAATTTTGCCAATTGCTAATCAGAAGAAGAATTCGATACATTTCACCATTAATAAAAACAATGATATTAATTGTATTGGGGAAGGTATGCGCTCCTTGAGTGATTTCTAATTAAATATATCCTGACAAATTTAAATTAAAATAGGTTGAGCGCCGTATTTTGAAATGCATGGCATCTAGATTTTCTCTAAGTTTAAACGATTTTATAATTGATGAGGCTCTACACCATAAACCTTTGATAGCACATTAAGTTTAATGTCCATATGTTAACGAGCGGTTTTCATCGCGTTCATACTAGTGAAACAAAGTTCACATTATCATAGCCCTTAAGAATCTTGGAGCCTTCTACTAATTACCACAAAGGCATCTATCTTTAAGAGAGAGCAATTTCAATCATTTAGCTCTGCATTCATAGAGTTTGTTTCACACTTCAGTTCAGTTTCTTAAAAATAATCCCTACGAGTGAATCTGAGGTCTTTGTTACTTTCGCTTGAAGGTACCTCACATCTATCTATCCGCCTTTGATATAGGATTAATGCTCTGATATTGCCTCTCTGCTGCCGAAAAAAATGAGATACAGTGGCGAAAAGTGTATAAGAATAAAGTACTCCTAAAGAAAAAAAAAAAAAAAAACATGACAAAATTTCGTTGAAATTTGGGGACGGTTTATCATGCAAGCGAATAGGATTAATTTTATGAAATTTATTAGTATTATAGTATACGAGTATGGAAATAAATTATCTACAAAACATTTAACCATAAATATTTTTTTTTTATTTCTCGTTATATAATATAATTTAATTTTACGAAAAACTATAAAGAACCATTTTTATATTAACTTCCAATATAACACTTGTTTTATCGCGTTTAGTAAAAAAGACGATGCAAAAATGGTTGGTTTTCCTGAAATATTAAACTTCCTTTATTTTGAATTAACTAGTATTCCATAGTCTCTTATTAATCAAATGGTCTCTCTATCAAAAATCAAATCCTTTTTCAGGAAAGAAAAGAGGGATTGTAACAGTTAATTAAGCTCAATTAAACTATAATTTTACTTTGCTAGAAAAAATAATGCTTAGAAATAAGGTAAGGTGTATAAAACAGCAGTTAGGTCAGCAATATGGTATAGCTCATAAACCTCGTCGAGTAAATTTTTTCTGGAGAAGTAAGAAGAGGCGGAGATGAGAAAGTTAAGATGGAGTTTGGTGTGACAAATAGGGAAAGAGAATATAATAGGAAAATAAAAGGCGAGGGGCGGCATTTCTAAATAATTTCTTGAAGAGGATATTCTAATGGTATGGTATGTCCTGAGGAAGGGCGTAAGAATAAAAGTGATTACAATGAATGTGTAACGTAGAATATGAAGACGGTTCTTAGTGAAAAAGGACTAAACGGAGAAGATTGTATAGACAAGGTAGCATTGTTGAGACTTTATCATTTACATTTACCTTATCTATATACCAACGGGAAAAAGCAAAGCCAAAAAAATACACTAGCGATAACATCTCAACATTTTCCGAATGATATTTTCCATAGCGCCGATTTAACCAGAATATACTTATTAGGATTTTTTTTTGTACTATCCATTCTCATTGGCAGTTAGCTCCATATTTTATTTACCATACCTGTTATTAGATTAACTAGATTAGTATTAATCTTTCATTAAGTTTACTCGCTGAAGACCCTACACGTCTCAAGATTTTAGTAAATATTTACATATATAGGTTTTTTCTACACGACATCCATTCACTTTTTTCTTTAACCTCTTCCTGTTCTATTCTCATTATTTTAGTTTTTTTCGGTTAAAACTTTAGATCAACCTGTTTACTTATGCTTCTATCTCTCTACTCATCATTCTCTGGTTCTTCAATTTGTACATAATCATGAGTTCCTTATCATCTGCCTAAGCCACATTCGTGAGATACCTTCCATTATTCACTCTCTTCTGAGCATTTTTTACCTTGACATTAGAGTCCCAGTTATTCATCCTTGATTAATGTTTGTCTATCAATCTTCATAAATTTACTCTCCCATGTAATTTAGTATTTCCATATTTCTCATATAGTAAATTATTTTGCAATACCATCAAAATTGATGTCCTCTATGAATTGATTTCTCAAAATTTATTAACTTATCATCTTTCGACCTGGTAAAATTTGCCTTTTCGTGTCTTATTTCATTATCCAAGGCAATTTAGTTTTAAAAGACGCATGAGTTGGAGGTAGAGAGACAACTTTAACGTAGGCTAGTGTTTGTGGATTTCAAGGTGATCCAAGATTATTGAATTAATTCATGAAATTATTAAATGGATATTAGAGCCCTTATCCAAGTATCTTTTTTGCCCATTTCAAATTTAAATGCAGTGAATTTAATATGCCCCTATAACATCCAAAAACGATGATCATAGTCTTAAAGGCCAAGAACTAAAACGATATGACTTTTCTGACATCTTTTGTGCAAGACCTTTCATTGTCTAATTTTCTACTTCAATTCAACTCTTACTTTGTTATAAAATGACTTTCACTTATTCGTTCTTGTCAGATTTTCATCAGCTTTTCCAATTTTACTTTGAAATTACCAGGAATTCACAAGTATGGCGACCTCGCAATATACCATCATTTAGTATAATTTTTAAGAACATCCAGTTGATTTTTTGAAGAGAAGATGTTTTGTAGCCATTAAATTTAACCCCCTACATCTGCCTTTTATGAAAGCTGAACAAAGGCGGTAATGAAACTGAAGTGGCACATTCTATATTTTTTTTTACGGAGGAACTTAAGGAATTTCACCCTTAGTAGACTAGTTAATAGTACCGAAACTGCCCCAAAATAGTTGACATGTACATCTGAGAATGCCTCTTTCCTTTTAAAGGCATGTCTTGCATTAGCAACAAGTAAAATGTAGCTTAAACTTGCAGATGCAGAACCATAATTTAAAGTTAAGTTAGCATAAACGGGGCCTTATTTGAGCTCATGTACCAGCCTTTATCACTCGAATAAAATAAAGTTTCCTGACGGATAATTGTGTTTCACAAGAATTATCAAATGTTACTGTAAAAACAAGAGGTGTCGTGAGTTTCTGCCGGGCTCTGTTCTTGTTACGCTCCTGCTTCGTATCTATGCTTTACTTTTATGCTAAGGATAACCTACTCTCCTTTTCTCAACACAAGAGTTTTTCAATCTTTTAGAAATCTTAGATCAGCCTAAGATATTATAACTGAATTTCTTTTGTACAATTGGCCAACCATTTGATCTACAATCGCTTTCTCGATCTTCCTTCTTTCATATAAGATCTTAAAAAGTGCAGCGCTCTCTTTATGATCATGAGTCCATCGTGTCCACTGAGGTCCCGATATTCTGGAATTGCCATTAGGTTTATTGCTTCTACCTAGTAATCCTTATTATATATTGTAAATATTAGCTATCTGTATGCACTCATCTATCTGCTTTGGTGTAAGGTAAGGGGCTATAAAAAGGGGGACAATAAAGGGGGAGGGGGAATAAAAGCTACTTCCTTTACTAAAAAGTTGTTCGAAGCTGGAAAATCAGTAGTGGATAAACCCGAATACATTTATTTTTGTGACTTGAATTACAAAACCGTACAAACTTATGGAATTAGGTAATATTTGTTATCAATTTTGATTTTATTTTATCGTTCAATAGTTTATCCCGGGAAATTGGAGATAGCTCTTTTTAACCTAAATTTTGTATGTGTGACATTATTTACTACACATATTCGCACTTGGAAAGCTTTGTAATCACATATTTTTTTTACTTTTAGCATTATGTTGAACTATAAGTATGAGATCGTTAAGTTGAACCAATATTTAGTGTTTTCTGTCATTTTTAGTGACATTTTGTTCAATAAAACAGGCGATGTTTTAATTCCTGGCACAGGAGACATGCCTTTTTAAATTGGTTAATGACACATAACCGCAATGGCATTTTGAACCAATGCCGTTGAATAATAAGGAGCGAACTGGTAGCACTTATTAATTTAAGTAATAGACTCATGTTTATCCGGTTATTTCGGAAAGGAAGTTCCTAGTAAACGTTCATCTTGAACGCCATCAAGACAGAATGATCTTTACTGCTATCAGTATTGGTATTCCCAATTCTCCCACTTCAAGCTTTTTGGATCATATGTTCTCAACAATATGACAAATCCTTCTCTTCGTTTGCTTAATCCTTTTTAAAATCCTTTATAATTCAGAAAGCTAAATTCGCCTTAGAATTTACGCCTATGAGTATTAGTGGAGCTTTATCAAAGTCATATAGTATGAAAACTTTCTTTTCACGCTATTAATATAAATTCTACTGTTAATCCTTAAGCTCCTTTCTAAGGCAAAATTAATCTCTTATAGCTTAAAGAGAAGTAGTTGGATTTAAACTCTCATATTGTATTTCTTAATTCGTTGGCATCACGCTCTTGCTTAAAACATTAGGATGTCTCTTATTATTGTTCTAAATCTTCTAGCGTCAATTAAATCCATAGCAGGTCTACCCTGTACAAATCATTATGAAATTTCATAGAAACGCTACTGGAGCTGATAAAGTGCATCGACTTATGGGTAACTATAAAATCTAGCAGTGCATTGACTCGCGCCAAAAAAAATTGTAGAAATAATAAATTTCTATAAATTTTATAAACATCTGGTCCTTTACTATCGAAAATAGATAGCCACTTAATGACTCCATTGACACAACCTGTAACGCTTAGCTCTGGTAGGGCCTTTTGACAGTCTGGTCTGAACGTAGAAGTGCATGAAGAGGCAGACAGAGATAAAGATAACATCATTGCTGCCATTCTATCGAAAGCATCCGCGGTTCTATCGCTCCCACCCTCAAAACTTTTCAAAATCCATAAATAGAGGATTTGAGGCAGGCAAAAATCATGCCAAACCCAATGAATAAGTTTCAATGCATTATCTGATAATAATGATATGTTGAACGGAGATTTTACCACTCTGTTTTACTGATATGACAATACAATATATTACAATATTACTGTTATTTTTCAATGGTACGAGTGATTTTGTAACTGGTGGAAAATTTAAAAATAAAAACATTATTTTGATGACAGTGACAGTGGTTTATATGCTAGCAGAAAACTTATCTTTCACCTTGTACTTAAAAACTATATAATAATAATTAATATTTATTAACAGGTGAAGTCGATCTTTGTTTGCCATGCCACTCCTTCCATTAAGCATTAAAATATCATGGCTCTAACCTCGATTGTGAGATTACTTTCTTCTTGTCATTTTTTTGTACTCAGATTTTATCGATAACTAAGGCGTGTGGAAATTGACAATCGCACACGTTCTTAGTGTTTATTTGGCAAGAAAGATATGTCAAATGTACGCTGATAGGGCAACACTTAGGGAAAACCTTATGCAGAGGTTATGGTGGGGAGCGCTACTCTACCGTGACGCCATACAAGTTCACAGGTCTGTATTAGTTGTGATATTTGTAAACATCATTGTAAACATCAACTACTCATGGCAAGACAAGGTGAATTATGTAAGTTTAACGGGGCATGATAATTAGTGCTAGACGGATAGGATATTCCTTTTCTGAAGCTATGCGGATATTCACGATCCCTCGTTCTACGGTGTCATGTGCATAGCAAGGAGACTGAGTAGAAAGCGTTACCGCCCACTGTGAACAACGCAGTGCCCGACCACAGCCACTTAATTATCGTGAAGAGTGGCCTCTGGCTAGACTTAGCATTTTAACAGGCAAGGAATACTGGAAAATTTGCATCATCATTCAATGAAGGAGATAACAAACGGATAGCCATCAGGTCAGAATAACTTTCTTGGCATTCAATAGAATATGAGAGGAACAAAAAACATAAAAGAGATCCTATCAATAGTACTACACCGGAAACAATACTAAACCTGTGCTAGTGACTTCGCTAATTAGAGCAAGGTGGACTGGCAACATGTGGCACTTGCCGAAGAGTCACAGTTCTAGGTATTTCGGTCTGATGGTATGGTTCGGATATGACACAGCCTCCAAGAAGCCATGGAACCCAGTTGTCAACATGGCACCATATTGGTTAGTAGATGTTCCTTACTAGAAAAAAAGAGTGTTCACTAGCATTGGATGGGTCCGTTAAACCGCCTAAATACTTAAGTGATGTATGAGCACTACGTTGCGCTGCTTAAAAATTATTTGTATCCATGTATATAATTCATCTCTAACCAACACGATGGGATAATCAATCAAGATAATGCATCATGTCATTGCGCTCAAAATGTCCAGAATTGGTTTGAAGTGAAATCGTTAGGTTTCCGAAGAATAGTTTATCGAGCATATAACAAAACATGAGTCTAATCGAGCATATATAGAAGTGGTTGCATTTATAGGACGTCTTCAATTTAGACTCTAGATCCTGCAATTACAAGTATTATGGAAGTTTGTATAACTATCAAGACAGAATTGTTCAAACTCTCTCAAGAGGTCTACTTTCTACTTGTCGTATTGATGCCACCTTGATTTTCTGCACCTTTCCAGAATTAAGAGGATCCTACATGATAATAGTTGTCTAGCCCATGAATTTTGGCACTTAGAGAATATATATATATATATATATATATATATATATATATATATATATATATATATATATATATATATATATATATATATATATATATATATCCTGTGTTTTGGCCATATATTGCAATCCAATTTCTTTTCGTATTTAGAAAGTTGTTCTGGATTCATGATCGATAGTGAAAAAGTTTGGGATAACTTGGGTACGTAAAGTTTTTGGAGGTTTATATATACTAATGGTAAATTCTTTATTGTTCTTATGCGAGCAAATTAACTATTTTTTTTGTTTTCAATTTTCCTTTCAATAAGAGATATAACTATTTCTCCCCTAACTCGTACATATAATATTATTATGCTAAAAATTAAGGGGTCTCTTTTTTTTACACTAATATTTACTAATTTACAGTTCGGGAAAAAAGTTCCACATGTATTTGACGAGCTAGAATTATATATTCTATTGCCATTATTAAGAAATTGAGGATAAATTTAGGTTTTTAGTTATGGTACGATTAGAACTCTTAAATACTAAACTTATTACATTGGTAAAGCCCGGGAAGGGATTGCACATTTCCTAAAATTCTGCCCACTTTATATAAAATAAGTATACCAAATACGAGGGGCGGTGAATAAGTTTTGCGAATCGGTAGGGCAAAACAGAGGAAGGGGAATGGCTGTTTGTGGTGGTGTTAGGTCTAGTTATGACAAGTCAGGACCTGCAGCCGCACGCTCCTGCCTCGTCTATTTAAGAAGCAGAGGTTGATCGTAGATCGTCAGTCACAAATTTTTCAACAATGGAGAAGGTTGAGCACCGCGCAGTAATCAAATTTTTGACCAAGGAAGGCAAGAATGCAAAAGAGTTCCATGAACGCATGGTTGCAGTGCACACCGACACCGCCCCTTCCTAGGCAACCATTGCTCACTGGAATAGGGAGTTCTGCCATGGTCGTGAGTCCCTTGAAGATGACCCCCGTCCAGGACGCCTATCAGACGTGACCAACGAGAACAATGTGGCCCGTGTGGAGAGGATGATCCTCGAAAATCGACGGGTGAAGGTCGAAGAAATCGAGCGAGAACTTTGAATATCACATGGAAGTGTTATGAACATCATCCACGACAATTTGACCATGACCAAGGTCTCTGCCCGTTGGGTCCCTAGAAACTTCATGCCCCATGATCGACTTCAATGTCATCAAAGTTCATGGGAGCTACTGCTCCTGTACAACCAACACCCGACGGGATTTGAGTCACGCATAGTGACAGGTAACGAAACGTGGGTCCATCACTGGGATCCCGAGACCAAGCTAAAAAGCATGGCCTGGAAGCACAGGGGCTCTCCGACCCCCATTAAGTTCTGGACCCAACCCTCAGCTGGGAAGATCATGGCCACCATCTTCTGGGATTCTGAGGGAGTGTTTATGGTGGACTATGCGCCTCGTGGAAGGACCATCACAGGCCAATATTACGCTGAGGAAGTGGCTGGGTTGAGGAAGTGCATCCGTCAAAAGTGGCGTGGCAAGTTGACACGTGGTGTCCTGCTCATCCACGACAATGCCCCTGTCCACAAGGCCAGAATTGCAAAAGCTGCCCGGCGCGAGTGCGGATTCGAGGAGCTCAACCATCCCCCCTACAGTCCAGATCTGGCCTCTAGCGACTACTTTAGATTCCGCCAGCTCAACGCTGCATTGCGTGGACACCGATTTGGGGACGATGAAGATGTCTAGCTCGCCATCCAGGAGTGGATTGAATAGCAGTCGGGAGATTTCTGGTTGTCGGGAATTCGAAGGTTCCGGGACAAGTGGCGCAAGTGCATTGAAGTCGAGGGTAGTTATATTGAAAAATAATAAAACACTTTTCCTCATATCTCGTTTCCTTATATTTGAATTGCAAAACTTATTGACCGCCCCTCGTATTTCATCATCCTTTCATGTACATAATCCTATTCGTGTCTATATTCTAGTCATGTATCTTTTAAATGTTACTTCGATATTTTTCATTTCATTGTTTTCTGACACTCATTTCTCCTTTATGCTCTAAATTTAATCTTCCATTTGAATTCGCCTCAAATCTTATTAAAATGATATTTACTTTAGGCTGCTGCGTTTATAGGTTCTTAATAATTTTCTTCTAGCTGTTCTTTTAATTGTTCCTTGTGTGCTTCTGAGGCTTGAATATTTTGAAGAAATAACCTATTTGACATCTTAATTATTACTTTGACATATATAATAGTTACCCAATCGTCTTCCTTTTTGGAACGTGTTTTTTACCAGTAAATAAGGCATCCATGATGTTAAATTTATTGTCTGAATTCTGTTTCCACCTTTTTTAATAAAACTTCACTGGAAGGTGTCTTAATCTTCTTACCCTTACTCGTCAACTTTATGTAAGAGATTCGTTAAGCCAAGAGGTTATTAAAATACTGAACTCGCGGTTGCCTGCCCGCTTTTATGAGCAAGGAGCCTAAAGCTATACGCGTGATCCGAAGCACTAGTCACATTTTACGTGTTGTGAGTATTCTGCCTCGGATCTTACTCTGTTGTTCCGTGTACTAAAGAGTAATTGACTTATTAATTGAAACAGAACTATCTTGTTTAGTCATCTTTTGGATACCAATTTCTTCCATTTTTTTATACCTGAAGAGGCCAGAATGTTTGGCTTATTTTTACTTCGTGATTTGGGGGCAAATTACTGTTCCCTGGATCTCTACATCTCAATGGATTATAAAGTCACCTGGTGTTTATATCTAAAAGTTGAGTAAATCATAAGAGGTAAAATGAAAACTGTCATTTCAAGCCTTATCGACTTTATTTAAATAGGAGTCACTCAGTAAATGATGTAACATTTCTGGAATCTTCTTTTCCTATTAATAATAAATTATTAGATAAGATTCTTATTTCAAGGAGGATTAGATTATTGTAAATTGAAAAGTCGCTCATTATTTCTACCCTGAATGTTCTTTTAACCTGTAGAGTTCGATAAAGATTTGTCATTCACTTCTTCACAAATAGCTAAGAGTGAGTGGAACAGACTCTTCATTTTGCTAACCTCGGTAAGAAGACTCGAAGTTGAATTAAATTTTGAGGTAAATCGATTGATCATGGCACCATTCTCTTGGTTTAGTTGAATCAATTGAATGATTTATCTGATGGGGGTAAAAAACGATGAGAAATTAACGAGGGATTCATATAAGATTGAAAAGCTGGTTTCGAGATGCAGAGAAAGAAACTTTATATATATATTACGTAGAATTTGTATAAAGAGAATAATTTGTCAATTTTTTATATAGTGTTGAGTAGAATATTATAACTTATCATAGATCTTTGTGACTGTAGGGTACATAACTTCTCATTGAACTATATAAATATGTAAATGTACACTAAGATATATTTTGCCTACGTACACACTTCTAACAAAAAATATCCCATGTACACGAGACGATTAATCATTTCTCAAAGAACAAATAGCAAAGGTAACATGGATATACATCTCGTACTTTAAAAAAATGAATCTTTCCATCCTTTTCAAAACGCGAGATGAAAACAAATATTTGTTTTTGTAAAGCCTTCGCAAACTTTTGTTAGTCTGAAGTAGCGACTTAAAAACAATCATGTTTGCTCATTATTTTTTCGAGAAAAGCCCATAAAAGAACGTAATTGCAGGCTAAATCTGAGCGTCAGCTAGAGAAAACGGTTGCAATAAAATATTTGCATGTAATATTCTGTATGTTGTTAATAAAAAAGACAAGGCAATATCAAATATTTTTCTGGGAAATATCAAGTTTCTTTACACGAAGGCATTTTTAATTTTCTAGCCTAAACATTAAGATTTCCCACTTATCGCTGTGTAATTACTATAAAACAAATACTTTTGCCATTTATTTGATTAAGTATTCAGTATTTTTAACCCTAACTTTTTAAAAAATGATATCTTAATACATTAAAAAAATGCCACTTCCAATCTGGTTTACCGTTCAAATTATTCTCAGTTCATAAGGTATCAGTCTCCTTATATTTGCCTAACCACTGTAAATTCTTTTTCTCTAGCTAAACTACCATTTACTATAATAAATAAGATTTCAAAGACGAAAATAATCATTTTAATCATGGAAAAAATAATTGTTTTGAACAAAAGATCGAAGTCTGGTTTGGCACAATCCACTTTTCATGCACTCTATTTCTTCTGGAGTAGATATCTAGAACTAATTCTACTTCCGATTTGTTTTCAGTCGAAAGTTTTAAAATCAACTTATAAAGCTGCTGTAAAAGTTTATCGGAAGATAGTTTTCTTTTGCTTGTGATTCATTTCATTCTCACTCTCGTTATTGCCTGAGTAAATATGTAAAGGATCATTTAAATGTAGGCCTTGAGAACTTCCTTCCTTGGTGTTGTTATTAATGAAGGGAAGGTGAATTTTATAACCATTAATTTTTTTTTCTAAGATACTACCACTACCCTTTAGTCTTTTATTCTATTTTGCATCTCTTTTTGAAGAAAATTATAATTGACGCGGTGGAAAATTCGATCAAAATCTTCTTTCCTTTAGAAACAATTGTAAATACAATGAGAAGCATTATGGAAAAAAAATTGCCACGGAATTGATAAGATCGGTTACGTCAGGCCATTCCACTATACTAAAGATTAGAGACGCAGAATAAATCTTGCCTCGACAGCCACATGCATCACATGCCCAGACTACATCACACATGCACTTATAGACTGCCCAAACCTTACACGAGCTCCCAATAAAAGAGACATCTCTCTTAGCGACCTGTGGACCCACTTAGGAAGCGTGGTGGCCTTCTATTACATTAGGTTAGGTTAACCTTACTCATTCGACTACATTAGGTTAGGTTAACCTTACTCATTCGACTACATTAGGTTAGGTTGACCTTACTCATTCGATTACCAGCCTGTGTACACTGCTGTTGTTTTTTGCTCCAACTGACAGAAATGAGGTTGGAAGAAAGTGGATTTAGAGTTTCAATTCACTACTGTTACGCACCAAAACTTTCAATAAGAGTTGATATGAATGAAATTTGCGATAGTGAAGGAGAAGGCACAGGAGAAGGTTTCGAGTTGGTGCAGACGGTTCAACTCCAGGGATCTTACTCTTGACGATCAACAACGTTCTGGCCGACCATCAACCTGGTATCTGGGACAGATTCAGATGCTGGCTGATCGCTGGAAGAAGATCGTTGAGAATGATGGACATTATTTTGAACAATAAATGTTGGTGTTGCTTCAGGAAATTCTGTTGTTTTCTTTCCGCTTCCTAATTCAGTGAGGACTTTGTGGCCAACCTAATAATATATGGGGCTAATTATTTATGATAAAATTAAATGCAGATTTATTGTTTAAATTTGGAGTTATCATCACCAATAGACCCTTTCCTCCACAAGTGGGTCAGCGTGCTTCAATGCGACTAGAACTACCCACTACTCCTAATCCCTTTATGTTCTAGGAGGTATAACCCCACTTATTTTTTCCGCAAGCAAAAGAACCTAGCGTGATTGGGTCCTTCTTGCTGTAGCGTCTCTCCCAGTCAAGATTTATCCCTGGTCAGAACATCCCAAGCACGCCCCCTTAAAACCTTTACCATTCACACCAATCATATACAATATCAAACACTTCCTCCTCATCCAGCCCTTTACAGTATCTCTCAAACACTCAGTCATACAATCGTTCCCCCCTTTACGCCATTTTCCAACCCTTCTTACACCCTGAAATTTCTTCTCGTGTATTCTCTTCATATGTCTATTTCCTCACTCTATCCAACTTTCGCACACCAAGCATTCCTCTCAAGTTGTCAACTTGCACCGATATCATTCGAGATCCTTCTACAAATAACGACCATTTTCCTTTTCAGCATTCATTTTTTGCCCACTCCTCTCACACAACCCTCTTAGAGATACAATTAAATTTTCTGAATCTTACTCATTCTCAACCTAACATTGACAGAACCCATTCCTCACTATTAATCATCAATCTCACACCTCTTTCCCTAAGTTCTATTTGCACTTCTCTCATTAGTCTATCATTATAGACATTAAAGAGCCATTGTGTCATTGCACAAACTCTGTGTTACTCCACACTACCTTTGTATATCAAACCACCCACTCCGCCTATTTTACACTTGAACTTACGCCTTACTTCCAAAATAATGCTCTTCAACAGACTTATGACACATTTCTTCCATTCAGCTTTCTCCCATTTACCCCTTATACGATGGCATTATTAATACACTCTTCCTGTCTCAAGGCACTTTCTCACTTTCAGATGCCTTACATCACAGCGACCAGACCCATTTTATAGTGCATAACCACTACGGTTAAGCATTACAGCGAGTATAATATTTACCAATTACCCTCCCCTTTTTTGGACCTCTCATACCCCTACTTACCTCTTAGATATCTCTTTCATACCTACTATTGCATCCGATTTACGCTTTCAAAACCAATCAGATTTAGGTTTTCCTCATCTCCCATAGCCGCATGATAGAACTCATCAAAGCATTTTCGACATCAATATCCTCAATACTCCCAAGTACCCTGGTATTCTTCTTGATATTGACAGAGCTATTCTTTCACTGGTTCCTCCCCCTTCTCTTTTCCTTTCAAAAGAGTTTCCTCTTGTCATTTTAGATCCTGATTTTCTTGTGTAAGTGTTTAATGTCCTGCTTCACTTAATAAGTTGTTTTACTTTCCTTTTTATCTCCTTGTTTGCATTCAGCCGTATCGTCCTGACATCCACATCTGGGCTACTAAGCATTTGCCTATACGACTCCGATTTACTTTTCAATACTCGTGTTACATCTTCATTCCACCTCTTAACATTTTTGTCCCTTTTTCCATTCCTGGCACATCCACGCACAGAATTTGCCCTTGCCTCCTACCACTTCCTTATTTTTTCTATATTTGTTCAATCTCCGTACTCGCACTCATTACATATTTTATACTCTCAGGATTCTCATGTACTCCCCCCCTTTCTCTGTGATCCACTAACCTTAAACTTAGGATTCTCCCTTCGTTTCCAGTATGCTCACGTCTTTTCATCCCTACAACACCCAATGCACCCTTACACACCACAGACATGTAATCAAATATTCACATATTCATACTTCCAGCATGATATTTTTTCTTACTAGGTACAGATCAAACCCTTGTGTCTATATATACATTATTGTTCTGAAACAGATGTCTGTTACAGATAGTCATCAACAAGAACCCTACTCATCTCTTTCATTTTTGTTCTCTTCTGGTGAACTAAAAGTTACAGTTATCCTATCTCTCGTTCTCTCACATATTCTTATATTCCTATCTTCAATCAACCGATACCCATTTAGAAGTCCATCCACTACTTGTTCCATGCCATTTCAGAATCACCCTTTATCACCCCCATTTTTATTATTGTAGGATCAAGAGATTATAATCACACACAATCACAATCTTTCAAATCTCAACTTCATCAACATAATTCTCGAGCTCATGCATTCTAACCCAACTATTACATTATTACATGCTCAGTCATAAGCAATGATCACCTTTATCTACTTCTACCTCGATAATTTAGAATTGATCTCGCTCTTTTATCTCCTTTTCACACAAACTCTTCAATCCCTTTCTTGTTTCTCTCACATAGAGCAAGCATTTTAACTCTGCGTATTTTAAAGTCTTTGATTACCACTTCCCTCCTGTCGATATTACATATACACATCACAATCCATAAATCCACTTGATTCATACTTTGACGCGGATTACCTGGCTTGACGGAATGGGGTCCACAACATCTTTGCCTATTACTGACATTGCGTTTTATGCTCGTAGCACAAAGCTTTCATAGGTGCGGCTTCCCAGGCCAGCAACCCCCTATCAGGCTATAGTTGCCGTTTTTGATATATGTCGGAGGACCGAATGGGTCTTTACGATGCTGTGATAGGATACAATGAAACTGAAACAAAGATGTGCCTCACAGTTCGTGCAATGTGTTTTGTAAAATAAAATCAGTTCTTATTTGTCTTCTATGATGTTCTAGTGGAAGTATAATGTCGAAAGTAATGTTGAATTAAATCGTATATAATCCACATCAGGAGGTAATATTGACTTACTACTGCTTATTTGGGGTTTATTTTGAGAATTTCTCGCCAAGAATGAGGCTATTTCAATTGGAGAACGCTTAATAGAGATAGAAATCTTTAACTGTCAGTTTTATTAATTATTTATCTACAGCTATGCAAATATATATATATGTATATATATATATATATATATATATATATATATATATATATATATATATATATATATATATATATATAAGAGAGAAAGAGAAATTTGACGCGAATGAGCAAGAGACAAGAAACAGGAGTTTTTTAAAGGTAAGAGAAAGGGACATTTGAAGAATACTAGGATAGAGAAAAGGGTGGCACAATGACGGCAATCCTTGCTGAACAGAGTAAGCCTTCATACAAGAGATGGATCTGCCTAGTGAGATCCAACCTCGATGGTATAAGCGAATACCAGGGACTTGGGGAAACAGACTTGCGACAGAATGAAGGCGATGGGTTCTCAAACTCAATCTGCCGATATTCGGAAACCCAGAGTATTTATTTGACGGCTATTTTTTTTTTGTTCCTCCTCTTAAGTGGCTAGCAGTTTCCCCACTACGGAGATCAGCGCTTACTTGGCGAGGTAAAAGCTTTTAGCGCCCAACTTAATTAACTGCACCTGTAAAGCGGCTGACGGTTATTCAAATTCTTTCTTCTTTTATTTTTCACTTTGGATTCAGAGATTACTCCACGTGGAGTTATACTTAGGAGACATAGAGAGGGAAGGAGTTCATGAAACAAATGAAGGGGGTATTCTTCTTGGCGTCCCTTTCCCTTACAGTGTTGTGAATATAGAACTTTTTCATCATTGCACTATTTTTTATTTTTTTAATTTGTAAATGAGCTGAGCTAGAATCAGAACCTGGACACTGGCCTAATGTCCCCCCTAACCCCTACAAATCGTCACAAAACAACTTGGAAGATAAATGAAGGAAATGTTGAAATGACCATTTTCTATTTACATGCCATAACTTCGTTATTACAATGCCACTATTGACAGAGGTAACAAACTGCAGAATAATGACAAAGCATTTTTTTTAATTGGATCAAAATTCTATAAAATATTCTGTAATTATCCTTTAAAAAACCAAGGTAGAAAGAAAATATAAACAATATACTTAATTAATAACAATATAACATTGATCTAAGCCAAATGTTTAAAATAAGACTGTGATTATATTCAAAATCAATATTTAAATGTAAATAATGTTATCAGAGCCTCTTAGGCCGAATTCAAACATACCATGTATTATGGGCGACGGATCAGTTAGTATTCATTCCTATACCAAATACCGAATGTTTCTCCATATACCATGAACTCTTTTTTGCAAAGTAATGAAATTTAGAGGTATTTAGAATAGTATTTATTAGACAAGCCCTCAATATCTCAACAAATTTTATTAAAAAAAAGGAGTAAAAAGACTTTATAACAATAGCTTGCAAGTAAAAGGTAATGATACGAAATCATTTTTTTCATATACATATACGTTTAGTCTATATGGTTTAAATTATGCACAGATTCTACGTCCCCTAAAAGTTTCAGTGATCTTCTATTTCGAATTTGGTGTAGTCAAGAGTAGTCTAGAACATTATAACAACACTTCATCATAGCAAAAGTTAGTGAACTAGGTAAGATGAGCGATCAGCTGATTAGTGAAGAACTAATGTCCCTAAATCTATACTGCAGTCATAATAATAAAATTTACTGTGCTCGCCTTTTGCAAACCGGGGAGAGATCATTCTACTTCAACCGGTTTCCGCCAAATCTCTCAAACTCTTGCGTGTGCAAGTTGATGGAGAAATTGGTAAATGTTAGATTAGCCTTTATCCTGGACAGCGGAGGCCATCTATCTTCCGCACAGTGCAGCTTCCGCAAGTTCCACTCCAAGTCGGATGCTCTGCTCCGACTGCACAATGCCGTCTGCGAGGCTTTCCACCGTAGACAGCACTACGCCACGGTCTTTTTTCGATCTGGAGAAGGCCAATGATACCGCATGGCGATACGGTATCATGGAGACTCTCCACACGATGGGGGCGAGGAGACGCCTCCCAGTCTTGATATCTGAATTTTTGCGAGATCGTCGATTCCACGTACAGGTGGGGAGAGCTCTCTCCGGCCCAGGGGAGCAGGAATGGGGTGTGCCGCAGAAAAGTGTTCTCAGTGTCACACTCTTTGCCCTGAGCATCACCGGCATCACCTCAGTGCTGCCGAAAGATGTTCTCGCTACGTTCTACGTGGACGACATTTCGATCTCTTTTGGCGTGGCCCAAATGCCAACTCTGGAGCGTCGACTCCAACAGACATTGAACCGCGTCTCTCGCTATGCCGAAGCGCACAGGTTTCGGTTTTCTTTGGCCAAGACTATGGTGGTGCACTTCTGCCACCATCCACGGCCTCACCCAAACCCAGATTTGTTTCTTAATGGAGTGCGCCTGGATGTGGTTGAGTCGCACTGTTTTCCTGGTCTTGTATTCGACCAACGTCTCATCTGGGAGGCTCATATTCGCAGCCTTAGGGTCTCTTGTACCCGCACCATGGATATTTTCCGTTCCGTGACGTTCAGCGCTTGGGGTGCTGATAGGGCTACTGCCCTACTTTTTTATCGATCCTTTGTTCGTCCGAAGCTATACTACGGATGCGAGTTTTATGCATCCGCAGCCGAACGTTTATTGCAGAAGGTGGATTCGATGCACCACACCGGCCTTCACCTTGCGACCAGTGCCTTCCGCACTTCCCCCATTGAGAGCCTGTTGGTCGATGCTAGGGAGATGCCATTCGCTCTGCGCAGCGTGCAGTGCATCACTCACCTGTACGCGCGAGCACCGCGTCTCGCTCAGTCGCCAACAGCTCTCACTGCATCCGCAGCTGATCTCGACGGTGCCTATGCCACCAAGAGACGCCAGTCATACCCTAACCCGTTTGGGTTTAGGGCTAGGAAACTCCTTCGAGGGCTAGATATAGCTCTCGGGCCAGTAGCGCCCCTGGTTCTGCCAAGGACGCCACACTACAGGGGACCCAATTTGGCTATTTGTCGCCACGCCTCTGCTCCTAAATCTTGTACGGCGCCGGAAGTATTGCGTTTGCCCTTTTTGGAGCACACCTCATGTCACGCTGGAACCATGCCAGTGTATACGGATGGCTCCAAGTCCCAAGAGGGAGTTGGCTTCCACGCCGTATCCCCTCTATTTAAAGTCAGCGGGGCTCTGCCAGGCTCTGCGTCTGTCTTTACGGCTGAGCTGGTGGCAATACACCACTCGGTACGGGAGATTACGCAACGTGCACGGTTCGGAGACCGGATTGTGATCTATAGCGCCCCACAAAGCCCCCTGAGTGCTCTCGAGGCATTGGAATCTCCGCATCCCCTGGTTCGCGATATCCGTGACGCCACGGTTTTGGCGAGCCGGGCAGATGTCGAGATTATCTTCTGCTGGGTTCCTAAACATGTAGGAATTGCGGGGAATGAGCGTGCCGATGAGGGCGCCAAAGAGTCCGCGAGGACTCTGCGACTGGACCAGCGTTTTGCTCTTCCTCACACCGACTACATGGCAGGAATACGGGAAGCTCTTCGGACTGCTTGGCAAAGAAGATGGGAGACGGTCGAAGGGAACTTAAGTTTGTGTGCCATTGCGCCGCGACTGTTCCCATGGACCTATCCCCCAATGCCGCGACGGCTTCAGGTCGCTTTTTGTCGTCTCCAAATCGGACACACTCGTGTGACGCATCGCTATTTGATGGAACGCTTGCCTGCGCCCTATTGCGACGACTGCGTCGTCCCCCAGACTTTTCGGCACATTTTTGTCGAATGTCCCAGTCTGGGTGATCTTCGCGCACGTTACCTGTCCCGGTACCGGGATGGGCGGGGTCGCTCCCGCCTTACCTTGTACTTGGGTCGAGTGCGTGCACCATGACTGGTGGACTGATAGACTTTTGGAGGGAGGCCGGCCTTCTCCATTGTATTTAAGTTAAATTTTGTTTTTGTTGTTTGTTTGTTTGTTTTTGTAGGCCGCAGGCTCCTGCGCCGGGGGAAGGGGGACCTCCCCTCGAAGCCGGAGCCTGCTCCCTTGTACTCGGGTCGAGTGCGTGCACCATGACTGGTGGACTGATAGACTTTTGGAGGGAGGCCGGCCTTCTCCCTTGTATTTAAGTTAAATTTTGTTTTTGTTGTTTGTTTGTTTGTTTTTGTAGGCCGCAGGCTCCTGCTCCGGGGGAAGGGGGACCTCCCCTCGACGCCGGAGCCTGCTCCCTGATTGTTATCCTCTTTTTATTGTTGTTTCTGTTAATTTTTTTATTTTAAAGTAGCCTAGAACTGGGTAGTTTTTTTTTGCGGCGACTTATGCCCAAGTGGGCAGTCGCCAGAGAGCCCCTTGAAAAAAAAAATGCCTCCAAGCAAGACGACCCCAAAAGTCGATGATTTGCAGAAGTTTTGCAAAGATGAGTGTCACAAAATTTCATCTAAAGATTTTTTGAATGTAAAAAAAAAAAATATTTGTGTGTCATTAAGCTAAAATCTTATAGTGCGCAATTACAAGGTGAAATAGAGTCAACAAGGAACCTCACTAATTGAGCATTTTGTTGTCACACAAATCAAACATTAAATAATATGACATCTGTTAACAATGAATTAATGCAAAACAAAGCAAATACTTGTAAATAACACTAAGTTGATAGTCAAAAATCAATGTAACTTTGCAAAGCAAAATACTTGTAAATAATGCAAATTAAATCGCTGTGCTTCCACGCTAAACATACACACGGTCACACACATTAGAATGCAGGTGCTAGCCGACGGTTTGGCAGCAGAGATAACAAAGACAATTGAAATAGCACACAAAGTAATGAATCTGTTATAGAGAGGGACTCTGACTCACCAGCCATTGACATGGACTCGTGAAAGATGAAACCTTATTTTTTACGGATTTCGGCGTGATAAAGATCGGCAGATTTCTTAATTCAAACACTCTCTTGGTATACACGCGCCTACACTAATACACTGACATACTTTCTGATTAATAAACTGTGCCCAGAGTTTGGATTGGAGTAACGTAGGTACGCCCCTAAATGTTTTTTAGAATAAAAGTGCTTTCAAAACATACAAGGACAGTCTGACAGAGGGAGAAATACAAGAAACACTGAGTCTATTAACACCGATAGCCTGTTAGTTACAAGGATGTGAGCACACTACGAACTAAGAACCTAGCGATTTCACTTGCCAGACATGAGGTGATTATAAGACCAAAACTAAATCCTACAAAACTGCCATTTTCTTCTGATTCCCTACCTTTGCCAAGCAACAAGCCGGCTACCGTTTACTAGCTTACAGGTGAATTACCAGCAGACATCTGGTGTCTTATATAATTCTACGGCGTAATCCACAGCTGCCGATAGCTTTAAGACAAAATATTACCATTTGTTTCACCTTCCTTAAACAGATAGCCTACCAATAAGCAAGTGACACCCTCACACCTATAAGGTTATACTATTGACTATTAGTTACCAAATTGTTTGTGGTATGAATACTATTATTCTTTTAGTTGTCTATCAAACTTTGAAACGTTGAGTGTGTCAATTAATAATCTTTCAATGACATATTTCATTATCCTGCAATAAAGATTTCATAAAAATATGGCAAAAAATTCTTATTGGAAAGGGTGTTAATAATTTCCAGAGCAACCGTACGTAGAGGTAGTATTTTAATGTACTAATACTGATAAAGATCCGGCAGATTTCCTAATTCAAACACTCTCTTGGTGTACACGCGCCTACACTATTATACACACATACCTTCTGATCAATAAGCTGTGCCTAGCGTTCGGATTGGAGAAACGGAGATACGTCGTTCGCTTAAAAAAACTACTCCCAAACGTCATTATTTTTGGCCGTCAAATACCGAACGCACGTTTTCTACAACGGATCTCGCATAAAGCCGTGATCTTCAAAAATGAATTCCCTTGTAACTTGACGCACGACAAGCGTTCTTTCCTAAACCAGACTGAGAATATACTCTCAGGATTATACAACAATGCAAACTGAACGCCATTCAAGTGGTGATTTTCCAACCCAGAACTAAAACCAAGCCTGCGATAACCTTATTCAATTTTGCTGCCTAAATTGGCCTGTAAATTCTCGTTGCCATTATAGCAACGTGACCTGCTCATAATTTTGCTGGCAATTAGGGTTTATTAACTTTAAAATTCAAGCGAGTTTTGGTAGAAATGAAGAGAGAGCTCTATTTATAGCCCAGGTGAATGCCACTGTACAACATGAGAAAATATCGTGTTAATATACTTCCATAATGTTTAAAAAAATGTTAAGAGGAAAGGTTTTTTATAATCATGTTCTTTATTTATACTTCTTTAAGAAAGCGGAAACAGAGAAAAACTCAAATAAGGCCTAATCAATCTATGATCAACTAAATATAAAAATTAAATCATATGTAACAGTTATCTTTGCCCCCCCCCTCCTTCTTCAATCTTTATAGATACCACACTATATCTGGACACACAACCTACACATACCTAAATACCTATCTAAAACATCCATAAACCTATTCACAAAAAGACAGAATAGCTTTCTCTCCCCTCAAAATAATAGTTGCACTCTCTAACCTTGACTATCATAAATCGAACTGGCACTCATGAATCTTACCTCAAGGTTAACCACTCCTACTCAATCGTATACCCACAATAGTGGACATCACCCTAGAACCACCCATTTCATTCTCACATAAATAATATATTCTTAAAGGACATATCCATGCACAACACTCACATAACAGCCACAAACACCAACTGCAAACTCAAAGAAAGACACACGATTAGTCCAAATCGTGTGTGGCCAAGTGTGTCAATTGCGGAGAGCCGCACCTCGCTTCTTCCAAGCAATGTGGTGCATATCTCGTTGAAAAAGAAATCCTTGCCGTTCAGGCCGGGGATCGACTCTCATTCCGCGAGGCTAAGGACTTGGTCCTGGCAAGCCCAGCTCTGCCTGCGACGTCTTATGCCTCAATAGTTAGAACGGCCCCCTTTGCTCCTGGCCCATCCAGGCCAACCAGCACGGTTGTTTACGCGCACATTCGGAGCCCTTCTGCGGGCTCTACTCAACCCGGGCGATCCCCTGGTAAAGCTGGCGGCAAAAAGGGTTCACACCCAGCCCCGGCTAAAACCAGGGCTTCCCCCTCTTATCCCAGCGTGACCGTTTCCCGGAAGGCGAAATATCCACGCGCCTCCACGCGCAACACCCCTGAAGATGGTTGCTAGGCCATCTTCCGGGGTTTTCTAAAGCTGTCCCACGAAAGGAGGACAGCAACAAAGGAGCTTCGGCTCCTTCGCCCACGCCTAGTGGTGGGCTGAGCTGCTTAGAGACGGTGTTCCTCGAAAAGAGGCCCCCCCGCCTCCGAATCGCAACGCCCGCCTAAGGTTTCGAGGCGGAGGAAGAAAAGACTCGCATGGCCAGCCCAACCTCCCCCAATAAGTCTTCGAAGGATACACACCTTCAGCGCTTTGTCCGGTCAACAGCGCCCGGGGTTCTGCCCCTGGGAAGCGTACGGCCATTTCCGTAAGGGTCTTCAGTTTGAGGAGGGCCCCCGCGTCTCCTCCGAGCTAGGCCTAGAGGGCATATTCCTCCAATTCTAATTGCCGTGGACTCCAAGCCAACTGGGAGGAGCTGCGGAGGCTCGTCTTGTCCCGTTCCCCGTTAGCTATCTTTTTGCAGGAGACCATGCTAGGCGCGTTCTCCCTGCCTGCCCTCCCGGGGTATAAGGGTCTTGCGATCCCACCACCGCGGGATGGCTCGGCTGGGGGATGCGCGCTTTACACCCGGCATGATATCTCCGTTCTTCCTTTCTATTTAGATGCCTCCTTTCAGGCAGTGGCTGTGCAGCTGCACCTAGATAGGAGGTATACTATAATTTCTACGTACAATCCACCGTCAGCTGACTTCGACGCGGGAAACTTCCGCCACGTCGTGGCACGGTTGCCGAGGCCCTTTCTCTTGCTTGGAGATCTGAACGGCAGGCATTCACTCTGGGGAGATTACTCCATGAATCACAGCGGACACGTCCTTGCCGATCTGATCGAAGAGCTTGAGATGGGTGTCCTAAACGTGGATGAGTTTACGCATCACTGTCCGAAAACCGCTTCATTTTCTTGCCTTGACCTATCTTTGTGCTCTTAGGATGCACAGCCTGATTTTGATTGGGGAGTGGTCGATGACCTCCATGGTAGTGATGACTTTCCCATTCAAATATCATTTTCGGGCAACTGCCGCCTGAGAGCCCAACTAGGTGGTGCTTGGCGCGGGCGCGGTGGCCTGCAATTCAGTAAATGACTGAATTCTCTATCTCAGTCGAGGAGTTTAGGTCGGTAGATGAGGCCGTTAAGTTCTTCTCCGGCAACCTCATCGCCGTGGGCCTGACTACTATTCCTAGGACGTTTGGCCGTTTTACAAGCTGACCGCTTCCATGGTGGTCGGCCGAGTGTGAGACGGCCCTCAAACAGAAGCGTTATGCCTACATGCGCTATAAGCGCCGCCCGAACGATTTCACTGTCGCTGAATTTCGTCGGGCTAGGGCTAGGTTCCGGTATACTTCGAAGCACGGCCGCCACTCTTCTTGGCGGGCATACGTGTCTTCACTTAACAGGAAGCCCCTTTTAGCTAAGGTGTGGAAGCGAGTCAAAATGATTCGGGACAAGTTCTCGCAGGGCCCATCTCCCCTTCTCCAGGAGAATGGGACCGCAATCTCAGACTCCGCGTCCGTGGCGGAATCCTTAGCGACCGCTTTTTCCGCATTCTCTAGCCGGGATGCTGCTGCGCCAACATTTAATGCACGTCGTGATGTCGCGGAAGGCTGCCGACTGGACTTTACCTCCAGAGGCGAAGAACTCTTCAACGACAAGTTTACTGTGAGTGAGTTGCGCCCTGCTCTCGCTTCGTGCGCGGACACCGCCCATGGTCTTGATGATGTCCCGAAAGCAAGGCTTCGACACCTGGGCGTGCAAGGCATGGCCTTTATGTTAGATTTGTTCAAGAGGATCTGGAGGAAGGTCTTCTCCCAGACTCCTGGCGAATTGCTACAGTCCTCACCTTTCGCAAACCGGGGAGAGATCACTCTACTCCGACCGGTTTCCGCCCAATCTCTCTAACCTCTTGCGTGTGCAAGTTGATGGAGAAATTGGTAAATGTTAAATTAGCCTTTTTCCTGGACAGCGGAGGCCATCTGTCTTCTGCACAGTGCGGCTTCCGCAAGTTCCACTCCACGTCGGATGCTCTGCTCCGACTGGAAAATGCCGTCTGCGAGGCTTTCCTCCGTAGACAGCACTACGCCACGGTCTTTTTCGATCTGGAGAAGGCCTATGATACCGCATGGCGATACGGTATCATGGAGACTCTCCACACGATGGGGGCGAGGGAACGCCTTCTAGTCTTTATATCTGAATTTTTGCGAGATCATCGATTGTGCGTACGGGTGGGGGGAGCTCTCTCCGGCCCAAAACGCAGGAACAGGGTGTTTCGCATGAAAGTATCCTCAGTGTCACACTCTTTGCCCTGAGAATCAACGGCATTACCTCGGTGCTGCCGGCAGATGTTCTTGCTACGCTCTACGTGGATGTCCTTTCGATCTTTTTTGGCGCGGCCCAGATGCCAATTCTGGAGCGTTGACTCCAACAGGCATTGAACCGTGTCTCTCGCTATGCCGAAGCGCACAAGTTTCGGTTTTCTTTGGCCAAGAGTAAGGTGGTGCACTTCTACCGCCATCCACGGCTCCACCCCCACCCAGATTTGTTTCTTAATGGGGTGCGCCTGGATGTGGTTGAGTCACACCGTTTCCTTTGTCTTGTTTTCAACTGACGCCTTACCTAGGAGGCTCAAATTGCAGCCTAAGGGGCTTTTGTACCCACGCCATAGATATTGTCCGTTCCGTGACGTTCAGCGCTTGGGGCACTGATAGTACTGCCCTACTTATTTTTCGATCCTTTGTTCGTTCGAAGCTCGACTAGTGATGCGAGTTTTATGCATCCGCAGCCGAGCGTTTATTGCGGAAGGTGGACTCGATCCACCACACCAGCCGTCGCCTTGCGACCGGTGCATTCCGCACTTCCCCCATTGAGAGCCTGTTGGTCGAGGCTGGGATGATGCCTCTCACTCGCCGGTACACGCGAGCCCGGTGCCTCTCTCATTTGCCAACAGCTTTCATTACATCCGCAGCTGATCTCGACGGTGCCCCTTCCGCCGAGAGACGCCAGTCATAACTTAAGCCCTTTGGGTTTAGGGCCAGGAAACTCCTTTGAGAGCTAGATATAGCTCTAGGGCCGGTGGTGCCTCTGGTTCTGCCCATGAGAACACCCTGGAGGGTACCTCATTTGGCTATTTGTCGCCACACCTCTGCTCCCAAAGCTTGTAATGCGCCGGGAGTATTGCGTTCGAACTTTTTGGAGCACACCTCGTGTCACGCTGGAACCGTGCCAGTGTGTACGGATAGCTCCAATTCCCAACAAGGGGTCGGCTTCCATGCCGTATCCCCTCTGTTTGAAGTCACCGGGGCTCTTCCAGGCGCTACGTCTGTCTTCACGGCCGAGCTGGTGGCAATAAACCACTCGGTAGGGGAGATTACGTGACGTGCCCGGTTTGGAGACCGGATTGTGTTCTATAGCGACTCACAAAGCGCCCTGAGTGCTCTCGGGTCATTGAAATCTCCGCATCCCCTGGTTCGCGATATCCGTGACGCGACGGTTTTGGCGAGCCAGGCAGATTTCGAGATTATCTTCTGCTGGGTTCCTGGACATGTAGGAATTGCGGGGAATGAGCGCGACGAGGAGGGAGCCGAAGAGGCCGCGACGACTTTGCGCCCGGACCATCGTTTTGCTCTTTCTCACACCGACTACATGGCAGGAATACGGGCAGCTCTTCGGACTGCTTGGCCAAGAAGATGGGAGATGGTCGACGGGAACTTAAAGTTGCGTCCCATTGCGCCGCGACTGTTCTCATGGACCTATCCCCCAATGCCCGACTGCTTCAGTTCGCTTTCTGTCGTCTCCGAATCGGACATACTCGTATGACGCATCGCTATTTGATGGAGCGCTCGCCTTTGCCCTATTGTGATGACTGCGTCGTCCCCCATACTGTTCGGCACTGGTGGACTTGTTGAATTTTGTGGGGATGCCGGCCTTCTCCCTATTATTTAAGCAGGTTCTTTTGGTTTTTTTACTTCTTTTTTTTGCCATATAGGTCATTCGCTCCTGCGTCGGAGGGACCTCTTCCCCGACTCAGGAGCTTGCTTACTGCTTGCTTCCTCTTCCCTTTTTTGGGGGGTGGGGGTTGTTTTCTGTCTTTTTTAATTTTATTTGGGAGTAGCCTACTACTAGGCCAGTTTTTAATTTGGCGACTAATGCCCAAGTAAGCAGTCGCCAGATGAGCTCTTTAAAACAAAAAAAATCAAAAACAGGCCCAATGGCAATCAGAAAACCAACCTCTCCTATGTGGGTAAAAAAATATAAAAAAAACAAACCTGGACTCCTCACTACACTCTCCAGTAACCTTATCTCATCCTATGCTGCTAATTCATCGACCATCTCATAACATCTTCCAATATAACTTCTTTAGAAAACATTTGAAAGAGACTACTTACCGCTGTCTCATTCCTACAAGCAACCAGGTTTGAGAGAACAGAACCCCTATTCTCCCCCTAACAATTTCCAGAGATTAAATTAATTTTAGCTCTCAATTCTCAGGTATATTCTGATAAATACTGACCCCTTTGCAAACACAATCCTATATTTCATGAAAATGATACAACTTTAAGTTTAATGAGTTAAAATCACGATCACAAATTGATAAAACTTTTGATGAATAAAATCATTGAATGACCGATGAATGCAGATGGGCATTGACAATCTTCGTTTTGCAAAAGGCGACAAATAGTGTAAGCCCCTTGAATCCCAATCATTGATATGTGTAACTGATAAAGAGAGCCACTTTGCCGAAGTTCTTCATTCCTAACATAAAAACTGTTTTTGAAATGGGAGGGGATGTCGCGGGGACCTGAACTGAGAGCGAGGATGAAAATAGAAATCCTTTATTCCAGAGTAAATTTTTTAGGTAAGAGATTAAAATGGAAAGTCGTATAGGGAAAAACAAAGGAGACCAGAGCGTTAAAAGAAATTGGACAAATAGAACGGGTAGAATAAATCTACAATCGAGTGGAAGATATATATATATATATATATATATATATATATATATATATATATATATATATATATATATATATATATATATATATAAACTCAAAAGAGCATTACTTAGTAGGTGTTTAACTGAATGATATCCTTTCAATTGTACCTCCTATTTATCCACCTCTCATAGTCTTAAATTGCCAATTACATTTCTCAACCACTTCATTTTTTCAACCCTTGCCTTTTCCCATCTAAGTAAGGAAAGAATAAAAGTAGAAGAGAGAAAAACGAAAATCGCCTAAACACAAATATGGCAGGTTTATGACAAAAAAACTTGAAATCAAAATAATTTTCCTAGCAAAATACTTTTGCCCTAAACTTTGAAAAGGAGGGTCTTCTTTGACTCCTTAGCCACCTAAAATAATTTTTTGTTTCTATGTATACTTTCTGCCAATCATGAATCCAAACTCTCACTGGCTTACTCCTTTGCCCTTTTCACGTATTTTGGATTCATTTCAAACTACCAAATTTGAGGTAATATCCTCCTTTTTTTACATCCCCACCTTTGTCTTTTAACATAATATAAGCTAAGTTATTATCTGACATTATCCTTCAAAAGTCTTTGGTTTTTCCCCTCGTTCTTTATTCTTAAAAATTTCCTTTTTCGTAGTCTCGAGCATGGCTTTGTAGTTAAGGCACATAACAGGAATTTGACATATCATGATTACTTGGAAACATTGATTAACATGAATGGAAGGAATCGTTGTATCTTGTAACAAATAATTCCTGCAATTACATTCTGCGTACAACATTTATCCCTTATATTGTATTTAGCTCTTTTTTATCAATTTTCTTGTAGATTACCAAAGCAATACTGATGGGTGAGAATGGAAGAGCGAAAGTGTCATGCTTCACACTTAATGAGAAATGCATTTCTCCTGCCCGTTTCACTCCGAAAATATTTGGTTATTTTGTGTCGGAGCAACAACTAAAATTATCATCATTGGTGTAAGGATAGGTTGGGTTTGGGGAAAAAGTCGAGACAAAAGCTCATAGAAAGATCACCAGAAACTACTTCTAGCGACAACTGGCTTCGTCGTGGAACTAGCAAAGATGGGGGAATGGAGGAGATGCAGACATTGCCAGTTTCGAGATATTGTGCATCTGTATATTTTATCTTTTTATAACTTCTCGGCTTTTTCTCTACCAGCCTCTTTTCATAAGCTTTCTGTCCAAGTGTTCCCACATGTTTTCGCCTCTCATTTTAAATGAATGATAAATTGGTGGAAAATTTGTCCGACCGAAGACTTACATTATACAGTTTGAGGTAAAATTCTCCATGCAAACAAAATAAAAAAAAATATATATAAAGCTTATTGCTCATAAGTCATGTTCTTATGGAGTCTTACCTCACCCTGTAGTGTTGATCACAATAAAACCTTATCAGAGATAACGATCTCACAATGTAAATGATCAGAATACATTTTTGTGGGCTGCTTGAGGATGTGACAGTTCAAAACCATTTAATGCGATTTAGTTGTCCTTACAAAAATCCTTACACCGATGGTCGAACTTATGATGGAAGAGCCCTGATCGCCAGGCGTCAGGAGAAAAGGAAAAATCATTCATTTCCCTCAAGAAATCTATTATTATTATTCCATGGTTTCGAATAGCAGGAGATTCTTCCATCGGCATTAAAACTCACAAATCTCTCGCTACTTTGTTACACGTTTTGCCTGACTGCCAAAAACTTTCCAATTTTTACCTCAACGCTGGTTGGAGTTCTTTTTTATCAGTTTATTCCTTCCTAAATTTCCTCGCCACCAAGACGTTTCCATTAATTTCCAGATGCTACCATTCTCTTATCCGCATAAGCTCTGCTCTTAAATACGCGCAATTAATTGATTATGCTTAAGCTGTCTGATTTTTGTGGTAATGTATGTGGGAGTTATTTTGCTTCAGGAATAACATCGACGACATTATAACTTTCCAATTGTTAATCATGTTGGCCATCTGTTCCTTTAGAACAGCCCCCACTAATGCGTTTCCATACGTATTCTGCTTTCCCCCGATTTTCGCGCTCGTGCTCCGTGTATCCAACCTTTATCGTTTCAGCCACTTTTTACGTGAATGGAAGACGCCGAAGCACAAACCTCAGAGATGCTGCATGGATTTTAAATGATGCCTTTGGCAACCGAGCGCGATAGGAAGGCATCAAATTTGGGCTGAAAGGAAAGGAACAAAAGCTGAAAGAAAAAAAGATAACGCCTAAAGCCAATGTTAAACGGAAAAGCAAAAGAATAGCAGAAGAAAAGATGGGATACAATTTAAAATAAGATTTGTATGTGCAAGACAGCCGTTTTCGGAGATTTCCTGAGTTTAGAATGGCCTTAAATTCAAAATTATGAGCAAGAAAAGGTCAGAAAATGTTACTTGAATGCTTGAACTAGAATAGAAATTGGAACCTAAATTTTCTACGTCGTTTAAAGATTTGTGAGTAATTCCTTTCTCATCTCCATAACAATGATCGTTTAAAAGGAATTATTTTTTATTCAGGTCGACCTTTGGAAAAGCAGATCCTCATGATAGTTGGAAAAACTTTTGTGTAGTAGAAAAAAATCAATAAACAGTGCTGACATCTAGCTTTTGGGATTGTAAAGAACTTATGTTTAATATTGTATTGGCATTATTTGTATCATATAAACAAGAATAACTTGCCCATGCATAAAGAAATGAATGGATATGTCTTTTAATAATTATTAGATGGTTAATTGAAGGGACCAGAGAAGGAATTAAAAAATCTTCGTTTAGCTCTAATCGATTATATTTCAAGTTTTAGACTAATATACATCTAAATTTACGAGGTTATAATAGAAGATGTTTCTGTCAATTAGATCCTAATTGAAGCATTGCTGGAATAGGATCGAGTTGAAGCTTGTTTTCTTAAAAAATAATAAAAGATTAAGATATAATCTAATTTCTTAAACTAAAATATGATAAAAAATGGCCCAACTTTCTCTTGTCCAATTCTCTTTAGTACAAAAATCAACATTTCCACCTAGACATCTAGATACAATCTACTAAGCAGACACTTTGGTTTCTCACTTTGCAGAATGACGCTTTCCTGGATCATGTGTGAGAGTTTTTTTTGTGAATGGTACTCCTTACCAGTCGTGGTATACCACTCTATACCATACACTACTCTTATATTCTGTGGGGGGGGGAGGGACTGAAACACCTACTGCAACGCGAACCGTTAAGGACTGTTCGCAGGGATTAACGATCGACCAGAAGGTCAAACTCGAGGCGTTGGGTTTCAAATCCTTAACAATCAAGGAGAGTGCATAAATGGTTGGCGATATTTCCTTAAATAGGTAGAGAGTATCGGTCAAGTTTAGTTAAAGATGACAACAACAAAAATATAATTTTATTTACCAATATCAAAATTTAAATTAGGCAAAGGGAATTATTTAAATGAAATAGTCTCTTAGGGTTATTAATTATGATAATGAGGAATGCGAGAATAAAATTAATTAAATAGCATTACTATGCTCAGATCAAAAGGGAGGGACTTAATAATATTAATGATTGAGGCGAGTTTTCAATCTTACGGGTAGATGAATTCAAGGAATGTCCTGCTCGAGATGAGGCAAGTGGGGCACGATCCGATCCAACCTTCCGAGGAATAGCGATGACGAAAGCGAATCTTCAAGGTTGTCATTCGACAGAGACTTGGAGATTACTTGTAATCTACTAGAAGAGGAAACTTCTTTTCCTCAAAGGCAATCGATGGAGATTTTCCTTCGGATCGAATAAACGAAGGGAGACTCGCGCAACTTACAAGGATTGCCGTTCATAGAAGCTACTAATTGACTGGGTTAGAATCACGGCATAGTAGGGTCTTGCTGTCGGTTGAACGCTTACGAGACTTTCGAGTCGAGACGATGAGGACGACATTGCGGTGCGGATGGGACTCAGTTATTTATACGAGTGAGCCTGAAGTGGGAAAGGGAGAATTGGAGAAGGGAGCGAGAAAGCTCCAGACATCTTAATCCTTAATGCGGACGCAAAAGTCAGCTTTTAGCGGCGAGGCGCGAAAAACAAGGCGGCTCGTTCTCTCCTTGTCGCTGGGGGGAAGACTCTGGACAAATTCGCAGGATTGGGGCATATTTCCCCAATACGCCCAGGAATCGAAATTTCTCGAATGTTCTCGAACAGGAAGTGAGGGTTTACATGACGGGATGAAAAAAAAATACAATCTCACCTTGTCCCCAAATAACGTGAGGGAGAATTACGGCAAAGGTTATTCTTTTACAGCAGTTTTGCATACAATTATTATCAAACGTGCTCTTGTAGGATTCAGTTTAAATTAATTGCAAAGACTAACTCTATGAACAAGACACTACGCACCTCAAGTAATTTATATTTCGGATGGGTTATTCGTTTTTTCCTACGGCTGATCCATTGTATAGAACATTTAATATCTTTGTCCATATCCCACTTCTTGTCTCCTGTAAGAATCATAAAAAAAATTGGTTCACTATTTGTTGGAGAAAAGAGAGATGAAAAATTTTTGTTTATTTCTTATAAGTGTACCTCTGACATGGCTGGTGCAATCTATTGCCCATCTTGAGATAAATGTAGTTTTTTATGGAATTGTTTAACAGTAACGGTAGATTTTTACCAATGTTATTTTAAAAAGATCTTGATCAAATCACACTGCTTGTTCTAAATGAGGTTCATCTTTAAGACTATCATATCTCGTAGACAAATTTCTGAATTATGTTTGGCATGGTTCACACTAATTATAATTGTTTCACCGCATACTTTGGTACAAATATTCTGCTCTTAACACAATATTATTGCCTTTTCTAAACTTCCAAAGCATAACGTTGCTAATGTGGTCTAATGACACTTATACAATATTGATAATTTAATGATTAGATACATTAAATTAACAAATACTGGTACAGATAATGGTAGAGTAAACGGGTAGGGTAAATCTGAAATATAGTGGAATATATATATATATATATATATATATATATATATATATATATATATATATATATATATATATATATATAGTTATATATAGTTATATATTTAACTTGAACTCAAAAGAACATTACTTAGTAGGTGCTTATCCACCTCTCATAGTCTTACATTACTAATTACATTTCTCAACCAGTCCATTTGTTCAACACTTGCCTTTTCCCATCTAAGTAAGGAAAGAATAAAAGTAGAAGAGAGAAAAACGAAATTCGCCTGAACAGAAATAGGGCTGTTTTATGACAAAAAACTCGAAATGAAAATAATTTTCCTATCAAAATACTTCTGCCCTAAACTTTGAAAAGGAGGATCTTATTTGACTCCTTAGCCACCGTTAAAATAATTTTTCGGGTTCTATGTATACTTTCTGCCAATCATGAATCCAAGCTCTTACTTGCTTGCTCCTTTGGCCAATTCACGTGTTCTGGATTCATTTCAAACCACAAGTTTGAGGTAATTGTCGCAAGGTGACCCTAAACATGGACACCAGAATATAATATAGATGTTGTAGGGTGAGCGTGAAGAGGGCACGCCAGAATATCGGGAGTCAATCCCAGTGCGAGGGATAAATAAACAAAATCGACGGTGCAGTTGGCCTAAATGATCAATTCTTAGACGATATGGGATTAGAGAAACTAATGGTAGAAAAATATATACCTTTACTAAATACAAAGAAAATATTAATAGCACAAGTAAATTAATGGCAATAAATAAGATGAAACCTGTGGTACCAAATGGGGGGAGGTACAAATGACTCGACGGATACGAGACTCCGGGAGAATATGCACAGTGATTGCTTCCAGAGGAAATGGGAGAGTGCAATTATTGGTAAGACTCACGTAAAGCCTAATTGACTGGAAGTTTGAATAGGGCGAGTAAACGGGGCGCTGCAAAGTTAAACTTGCAAGATTCCTTCTTCTTTAACCTCGCTGAGAAATGACCGAGGGAGTATTCGAGTCGTTGAACGAAGTCGATAACCAAGTGGTAGATGCCTGTCCGTGTCTATCGTCTGTCGGCAGGAACTCTGGCCTTAGATACGAGCAAGGCCGGGTCGAGATGACGCCTCGCGTTCAAAGCTGGAAACCGTTGGGAGGCGAAAAATGTACGAGACTGTACGTGGCTGTTATCCAAGACGGGGCTGTATGTTACTGATTTCTCAAAGCTTTTCTCTAAGTATTTATACTGCCTCGGCGGAAGCGAGTCGCCGGGAGACGCCAAAAGGGAAACGGGGGTCTCATTAGACTTGGCGCGCCAATGGGTGTCGGGGGAGGATAGTTTCGGCGGCCTCACAGTTTTCCGCAAAGGTCCTTGGCGCCTTGGGTCTGGCGTCGGTCAGATGATAAGACGGAGACATAAAGAGAACAGAACCCGGGTCAACCAACGCGCGAAGTCTCGATGTTCCCTTGTGGCTGTCTGACCGTGCAGGTGCATCTTCTCAGGCGCCACAGGTAGACTTTGGGTTATAGGGTGGACGGGGTAAACTTTCTCTCTCTGAGAGTAATATACCGCTCTATTTAACTCCCCACCTTTTGTCTTTTAACACAATCTAAGTAATGTTATTATCCAGATAAAAGGAAAAAAAGGAAACAGTAAAGGTCTATATCCTGCTTTTCACTTGTGCCTCTACTCGTGGTATCCATCTGCAATTAGTTGCCGACGGGGGTTTCGAAACCTTAATTTGATCCTTTTCGCTCTATACTTGATCCCTAAGAAAGTGTATAGCGATAATGCCTCTGCATTTCGTGCAGCGGCTATCTAATTAAATAGTGCGAATGATGGAGTAAAGTTTAAGGAAATTCAGTAGATGTTTAACAGCTTGACCAATATACAGCTTGACCAATAATACCCTTAAAAAGAATCTTAGGTAATAAGATAGTGAGATGGATGGATGAAATTAGCAAAGAGAGAAAAGTTCCTTAACCAGAGGCCTGTCACGTATGTTACAGACAATGCCGACGACCTGGACTCGTTAACTCCTTCTGATCTTATTTAGCGTTCCTCTGCAGCTCATTTATCGAGATAATTGCTCTTTTGGTTGCGACAGCCGTGTATCAATACACTTTTTAATATGTTTTTCTATCTATTTATTTATATCTACATATGTAGATACGTATCCTAGTGATGAAGTTGAAAGGCTGAATTCTCGTTTCCTTTAACTATAATTACAGTAGTTATTTTATTAAGATACTTAACATGATGAACCAAAACTAGTGTGTTTGAATTTGAAAAACTAACCTAATCCACCAAGATCATTAGCAAATGCATAAGACAATCGAGGGGAGCGCAAGTATTAAGGCTTGTTTTCTATATTTATTAGTATTTCATCTAAAATAAGTATTTCGTATGCGTTGATGAACTTAAAGGCCAAGTTAAATAACGAGAATTTCAACTACTAAAGAAAAGACGTTTCTCCCTGAAAATCTGTGTTAGGAGACACAAGTTTCCGGAATATCTAGCCTAAACACTCAGTTTCAAGACTTAGGATGTAACAAATGAATATCTGTAAGATATGTTATATTGTATGTTCGATTTACAAGCAAGTGATTCAGAAGCATGTAATAAAACACATCCTGTAAAGACGAAAATCAAATAGAGATTCCGTCCACGTGCCAGAGATAATTGGAAAGATCGCAAATGAAATAAAAGGATGAATATTCATGAGCTTTTAAAGAATTGCATTCTGTAGAGAAGATACTCTTATTCTTCCAATCATAGGATTTCAATTATCGGAGAAGAGAGTTATAATGAATATGGGGATTTGAACATTATAATAATAGGTCATCACATAAGTACTCCAGCAAGTTTTTTAATCTTCATCATTATTTTAAGGATAAAATTCAAACGACGCTTTTAAGATACATATCTATATTTAAATAAGTATTTATTTTTTACTTTAATGTAATTTCCACCAGTTTCTACCACGAGTCTCCATC
This sequence comes from Ceratothoa steindachneri, assembly GCA_963969495.1. Taxonomy (NCBI): domain Eukaryota; kingdom Metazoa; phylum Arthropoda; class Malacostraca; order Isopoda; family Cymothoidae; genus Ceratothoa; species Ceratothoa steindachneri. The sequence goes on along the minus strand of OZ018321.1, from coordinate 30,454,076 downwards.
TTTCTTATAACTTTTCCAAATTTTCTTAGTAAAACTCATAGGAATTTGTTAAAAAAAAAGTTGTGAATGGTTGTGCCACCCATTTTATATTCAGGTGATTCGCTAAATTCCTAAAAGGATAGTAATCAGATAGAGCTTGGTCGGGTGGGTATCAAGAATGAATCATTAGTTCTCAAACGAAACTTTTAAGTTTAAATATGGTATAATCTTGCGATATGAGAAAGCGCGTTGTCTTGATATAGAGCACTCTTCTTCTATTTTTTAATGCTGTTTTTATCAACTGCCGCATGCGTCGAAATGGTCCACCTAAGTACGGTAAACTTCTAACGTGATAGTCTGCTTTGGGTTAAGAGGTTTTAGCATTAATATGCCACCAAACTAACAAGAGAATCTTCGGTGGATGAGGCTCCTGTTTCGGCCGGGATATTACTTTTCTCCCAGGATAAATCCTGGGAAAATCAACCGCGGTGGGGCTCTAAATGGCCGCAAAACACACCGGTGAGATTTTCTCACCATTTGAAGTCACGACGCTGAGCATTATAATGGAGGCCGAGTGCTTGGTCGTGGACATGTAGTCGACCTTGGAGACATCCTGGCCGAAGGTTACTACGGGGTCGTTCTGTTTTTTGATGACTGGACCTTCATGAAAATTTTTCATCAGAAAAATTAAAAAAAATAGATTGCCATGAATTCCGACGTTGTTCTCACATCAGTCGGTGAGTAGAAGCCTTCACAGGCACCTCATGCTCTTGTCACCCTCCTCCTTGACGGACATGGACACTGACCACTTTTGAAGGCCTTTCTCACAGCGAAACAGTTGACAACTTGAGTTCAACCTGAACGAGTTGGATTTATGTAGTCTTCCCCGTTCTTGGGCTTTCCGAGACTCTGTGGACGGTCATCCGTTTGATGTTGAGCCGCTTTGTGATATCGGATTTGTAGTCCGCGCACAAAAGATCAAAGATCTCCATTCTTTTCACTTGCATCTCAACATAGCTACACACAATGGAAGACTTTTTAATGATACGTACTTGAAAAGAAGACCTTAAAGTTTGTTTGACGGAACCTTTTGATCAGTCGCATAAACCTCCTGAAAGATAAAAAAAAATGAGTGGAAAAGAACTTTATCAAAACCCGTTACACTCTCAATATTTGACTTTTACAAGTCAAAATATTTGGAGAGGATAGAATCATGAAGAAATATTGAACCTACTTAAGGATTCAGCGGAAGTTCTTGGTTCTAGGCTAAAATCGAAAAAGCTTTTAGCAGCCTAAAGATTATTATCTTAATTCTTAGTATCGTAAAAAGGGAACACGAGTTGTAACTATTCTCTGCTCAACATAAATCAATGAAATTTTTTGCTATAATATTCGTAGTCTGACGAACTATTTTGAAATCTAATGAAATGCCTCAGAATGAAGGCTATTCAATGACTCATCCACAGAAATAAGTGCAAAGTCTATCCAACTAAACGGGACTTATGAAAATGTAAAGATGTTGCTTCATATCATCATTGAGAATACAACTGACCAGTATGTGGATATTTTAAAAGCTTAAACATCCTTCTAGGTCAGCAGGCAGGCTATACTAAAATGCTATGTTTCTTATGCGAATAGGCCATCAGAGCTAAAGAAAAGTACTGGTCAAATTTATGGCAGAAAAAAATCTGTTGCTAGTAACAAAAAAATACATTTTGCACGAGCCCTTTAGTCAACCTACAAAAGTACACCTGCCACTTTTTGCATAGAAAACTTGCTTTGGTAAAAGTTTGTTAAAGTTGTGTCTGCTTAAAGAAATGTTTGCAGTACCTTTCACAAAAGTTCCCAAATACCACCCTTTGGGAAAATTAAAGCAAGAATATTTGTTAGGTTTGCCATTCGTAAACTAATGAAGTACCCAGAGTTTGAGAAAACCGCGAATAGAATTCAGAAATATGCATGGGTGAGTAAAAATTCTGTTGTCGAGAGCTTAAGGTAAAAAATAAATGTTCAAATTACAAAGCCATGGTTGATACCATGTTGCTAAACTTCAAAATCCTGGGTGCAACATGAATGTCAAAGTACACTTTCTACACTCATAGCTCAACTATTTCACTGACAACCATGAAGAATTAAGTGAGAAACACGTTGAATGATTTTACCATTAAAGAAATGTAACAAAGGTACCACGAAAGGAAATCAAAGAAAATGAAGTATGAACAGTATTGAGTATGGTTATCAATGTGATTTATCTTCGGTTAATAAATCACACTAGATAGCGTTTCGAAAACCATAACTATAAATTTCGTTAGATCGAAGATGTCTGCCGTTAGATTTAGGCCTAAATGCGACAGCGAAGTAAATTTTGGAATAAAGGGATAGTAGGAACTGTATTATAAAAGTCATTTTGGAGAGGAAAGAGAGTTTAGAAGAAAGGGATAAACTGTCTTTCCTCTGCAAAAAAAAGACGTTCTATAATACAGCTCCTGCTATCCCTTTTAATGTTAAAAACATTTTGGTTTTATCCTTCTCTGTTTGTTTTATTGACCTTCTCCGTCTTTTGAAAAACTTTAACATTTCAGTTGCTTTCAATTTAATTATTTCATTGATTTTGTATTAACATTATTTTATTTCTATTTCTTTCTCCTTGTCCCTCTCCCCTTCGTTTCAATTTACTTATCGTGTCTCTCCTAATCTCCCGCTATAGACTATCGCTTTATCCATTAATCGTTTTAACCCTTTTGGCTCTGTTCTTGACTCTTTCTTGCCTCTCAGTTTCACCTTGCTACCTGTTATAGCTAAGGCTTAATGTGAATTTACCCATCCCTCTCCTATTTCCTCATTGGTGATTTTTTGTCTTAGAGGCGGTCCTTTATCCTTTAATAGCTTATTTATACCCTTATTATATTATTTTATATTGTAAGTATCCTTAAGAATTAAATGAATAAAGTTTAAAAGTACTTGGAAGCACCTTTTCATTTTTCCTGCGGGACATTGCATTCATTGCGAACCTCCCGTGCTACTTTGTGAGTTATTCATTTCATATATATATATATATATATATATATATATATATATATATATATATATATATATATATATATATATATATATATATATATATATATAAGTAAAATAACTAAATGACGAGTTATGGTATATGATAGTGAAACCACTCTATAGGAGCCAGAAGTTTAATTTACGAGACTAGTTTCAGTATGTAGATTACCATAACCTCTTAAGTCGTATACTGAGAATGCGATTGTAACAAAAGTATAGAAATAGCGTACAGAACATAAAAAACACAAAGAAACCAAACAGGGGTAAAAGGTCATTAATCAGGGGGGGGGGGGGTAAGTCTAAGTTTGTTTACTCCGTTGTTTACGATGAAGTTACGGGAATGGGGGCTGCATTTCAATTGCCCATCTGACAAATTAAAATTAGGAATTTCTCCTATCAATATACAGGGGTTGGGCAAAATAATGTAAACACCACGTAATTTCCGGAAAGTTTTTTTTAATAAGGGGTAGGACCACCTTTGGCAGTAATTACAGATTGAGTTCTGCGTGGGAATTTTCATTCCGGGGGAATTTTCATTCATTCATCGGCTAAAGTAGTCTCCAATTCTTTCACTGATTATGGTGGGGGATATCGATTCCTAACTTGTTTTTATAAACTGCACTTTCGAACGTTTCTTTCTGAGAGTAGTGGTTTTCGGATTGCAGCCTTTCCTTAGAATCGGGCTTTATGTAACTCCCGGCGAACAGTTTTAGTTGAGACTAGGTTCTGAACGTGATCATTAAGTTATGCAGTAATTTTGGTAGCTGTAGTTTTATGTTCTTTTGTAACAATCCCTGTAAGAGTCCTTCGGTCCCTAGCAGACAGTTTTGGTTTCCTTCCTGAGTTTTACTATGAGGAGGACGTTTTTCCTTTATTTTCCTACGATGTCAAAACTTTTAAGACTGTGCCTCTCGATACGCCAACCAGTTTAGCCGTTTTAGTGATGGCAGCACCTGTCATCCAAGCTCTAACAATCTGATCTCTCTGGAAATCAGATAGATCGCTCACTATAATAAGTTTTAATACACTTATTTGGATAATATCTGCCAAAACAACCAAAAATATTAGCAAAAGATGATGTACTTCTATTATCAATCAAGAAACATAAACATAGACAAGGTTTAGACAGTTTAATCAATCTTCCAAACTATAATATTACAATACTCGGTGTTTCAATTATTTTTTCCACCCCCTGTAGATTCTATTATTTTTATTTTACGGAAATCTTAACAATTATATAGGATTTGTGCCTTTGAAAAGTCAATTTGCTGGTTGAAATTGCTAATTTGATTAAAAATACTGGATGTGGTACTGCCTCGTCTGACATCACCTTTAGGTTCATAAATTCCTTTTGTAAAGGTTCTTCCGGTCTCTACTATGTAAAACGAGAGACAGTTTGTAGAGCCACACGGGCTTAAATATACGCTTGCTTCATTTGGCTAATCCACGTGGTTGATCGAAGGGAAAGATTTAAGGATAGAAAAGAGGGTATTTAAATGTGTTTAGGCTTAGAGAAATAACTTTGTGCACTCCTTTAAGGAGGGGAGGACAAAAAGGAGGGATATACACTTCGTATTACTAAATTTGTTTTTATCCTTCTGACGGTAATGATTAGATTTTGCTTTAGATAAACTTTCATTGATCACGTGGACGGAATAATTTAATAAAATGAAGTTGCAGCTTATATATTTAATCTCGTCTTCTAGAAAGCAAGGGTCACATATCCTAAGTGCTCTCGAAAACGCTTGATGCAACGGTTCACTTAATGTTAATATCATGATGAGAAAAAAAATAGATGTAAGTGTTAGAATGGGTAGTTTTTCGGTACATAATTTCCTCAATGACTCTAACAATTTTTACATCAAGAGAGGATATACAATTATCTTTTTCCCACTCTACTTTAAAATTCATAGGAGATGGAAGTCGTTAAGATTTTTAAAGAAATTATCGAATATGTTTTAAACTATTTATAGGCAAAATCGATACGGTATAGGTATTTAGATTGTATTGTATGGTTTAGGTATTTAGATGATGTAGTTTTGCCCAACTCATTATTAATCCCAATATTCTATAAGACATGAAATAAATAAATTATATCTTTATTGTTACACACACCCATATATATATATATATATATATATATATATATATATATATATATATATATATATATATATTATAAAGAGGCCATGTTGGATATAGTAATTGTTAAATTTGACAGCAATTTTTAGTTTCTTGATAACTTTCATAAATGATTATCCCTTAAAAGAGGGGGGGGGGAGCTATAAATATCATTTTAAATCATTATTTATTATTCGCCCGAGGCTCCTTTCAACCACATTGGTCATCTTCAGGGGCGTTACTGATAAATTTAAAGAATTTCTGCCACATAAATACAAAATATATGTAGATATTTTACAAGATTTTGAGAAGTAACATAGTAAAAATAAACTTGAGATCAAAATGAAAATTTTTGAATTTAAAATCAAACTATTTAGAACGAACATATGTTATAAAAAATAACAGGAGAAAACAGCAAAACTAACACATGTCTTTCTGAAATAATATTTGATTTCACGCCAATTTACCTAAAGTTTCGATGCTCAGTCATCGATCTGAAATAATTGTGGGTAATAAGACGTAGATTTCCAGTACTTATTTTTTTTCATAGATAATGTGAGCTTCATACATAATTTCCTCTTGAAATATTTTGACTGTATATATGATTGAAAACGACAGGAAAATACATCAAAATTAAAACTCCTCTTTCAGAAATAAGACTTGATGTTACGCCTATGTACTTAAAGTTACGATGATCACAGTCACCGTTTTGAAATGAATATTGGTACACAAACGTAATATCGTCTTATTTCTGAAAGAGGAGTTTTAATTTTGATGTATTTTCCTGCCATTTTTCAATCATATATATAGTCAAAATATTTCAAGAGGAAATTCACTTCTCTGGACCAAACTCTCACCATTTCTTAAGAATTCATTTCATGCAACACATTTTATACCAATTTTTCAAAACACACGCAAAGTACAACATCTTTTCAACATTAAAGACAAAATACAAACGCTGCTTCGATCCTCCATCATATATAATTTCAACTGCTCGAGATGTAATTCCGAGGTGTATTTAGGATCGACACAGTGCACCCTACATACCCGTATTTGCGCACATTTAGGCATCAGCAATAGAACTGGAACCCTACTCACTACTCCCGAGTTCTCCTTATCCGAATACACTACGAAAACAGACATCCACACCATAAACCAAACTTAAATAATTTTTCAATTAAAGACACAGCAAACAACGAAAACCAACTACGTACACTGGAATCTATTTATATTAGATTTAAAAACCCCACTTTAAACTCTAACACAAGCTCATTTCCACTTTTACTACAGCTATAATCATCCACAAATTATACACGCCAAATCCACTCCCCCAAAACAACCCCTATCTTTCAAATATTTCTATTATCTCCCCCCTCTTTACAATGAAGACACCCAAAACAAATTATTCTCAGTTTTATTTAAAAACAAAAACATATTTCTTATTCCCTAATAGTTAAAAGCCCTGCATTTTTATAATTTGAATATTACCACCTCTGAGGCTTCCCATTTCCCATATAGTTAATGTATAAATATCAGATAACTTATCTAAAAAAAAACAAAAAAAAACAAAACAAAATTCGTATGTTTGTATATATTTATAATCTCACATCCTTGAGAATGGGTTCCTACCCGAAACGTTGGTACCAAGAAGTTATAATATAGTAATGAACTTCCTAAATTTAACCTGCCTATTTATCCTAAAAATACGTATACGCCTGGCAACGCACAACCCCTCTGCTCTCTTAGGATATATATATATATATATATATATATATATATATATATATATATATATATATATATATATATATACCCACCCCAAACCCTAAGTGTTGTAGGCACAAGTGAGTAGTTGCGCTACTTTTTGCGTTACTGCGGTACTTTGATTTACAAAAGTATATATATTATATATAAAAAATAGTTACTCCACCATTTTTTCATTTGAAATCATATACAAAAAACTATAATTATCTTATTTATTCAATAATTATCTTATATTAAATAATTTAACAATATATAGAGGTTTAATATTATACTTATAGGAAAGAAAATGGTGAAGAAACATTATTTATTTATATAAACAATCGAAAAGTGAAAATTTACCTTTAATGGAAAGTTTTTCGCCAAATCTTGGGAATGGCAATGGGGAATAATTGTTTGTCAGCTGTACTCTTAAACCTATACATGGAATTTTTCGAATCTAGAATACCTCCACAAATTAATTTAACCCCTTTAGCCAGGATGCTATATGTTAATGACAGCCTTTGCTGTTGGCCTGATAATTTAAATATTACATTTCTTACTAAATTAACACCTTGGTACCCTCGATTGAATTTACTTTAGAAGTTGAAAAAGATCGCACACTTCCTTTCCTAGATACTCCAATTCATCGGACAAACAATTGTTTCAAATGTGAAATATATAGAAAACCCATAGCCATAGACTCTTTTATACACTTTTATTCTAACCACCATAATAGCATCAAACAAAGTGTTTTCTCCTTTATGTTTTTGCGTGCCCTTAGAATTGTCTCACCAGAATACCTAGACAAAGAAGTCAATAGAATATATAAAATAGAGATAAATTTGTGCTACACTTTTTACTTTCTCGACAATTGTTATAAGTCCGCCAAGCGTTCCTATTATCAAACTAATGTTAATGTCCCTAAGTTTCAGGCCAAAAACTTATTAGTTTTACCCTATAACCATATTTCGATTAAATTTCCTCGTTTACTTAGTTAGGCCTCCGAACATAAATGTTATTTTTTAAGTACAAATGCCCCCCCCCACCCCCCCCACCCCGCCTACCTGGCATTGTTTATCCGAAAGGCTGCAACAATTGCCAAAAATGTTATTATGGACAAACCAGGAAAGAACTAGATGTCCGGGTTAAGCAACACCAAGCCAATGTACGTAATCACAGTGAACAATCTACGCTTCTTCTACATATGTACAATCTTAACCATAGCATTAACTGGAACAGTATTATACCAGCCATAAAATGCAGTAATTATATTTCAAGAAATATATTAGAATGTATATCCATTAACGCGTTTCCAAACTTAAATCTTAGTCCTGGTTTGTTCATGGTAGACCCCATTATCATTATACATAAAATCTCAAATAAAGTTGATTTAGGATTTTTTACCCCCTAATTCAGGTTCAGAAGTGTGTAGTCTAATCCCTTTTTCCATTATTTAAGGCAATGTATGTCCAGCCTCCTGTACATTCCTTGAAAAGTTCTTTAAGAATAAAGACGAAAGCGCTCAGGTGCGTTTTTGAATTTTCCTTAGTGGGTGTATCTGTATAACTTTGACTCAAGTGCGCTTTGTAAGCTTTTTTCATATAAACAATATATAGTCGTTTATCTAATACTAATAAAAGAAAGAAAATGGTGAAGCAACTTTACTTTTTTATATAATCTCAAGTCGTTGAAATATAATTAGAATTCTATTTCTAAATAAGTAGACTAGAGTGTTGCTAACAAAATAAAAAATCCTAAATAAACCAGGCAATGGCCTCGCTACTAAGATTAATTTTAAAGATGAATTCTAAACTAAATTTTCACCCTTTTAAAATATCACGTTTCCAAAATATAGAGTTATAGAAGATATATAAAAATAAATTTTCTGAACTTCACCATTTGTAATTCCTTAGGTTTTAAAAAATTCACAAAATTTTGATACTTATATTTACTTCTGAACTTCACCATTTTGTTTTTTGATATTATAAAAGAATTATTAGAAATAACTTTGATAAAAATAACATGTCATAACCAAACTAAGATGAAGTTATTATTCAAATACTAAAAAAAATCCCCTTCTTGAATTATAGAGTTAGTGATGATGATGAGGAGGAGGAGGATACACAACGGGGATTATTATTATAGATTCATATAATATTCCCGTCTTCCTCCATTCCTTTCAATAATCACAAATGAAGTTTATAAATATTTTATTTTTTACCGTCAATTCCAGTTTAGAAAAACTGTATAAATAGATTAAAAAAAACATCCGATAAACCATTTTAATGGTTTTTGTTTATTTTTGATAACTGCATAGCTATTTTAGCCCTTTCTGAATATTAGCTGCATTTCCTTCTATCAAAAGTGCCGCAGATCAAATTCACGCACTGAGATTTCGTTTAATATTCATGAGAATCTATATGCCGACGCTGTGCCAGCGAGTTTTGAAAAGTTCTATTTATGTTTTTGTTTGATTTTGTGTCTGTTAGTAAAAAGGAGTTAGGTATCAATCAATTAATGCTATGTTAGATTGCTTTCCAGAAAATGAAACATGAAGAGTCGGATAAAAATAACTAATCATTGCATAAAGAACATATTAAAACTATTAAGAACTAATTTGAAATGGAAAGAATGGACAAAAGAACTGAATTAAGTTTAACAAGTACATTCTAATTCGCCGAGAGAAGATGAAGGTGAAGGAAAAAAAGTCATTAATCTTCACGTAAAAAATCGTAAGCCTGTAAAATAGTTTCCGTTAACTGGCTCATGCAAAGACCAAAACTATTAATACTTCAGTTTTCCTGAAAGAAGGAAGTAAAATCACATCCTCTTGTATGAAGGAGAGAAATTCATAGTGAGCCACAAGAATAGTAGAAATGTGTAGAGGAAAGTGTTATTTTAACCTAGAGTTAAGATGGAGTTAGCCCATGTTTAAAGTGATGGGTGTTTCATAGATTACTGAAATATTCCAAAATAATCACTTTTGCATAAAGTTATTTTTGCTAGGTGTCAAAAACTATGGCTTGAAAAATTGTGTGCGGTATTAGTCCTCCATTTTCATCGATACATTCTCGAACACCACAGTAAACCTCTTCCATGAGTTTTGGGAGCCATCTCTCATAAATCAAAGTCACAATTTTCATGAATACTTGCGTTAAGCTTTATACTGTGCGAGGTAGGCCGTCTTGTGAAGCAGCACCACAGAAAGATATATGGGGTTATAAGGTTTTGTCACAGCAACGACCAGTTTATGTCTCCAAATCGAGAAACGAGACATCTAGGGATCACGTCTTGCAATAGTTCCATATCTAGCGGTGCGTGAGGTTCTACAATTGTTTTAGTACTATGTTAATGGTAGTTTATGAAATATTCAAGTTCCGAAAGCAGATTGACCATTAAATCTCTATAGTGCTCGGAATTGACTATAGTTGCAATTGAGATGATGTCCTAAAACACACAGATCTAGGCATATTAAATGATGAAGCTGAGCACCAAACCATTATCTTAGTAGAATGAAGGCGAAGCTCTTGAATTTCGTGTGGTTGTTTACTTGCCTAATAACTGTACTTTTTACATTTGATCCTACCATTTAACATTAAATCAAGCATTTAATTCAGGGACCGTTGCTATTTTGTAGCCTAAAGGAATGTAATATGCGAAAAGTAGTAAGCACCGTTAAATTTAGAAGGGAAGATCTTGTTCAGATTGACACCTTGGACTGTAATCCAGTAATTCAAGAATGTGTTTGATATTCTTTTGTATTTTATAAGAGTATACAAGACAATAAGATTAATTTTTCTTAAATGAATATTTGCCTCTAAATTTTGTCACTCTGCTGAAACACGATAGTGTTTTAGCAGGGCACTTTCCAGGCATTATAATGTAGTCAAAATTTATGCTGAACTGTTGTAACAAATTTAGGCTAAAATAACATCAACGCACGAAACACATTGCTTTACACTTCAGCAATCCACTGAGGAGGACATAAGGTAATACTCCAGTTTAGGGGCGCACGATAGGAGGCGCTGTTCTTGGGCTACAATTATAGGCTATAATCTAGGCCTTATGATGTCAGATGGTGGCTTCAAAGGGGGCCAATCACGGTATTGTATTTGTTTTGTTGTAACAGATTTAGGCTAAAATAACATCAACGCTCGAAACACATTGCTTTACACTTCAGTAATCTACTGAGGAGGACATAAGGTAATACTTCAGTTTAGAGGAGCACGATAGGAGGCACTGTTTCTGAGCTTCAATTTTAGGCTATAATCTAGGCTTTATGAGGTCAGACAGTGGCTTTAAAGGGGGCCAATCAGGGCGTTGTATTTTTTTTTCTTTTCTTCTTTATTATTCAGTAAATACCTGCACTTCTACTTAATTATATTGTTTAGTAATGCATTAATTTATTTTATAATTACTAATGTATTAAACTTTGTATGTTTCCTTTAACTATTTTTGTGAAACTAAACCATTAATTACACACACTGTCAACCCTTAATTCAACCTTATTTCAAACATTGACAACCCTGAAACCGAACAGTTAAAAGAGCGCAATTCCTGTGAATACGGTTTGTTCGACTTCAATACGACATGTGTTAATCCCGATGTCAATTTAATAGACTTTTCTATAGATCTTGGTCTCATTTAAAAGAAACGCGGCTCAATTATAATAGTGAAAGGTGGAGATAGGGTAAACCTGAAGATCTGCGTCACGAGCTCGCCTCCGCTGTTCCTGTTCCTGGGCGCATAATATTTCGCCCATTTTCCAATATGTTTCACCTTTTTTTAGTAAATTCAAGGGGGCTGCTCGTGTGGGATGTATCACTGCGGGGGAAACTCCTCTACGATGATCCTGAGTTTTAATCAATCTTTGAGGCCCCAGGCACCCAGTATATACTCATATACTAAAAAAAAAATAATTTTTTGGTGGCAATAGCCTAAATTAGGTGGCGTTATCGTCTTTGTTATTTTGATAAACGTGCGATCAACTCTGCACGTTTATCGAAATAATAAAGACGATAGCTATTTCCGCCAAAAATTATCATTTTTAGTTACTTTCAAAATGAGGGGCTTCGCCTTATGACGTCTGACGGCTAAATTATAGCCCAAAATTGTAGCCTAGAAACAGCGCCCCCTATCGTGCACCACTAAACTGAAGTATTACCGGACATAAAATGTAAAAGATGGTGTATCTTGTTGCCACAAGATTTTACAAGGCAAAAACTTTACAATTTATTAGCTAAACTGTGAATTAATACTAAGATTTGTGGGGGGGAGCGTAGATAAATTTATTAGAAACTCAAAATAAATTTTAAAGATAGAAATGTTTTAGAACTCCGTGAAAATTCTGTTATATAGAGAGAAAGTAAGAGTTTAAAAACAAAGATAATTGCAAGATTTATTCATCCTTATTTACATATTCTTCGTATAACTCTCCGTGGACTTTAAAAAAGAGAAAAACGTAAATTACTTTTGTTCAACTAGAGAGGTGATTATTTTCCAGAATTTCAATCCCTGAATGCTAGTAAGAAGCTCGACTTTTTCGGATTGAAAGAGTATTATTTAATGATATTAAAAGCGTGTCGTAAATTTTAATCATAACAAACCGTGAAACTATCAAAAGTGTCTCCACTCGAAAGCATTTGCGGAGAGGAATAAAAAGGGTGAATTGTGAGAAAAAATGTGCATTTGATAAGTTCACACTTTAGAGCACTGGGTGAGAAAAAGATGGGCAACTCTCTTGACTCTCTCTTTCTTCGTTCAAACACAAATTTTGGTCGCAGAGAAGGCAATTAATTTCCACTCGCATAAGATGGGCGAACTGAGAGAAGGAAATCTGATTTTTCTCATATTCCGGAAGATACTTATAGAAATTGAATGACACTATGATATGGACTGAGGGTTCCTATACCAGGCAGGTAACCACCTATATTTTAGATGAGAAAACATGAAATTTTTACAATAACCTATCTCATAATATAATACACATAATCATGCTACATTAAGCATGTTTGAAAATCTCTCTAAGCTTCTAAAATTGCAATCCTCATTCTCGTCAGAATTTTCAAATTGAGGGAGAAGAATTTAAAGATACTTAAATGAGATTTAAATTCTACTGAATGAAAGGAAATACTACAATGGAATTCCGAAGGACAAAAGAGTTCTTCTTAATGAATGAGAAAACATAATTGGAAATTTTGAAAGAGTCACAATTAAACATACAGCGCTTTCAAAGTCAACCATCCAACGATGAATGGGCCATGTGTTTCGCTAATATAAAATTGATTAAGACTAAAATAGAGCTTAATATCCAGAGGAAACTAACAAAATTAACAATACGTAGACTAAGGTAGCAATATCTTCTATAAATAAAACAGAAAAATATAATCTTACCTTACATTAAGAATGAGAACTAAAGTTCTAACATACTTAGGGTTATCCCGGTTAAGAACATTTGCATACAAACTTAATAACTGAGGTCTTAGAGTTCAATAAACCGGATTCATAGCGTCCTATTGACTAAATATTAATAAGAATTTGCTACCAACTGAACTCTAGAATACAAATTCGTCCTAGACCATCATCGCAATCTAGTCATACATTTAGTCCATCATCTGTAATGGTAGAGAAACTCAGTATTGTCACAGCTTCACGTATATTAAATTGAGACTTTGCAACAGGAAAGGCCCCCTTTCCTAAAGATTAATACAACAAAGAAAATTTAAAGAGGAAATGACGAACAAATGCCTGAGTTCTACATAGGTCGAATAAGTTCTCTTCAAAGTCCTCTTAAGATTAATCGCCGATGCAGTCCTTAATCTATCTTTCTCGGAATGTATTAAGAATAAGAAAGGAAAAGTCCTAACTCCCCACCCCTTTCCATCCGAACTATGTGTGAGTTGAAAGCAGAGCATTAACTATTTAAATACTCTAAATTTACCCACTTAATAAGTCTATTTTGGGCTATTTTGACTATAGTAATATTATAGGCTTAATGACATTTTAAATATACATATAAATAATTATAAAACCTAATAATTTAACAGTGACTGACAGAGCTATCCTAACACCAATGAACTTTATACTTTGAATTTCTCTACACCTTTTTACCTACTTCTTTCTTACTTTTATTACATCCTGCCATTTTTAGAACCTTTATGTCCAATATTCTAAAAGGTTTCGCGTAATTGACTAAGATCATGATCTTGACGGCTCCTCCGAATCTAGCAAAAAGCATTACTGTTGATGATGAATATTAAATTTTTGACACTGGAAAACACCTTAAAATGGTTGGAAGAGTTTAATTTTAATCAATGTCTAGGGAAGTAATACTTTGTGAGAAAATAGAATCTTTAAGGTATGCAAAATCAGTGTGATAAATCGCAACTTGCAAGATAAAAGATATTAAAGAAACTTTTTTTCGCTCCATTACAGAGTATTAGTTAAAAAAAATAAATGACTAATTAACAAGAATGGTGTTACTTGGGTATTTATAATCAATCCTCCTTTTCTGCTGATAAAAAGTGAGTTTTACTTACAAATTAAAAATAATTACACATATATAATGCATTAAATATGTAATGGATATTTTCTGTGACTATTAGTATCAAAATTAAATAATCCCTTATTAACTATTTGAGTAGTAATTATGAATTTTTTTATATAATGGAAATGGAAATTCAATGAAACCCATTATCACATGTGTTCTTAAAAACACAAGGCAGTTAGACTTTAAATATATTTGTATTTTACTTTAATTGTAATTAAAACATATAATGAATGATTATAATTTACGTTATTTAAGCAATATCCATCTTATTTATTTATAAGTGAATTTAATTCGTCAATAATATTTATGGCAGACGGTGGATAAAAAATAACTATCTTAGAGAACTCTAGATAGAATTAGTAAGTATTTGAAAATTGTAAATATGTAACTTATTGTGTGGATCAATGGAATGCGATCAGGTGTGAATCGTGGTCGTAGGGCTAAAAGGGCATGAATGAGCTTTGGAGGAAAATGGTTAAGTTGAGTGATTGAGTAAAGGTTTTTAGTTCGAAAATTAGGTGGTTGAAGTTGAGAATTGCAAGGGCGAAACTGTTCTTCGTTTTACTGTATGACCCTGGGAATGTTAGAATAGAGACTGATAAATAGCCGTATGGAAGTGACTAGTGACTTGTGATTAGCGAAAGATGGAATTTAAAATAGCTAACGGGTGACTGTTGTAGGGGATCGAAATGGAAAAATTGGTGACAGGATGAGAGAAAGGATAACTAGAACTTAAAGTGCACAGAAATAGACATGGGCGTGGCAAAGACGAGGGAGAATATAAAAGTATGATTTATCTGTTAATACAAAGAGAAAAGGTTGATATATTCGATGTAAAATAATAAAAATGAGCGATTATGTACATGCTATACAATAGAATTGTACTCAGTAAGGTAAAAATTATTTCGAATGTAAATGAAACGACGTGTGTAACATGTGGAAAGGAAGGGAGAATAAAACTGAAAATCTATTCAAAAAGAGAGAGAGAAAGAGCAGTACCTGAGAACAATTGAAAGTGGGGAAAAAAAATTGAGCGTGGATAGGAGGATACAGCAAATTCGGAGCAATTGTAAGGAAATGATAGTCTGTAGTGTAATGACTAACTGTGGTTGTGCAGTTCCTGGAAAGAGATAGAAAAATAATTGGTAGATGAGCATATCGAAAATGCAGTGGGAATTATAATAGAAACAGAATTACATATGCTTAATTGTGAATATGAGATTGTCAGAGAGGTGTATGTACTATTTATGTAAATAAATGCATACATAAGTAGGTGAAAATAAAAATAAACGATTGATTGATCGAAGTAAAAAAAAAACAGCTTTTGGATAAAGATAAAAAATAATTTTGAAGTGTAGAAGAAAAGGAAGAGCTAGTTGTTTTGGCATAAATGATAAAAATGGTAAGTATTGGTGAGTAAAGATTTCAAAAGTATAAGGCAAGAGTATTCTGGTGACTATGAGTATTGACTATGGAATTCAATGAGAAAATGATTTACTTCGAATGTTAAGCACTTTGGTCAATCAGGCTAAGAAAGGGATAATTATGAAAAGATATCTTTGGGTTGTAATAGTTATGATAAATTGTAAAGCAGGACGAGTACATGCTGCCGTCACTGTGATGCTAAATGTGGTGGTAATTGTTTTACGGAAAGGATCTGGTAGGTTGTAAGACATTTGAAAGGGAAGAGTGCCTGAAGCCTTGAAGAATCTTGCGCTAGTACCGGTGTTTGTGGGTAAAGGAAATACGAAGCTTTAAAGCAAAATCTACCCTTAAATTATGATTAGGCCTTTAAGAAGGATAATTGAGGTAGTGGTACGGGATGAATGAGCAAGGTGGGTTTGAAACGAGTAAGGGCAGTGTGGCTCAAGTATTTGCACTGAAAATCCAAAGAACACATGGGCACATGGATCTATGTAGATAAAGAATATAATCGTGTAAATCTGTAAACCTTATTGCCAGTTTTAAGAATGTATATATTGAGTGGTAAAATGTTAGAGTGGTAAAAAGTAAGTATTTTTTTATATAATGCTTTTGTGCAAGGATTGTCTTATTTGGTGGTTTGCTAAACGGTGGAAGGGGAGATTTAAGGCAAGGGTGTATGGATGCGCCATAGTTGTTTAATATATCTTGGGGTGGATTTGTAGTTATGTTGTTATATGTTGAAAGTAAGAGCTTATTGGTAACGATTGCGTTATTTTTTACAGGATAATTGAGTAGATGAGTCCTAAAAAAATAATTTAGTACTGCATTGGGACTAAGAATAGTTTGGAGTGCGATATGCAGGTACTTAGTATCTTTAAATTATTTGTATGTCTTAAGTGTGTATATTGTATCTTGTGTATGTTAAAACCAAATCCTCTATTGTATGGAAGTCTTAGGGGAGATCGAAGCGTAAAGGAATGATAAGCATTTAAATCTGAAAGTGACAAGCAGATGCATGAGGCTATTTATGTTGGTGCCATCCATTGTATATGGAAGTGATAAGGTGTTATTTCTAAAGAAGGAAGGATATTTTCATAACCTAAGCAGACAATTAAATAATATATTGTTGAAAATATTATTATAATAGGTTATAAACAAAGTTCTTGCACATTTATTGGCAATGATTTATAACCAAACAAAGCAACAACTCAAACATATCAATGAACAATGTACTCACCGTTATTTTCGAGCACCTGCTTCCAACGACGGGATAGAACATGGATGCCTAGGTTGAAAAATTCAACTGGTATGCTATCAAAGATATGCAGGGGCAATTTTCAGTTCGTCATTATTTGGGAACGTTTTGCCTTACAAGAAGTCTAGTCTATTGGCGCCATGTCTGGCGAGTACAATGGGTGAGGGAGAACTTGCCACTCCATCTCCAGTATTTTTTCACAGGTATAATTTGCAACGTTTGGTTGGGCGTTATAAAAATGAAACATGCCCTCAGTCAATTCTGGTCGTTTCTACTCATTTGCATCTGACACCTGTTGCAGATGTTGACTGTATAATTCACTGTCGATAGACTAAATGTGTTCTAACATTTCTCAGTAAATCACTCCTTTCACATCCCATCAGACACAAACCATAAGCTTTTTTTGATGTCGGTCGGCCTTTGCCTAAAGTTTTGTGGGTGCCACTTTTCTCTGCAGTTTCTTTTGCATGCCATGTTCGAGTGTAGACACCATTTCTCATCTCCACTTACCACTTTGTTGAACTAATTAAAACGAGATTTCTTGTAGAGTAGTGTAAGGAGGCATCCATGCGGCGCTGACGGTCGAAATCGGTCAGTTTACGTGGAAATTATATGTCCAGTTTTCTCTTTGCCATTGTCCTTGTTATTTTGTTATATTCTCTATCGTGCTTCTGAATTTACCCTGACAGAACACACAAACTCATGAGCATTGTATTGGATTGATTGATAATTAAAAAGGACTAAGTTATTCCAATTAATAAATACTCAACAAGAATATAGAGGATAATATCAATAGGAAACAGAACGAGTAGTAATCAGTGAAGCAAACAGGTTGAATACTAATCATTAGGATTTGGGGGATGAAAATATTCAAAGAAACAAAGCAACAAATAATTAAAACATCGGCAAAAACAGAATTTCATAAGATAGGAAAGAACTCAAATCAGTAAACAAAGTATAAAGTTTTTAATCCCAATGGTTAAGATCCCACATTGTATCGATAGAAATATCCTGGCGTCCTTAATATGTCTTACAAATCTTGAATTCTTGTTATTAACATTCCAAAAAGTTATATCTATAAACTTATCACTTCTATTATTTTGATTTCAGGACTGAATTAGAATCGAGAGAACGTCTGAAATAGCTTCAATATGACGATGCTAAAAGGTTCACGAGGGGCGAAAAATTGGCTGGTGAATTTTCTCGCCTTCTTGCTCGCGCTGTGCTGGGGCGTGACGCATGGGCGCTCACGAGACTACGTCAATGAAATATACAACTGGCAGACAGGTAAATTTAATCAATACGACTCTCTCTCCAAATCAATATACTTTTACAATATATATATATATATATATATATATATATATATATATATATATATATATATATTTTATATAAATATATATATATATATATATATATATATATATATATATATATATATATATGTATGTTTTATTAAAGACCAGGTCTAGGTGAATCTTGATAAGTTTCTTTCTTTTCTTTTCTAATTTTCTTATTATTGTTTTTTCGTCTTGCGAAAGGTTATGGAGAAGTGTTCCGATATTCAAGGTTTATTTTAGCTATCTGAGCTTTCGGTCACGTTTGACCATCTTCAGAGCGAATTAACTACTTCCTGTCCACCACATTCCCCCTTCTTTTCATTATCTGAATTATCTTTAGTATATAAATGTAATACCTTTAAATGTATAACCAGTGTAAAATGAATTCGCTCTGAAGATGGTCAAACGTGCCCGAAAGCTCAGATAGCTAAAATAAACCTTGAATATCGGAACACTTCTCCATAACCTTTCGCAAGATGAAAAAACAATAATAAGAAAATTAGAAAAGCAAAGAAAGAAGCTAATCAAGGTTCAACTAGACCTGGTCTTTAATAAAACCTGCATAAAAGAAAAACTCCCACCTAAATATATATATATATATATATATATATATATATATATATATATATATATATATATATATTTTACAAAGCAGTCAACTAACAGTGAAAAGTTTTTACAGGTTTTGTGGATACGTGGTTTTATTTTTGCGTTTCTTTCTCAAATTCGTATTGGTTTAACCTACAAATGTGCCGCTTAAAAGCTATATTGAAGCTTTTTGGGGGGCCGAAAACCGAAGAGAGCTAGATGGTACAGGTTCGAATATCCACCTTTCACTGACCACTACGTCAATGAAACCCAAAGAACATATTAACATAGGAGTTTATGCAATACTATGCAATGATTGCCATAAAGTTTATATAGGGGAAACGGGGAGAAATCTAGACAAGAGATTGTATGAACACAAAAGAGATATTAGAGTGGGCAGCGAAAGCAGTGGAATATTTTGCCATGTTAGAGACAAGAATCATACGATCAATTTCAATAGAAGTACAAATGGTATTTAAATCGGCTAACTATGTTAAGAGAAGTATCGTAGAATCGAGCTTGATATCGTCAGTTCCTAATTTAAATCTTTCTGAGGGTCAATTTTCTTTTAACCCTGTAATAAGAAAGCAAATAAATAAAATAGTAAAATGTCAGCCCTTTAATATGTTTAGGCTTAACCCTCCCCCAGATTAGCCACAAGTAGGGGATTGGAGGAAAAAGAGGGGATCTTTCACGACCAGACCTTGTGTTATGCTTATATGCACTTTTCTTATATTTTCTATCCAGTGTCAGTTGAAAAAGGGTGTGAGATACACCGAAACAGTTCTGAATTAAATTGTCTTCGGAGAATGTGGTTTAATTCCTCATCTTTTCTTGCGATATTGCATTAATTTTCATCATATATATATATATATATATATATATATATATATATATATATATATATATATATATATATATATATATATATATAAAGAGTTACAACAGGCCGCATAATGCATCCTGTTGTCAGTCTTTATTAGTGTAATATCATCTGCATTGCCTCCCCCACCACGTGTCTCTGCTGCGCTCGTGGATTAACTCTTAGCCCTAAAGGTTTTCGTTCTAATAATAATCCTTTATAATGTTTTTTGTTTTTTTCACCCACCACATTCCATTCCTATACACGGCGTTGTTGTCTGTAAATCGTTTTAGGGATGCATATGTCTGTTATTAGTTGCCTATTGTTCTTTTTATTGGTATTTTCTGTCTTGTTTTTGTGTTTTTCCATTGGTTTATACTATGTGATGGGCGTTCCCTTCGCATCTTTGTACCCCATATAAGGTTGTCTTCTCTATTTTCATGCTATTCCTTGAAAATAAACTTGCATATATAGTTCGAAAGTGCTTGGATTCATCTTTTCATTTTACTGTTGGTTAATTTTCATATATATATATATATATATATATATATATATATATATATATATATATATATATACTTTTAAAGTCTACAGGAATGGCAGTGTTATTCACTCTAACTTGTACTCTCTTTATTTTCCTTACAAGTTGTGTATGTGAGAAAAAAATCACTAAAGACAATTTATTCCAAGACGTTTCTCCGCCGTGGCAGGTCATCTTCAAGGAATGAGCAATGACAATGACTCCTTTCATTTGATTTGATGTGGTAAGTGATGAAATGTGTGATAGATTTAATAGGGGTAAATAAGGTTCGAAGGTTTCCTTGGTGTCTAGGGCCTATCTAGCATTTTTCTCTTTCTTGTTTTTGTATTCTCTTCCCTCCGTCAAGATGTGTGATGACCGTCCAGGAAGGTCAAATTCTTCCTTAGGTTTACGTTTTATTTAACTTTTATGTTTTGTTCCTTCGTCGAGGCTTTCAAGCCTTTCAACTCCTTTATCTTTCTAACTTATTCTACTATCAATTCTTGTTTTTGTATATTATTATCATTGGGCACTTGGCCTCTTTTATTCTATATTTATGCTTTTTATCTTTTGTAGTTTATTTCTTTTTCTTTTTTTTAGTTTATTTTTAACTTGGGCCCTTCGACTTTTTATTCACGATTTTTATCTTTATTGTTTATTTTACTTTCTCTTGTTTATTTATCTATTTTCTAATTTTTTATAGTTTCTTTTTCACTTCGACACTTCGCCTCTTTTTATTTAAGTTTATCTTTTGTTGTTTATTTTCACATTCTCTCTTTTTTTTTACCCATTTTTAACTTAGCCTCTTTTATTTGCATTTTTCTTCTTATGATGTCATTCTTGGGCACTTGGCCTCTTTTGTTTAAGTTTTTTGTTTTTATATAGTTTTCCTTAGTTGGTCCAGTTATGAGCAATTCGCCTCTGTTGTTATTGTTTGTCTTGATTGGTTTTACTTTCCTGTTTTTTCTATTGTTTCTTTCATTGCTGCTATGTAGAAATTGGTCTTATGACATCTCTTGCACAGTTTCTTCCGCTATGGAATTGTGATTTCTTTTCAAATGTGCGTTGCCTCGGTTGACGTATGGCAACATTGATATTGATTAAAGGGAGTATTTCTTCCAATGTCTTTCTCCATACCCTCTGGATCTCTAATTTAATTGGCTTCATTCCCAGTCTTTCCTGCATGACTGTTTGCCTAATATGCTCGATCCTTCTCGCGCCAGCTATAATCAGTGTGGCTTTGTTCTGTACCCTCTACATCTACCTATGAGAGGTACAGCTGGACATCTGGGTAATCATCACTGGGTATACTAAGAGGGAGCGTACCAAGGCAGTGTACAGCTTTCTTTTATTTGGCACGTTGAGGCTTCGGAACCTGTAAAGTTTCCTCAGCTCATTTTTGGCGAGGGAGAGAGACTCTGTTGAGTATGTTAGCCCTTATGGACAGTTTTGAGAAGTCGTACGGCCAGGACCTTTTCTTCGTTAGAGTATGTGTAAAGGTCGTCGTAGACGATGACGGCGTCTACTTTCCGGCTGTTCATTAGAATTATTTGGAGTTTCTGGCAGTTCGTCTTAATTTTCCACCTCTCTTCAAATCTGTTGATGTTTTCGAGTTTTGCAGAATTCTCCCTTGTTTGAACCTCACTGTTCGTGGGGAACTTGGGACAATTTGTGTGATATCGTCTACGAACTGCGATACTTCGAAACGCCCCGCACTGTAGTACGGAGGTCTATCGTGTATACGAGGTGCAGCAACGGACTCAGACAGCTGCCCTGTGAAACTCCCGCTTTTAGTTCGAATTCTTGAGTACACACTCGTGGTCTGCTTCTAGAATAGATGCCGTTATCCTCTGTAGCTGTTCGTTTATCTCCTCCAAGGTTGCATCGCTTAGGTCAGCTGTGACGCATTGACTGATTTTTCTCTTATAACGTTCCCAGATGGCCGTGGCTTAGTTTTTTCCAAGAGTGACTGGTAGCTAGATCGGCGAGAGTGAAATGGTGGTATGGATTGCTATGTGATCACTGGGGACTACTGGGCCTGGCTTGCTATGGTAGGTGGAGGGAACCCGTCACTTGTTAAGATTATGTCAGGTTTCGTGGCTGATATGGAAGTAATATAGGTCGGAAAGTTCGGTCCTATTCTCTGGATGTTTTTTGTCCCCGTAATCATTTCTAGAATTTCGGCCTCTTTCGTTGTCAGATCGGCATCTGGCTTGAGGTTGATTCCTAAGAATACCATTCTTGCGATGTCTAAATAGCGTATAGAAGTTGTTAACGGCCAGGTAGGCTCGAAAAGGGGGTTAGGTACAGGGAACTTCACTATATATATGTTTAAAATAGTAAATAAGAGCTGCAAAAATTGGAACATAAGCGCAATAAAATCGAACAATCACATTCAGGGAAAATGTCAGTCAGTATTAGTAACGGTCACTAAGAAGACACCGGGCTGTCAGAAGGATGGTCTCTGGCTGAAGCTACACGTTAATTGTTGGTTTATTCATTTGGATGATGACGGCTCCGGCTATTCGCAGTCTGCACCGTTTTTGGAGTCGCATGATGATGAAGGTGTTCCTGTTGAGCGTTTCACGGGTTAGAGTGACTCCATGAAATTTAGTGTGTATCTTAATTGCTCCATCTTGTAGGTAAGCGGTCAGTCGCCTCGACAGTGTTGCGGAAGTTAGTCCAATGTACTTAGAATTGCGGTGTTCGCAGTCTTTTTTGAGCGTTTTTTTCTCGCTTCACAGAACCAGTTAAACAACTTGTAAGGAGTACAAGTGAGAGTGAATAACGCTGCCATTGCTGTAGACTTTAACAGTACATGTATTCAACATGACCTTTTACCTTATTATTATTATTATTATATATATATATATATATATATATATATATATATATATATATATATATATATATATATATATATATATATATATATATATATATATGCAGAATAACTTCAAAACTATCATGAAGTTATTTCAAGATATATTAAAATTAGTAGAATCACTATTACCATACTAGTTTAGGTATCATCTACCATATTCTGCTGGATAATAAGGGAAGGATAACAGTATTGGGAAGAGGGAAAAGAGGAAGGCATGGATTAAAAAACAGGTAAATTTGTGACAATTTTTCTAGCAAGTTTGCGGCCGAAAGAATTTTTATTAACTACGAGTATATTAAATTTAAATCAGCTAATAGCATATTGAAAGTTGGAATTTGATTAATCAATATTGACTCAATCATGCTTTTTGTGCATGGTAAAAAAATACGATCTTATAAATAAATCGATTACATTTTTGCAATCACTAGGAATAAAAATAATTCCTAATCCATTGAGATGTATAAAAGGAGTATCGTTTTCTAAAAAATATTATTGAATAAATGTTACAAAAAATTATTATTGTACATTGAATATTAGACAATATTAAAGGTAAGTACATGTAAATTGGATATTAGGTTATCCTTGTTCAGAATTCAGGGCATGAACTTCCGTTTCTTCGAACTCCTCGAATGCTAAGCGCTTGGTATGTGTCTCTTCAGAGTCAAACAGTAATCATGACTGTATGTATCCCCACCTCCCTAATAGCTAGCCTCAATCTCTTTCATGTCCTGATGTAATCTTTCCTGCTTCTCCTTGCCCATTAATCTCAGATTCCCTGGAAAGCGATCCATATGTTAGAATAAGTCATGCATTTTGATGTTCATGTTACCTCCGAAGTTTCTGAAATCAGTGGGCATATTGATGACAAGTTCTGTGTAGCTCCTGGCCTTCTTGTTGCCGTTAACGTTCTTTACAACCAGAACAAAAGCCTTCCACGCTTCCAGGTCCACTTCGTTTATTGAGTTTTAAAACTCTTGATCTCTGATGAGCCGGCGGAGTTGATGACCCTAAAAGATGCCAGCTTTCAACTTCTCTAAGGTAACTCCTAGAAAAGCGTGGCACAAGTAATTGAAGCAGCTGCTATAGTTGTCCAAAGCTTTGGTGAACTGTTTGATCAGTGTGAGCTGGATGTGCAACAGTGGAAAGAGTATCCTTTCTCACTCCAATACAGGATTACCAAAGTCATCCCAAGGTTACCCAGGGAATTATTTGGCAATTAAATCATAAGTATTCGGCCGATTCTAACGAAATTTAAAACCCTTATGTTGTTTTACATTCTTTTTCGAACTAGATAAATGCCAAAGTCTTCCCAAGGTAGGCCCGAGAGTTATTTTGTTATGGCAATAACATCAGAACTATTGAACCAATCCTAACCAAAATTTAAACACTTATATTGTTTTACATTTCCTTTCGAATGTTATAATAGTCAAGGTCCTCTCAAGGTTAGCTGGGAAATTATTTGGCAATAACATCATAACTATTCGGCCGATTCTAACGAAATTGAAACCTTTATGTTGTTTTACATTCTCATTTGAATGATATAATTGCCAAAGTCCTCCCAAGGTTAGCCCGTGAATTATTTTGTTTTGGCAATAACATCATGATTATTCTGCTGATTCTAACGATATTTGAAACCCTTATGTTGTTTTACATTCTCTCTCGAATAATTTAATTACTAATGTCCTCCTAAGATTAGTCCAAGAATTATTGAAAGTTTTGAAATTCGTAAGGTCATAAATTAGAATAAGTGAGAGCACTGGGCTCTTTGGTCAGCAGAACTTGTTTACTAACTGGTATTTTTAGTCGCGGGCGACTCTACATCTCACTATGTCGGTCGATCCCCGTTTTGGTTTTTGTTGTTTTGGTAATAACATTGTAACTATTTAGCTGATTCTAACGAAATTTGGAAACTTTTTGTTGTTTTGCATTTCCATTCTAATGATATAATTGTCAAGGTTCTCCCAAAGTTAGTCTAGGAATTATTGAATGTTTTGAAGGTCGTAAGGTCATAGATAGGAATAAGTTAGAGCACGCTACCTCTGGCCAGCAGACCTTGTATAATTAGGAAATACTTCTACATATCAAAATAAGCTGCCATAAATCAAAAGATTGAACTAATTGAGCAAAACCAATGTTAGTTTGTATTTAACATATCAAAATTTTCATAAATCCGCGAAAACACTTAGACAATAAAGTACGTGTTAACCAGTTTTATCATTGGAGTTTGTCCAAAAACCCTTTAGTTTAATATTAGTACCGGTTATGATTGAGCCCAAATCCGTATGAATGGTGATAGATAGGAATAAGTTAGAGCACGCTACCTCTGGCCAGCAGACCTTGTATAATTAGGAAATACTTCTACATATCAAAATAAGCTGCCATAAATCAAAAGATTGAACTAATTGAGCAAAACCAATGTTAGTTTGTATTTAACATATCAAAATTTTCATAAATCCGCGAAAACACTTAGACAATAAAGTACGTGTTAACCAGTTTTATCATTGGAGTTTGTCCAAAAACCCTTTAGTTTAATATTAGTACCGGTTATGATTGAGCCCAAATCCGTATGAATGGTGGATCATTAGAATAGAATTAAACCTCGAAGATTTAGCCAAATTTTATAGGAAAATATATTTGTTTAGCTAAATTAAATATGTATATTTGTAGTTAACCTGCAAAGTTGCTGTTATACTAATACCATCTGAGAAAACTTCTTTCTTTGGACCCTTTTACAAAGAAAATTCTAAAACCTTGAATTTCTATTTTTAATTATGTTTTTATTTATGTTTTCGTCATTTTAACAAAAGGAATCGTATTTCGAAATCATCTCATTTTTAAAAGATTGCTGTACCTATATATTGTATTCAATTTAGTGCATTAGCTAAATCTCCAATATTATCCGAAGACAGTTTATTGTACTCGAGACTACCCCAACAAGCACCTACAAAATATCATTTTTAAACCTCTCTAAATTAGAAAGGAAGGGAAGATCAGGAGCGAGTCGATAATATTTTGTCAAAATGATAGCAGAGGGATATTTCCCCTTTCATAGTGTGATTATGACTTGATCTCTTGCAATCACTAGGAATAAAAATAATTCCTAATCCATTGAGATGTATAAAAGGAGTTTCGTTGAATGACTACGAATGTCAGGTAGGTGGAGATGAGTTGCTAAACATTCTATGCACCAATATTCCTGGTTTACCTTTTAGAAAATTCACTAACTTCCATTTCTCTTTCTTTTCCCTCATTTAATCTTTCTGATTGATAGTTAAAATACTTAAATGTTGCTGAAGAGGCAAATTTAGATGGGGTCTCATCTCCATAGCTTCCATTGACTATCTCGTTTGGATCATTTTTCCTTTTCCTTTTTTCCCTTTCCATAAAAGGAAATCTAGTGATCACTTTATATTAGCGTGTTTTATGTAATGTAAATCTTAGCATTTTATTCTAAGCGTAAGGAAAAAAATCATTTGATAATTTAATTAAAAGTATTTTTAAAGGTTAAACCAATTAAAGCACAAAAGTTTTAAAATTATTTAAATTTTCTTCCAGTTGTTGGTGGTACCTTAGACCTTCGACTGGTTTTGAAGTAAATATACTCGTTATGTTTAAAAGTTCATGCAATACAATGATCGGTTAGGTCTTAGTTTATGTAGGACTTGTATATTTTTATGGACTATTGTTATTTTCATGCTATTCAATTTATATAAATAATCTAAAATAATACGTACTGCTACGAAGGACCGAGAAAGAACCCGATTTTAATTTTAATAGTAATAATTTATATATTAATATTTATACCATAAACTAGCATGTACGCTTTTTTCGCATGTGCATAGGAACGTTCATGCAGCTTACCAAATCGGCTATCACCTGCAATCACAACGCTCTTATGCCTCTTTACCTAACACACTTTAGTGTGGTAGGAGATTTCCTCATATTATTCCAGTTTGTATCAGTCAAAATGGTTGCCTTTGTAGATTTTATGCTGATCGACATAACTATTTTTATGGGTAGTTTATTTCTTCAATTTGAAGGCGATCTTTATATTTTTACATCTCCAAATAAAGTGTTTGTTTATCTTGTATTTTTTTTGGGGGGGGAGAGAATGGAACATACCCATGTCCTCCTCCGGCGCGCGTCCTAAAATGCAAATAAACACGGACAGCGCCGCTGGCATGGCGAACAGTGTCCTCGAAATTTTGCTCTGAGGAGCGCAATACACAAAGGCGGTAATAAGCAGTTTTCTCTGGTCTCATCCAGTCATGCCGATAGTGACTGTTGATGTGCGACGATCACACCTCGTTTAAAAGTGGTTGATGATGCTGATGACTCAATTGTAATTGCTTTTCCTCAAATCTTATAACTATGTAAATTTATGTGTACGTAATTAAAAATTATTCATTTTTACATATCTCGACCTACAGCCACCTTCTTAAAAGATGACACTTTCGTCCAATTAAATATTTCAAGTATGATTCCTCTCATACACACACCCTTGAGCTTTTAAACACGAGGAAAAAAACTGTTCATAATTCTTTTATATTCCTCGTGTTTGATAAAGATTTTAACGGAAATATCGATGGTTTTGAGTTGCCATTCGTCAGTTATTTCCATTTTGGTACAATTTACTTCCTGGTCGGGTTATTTTATCGCTCCTCTTCATTCCTTATATTTTTCCAATGAAAATGTGAGTTTCCTAGGGTCTCCGATCGACTATAAAGCTCTGCCGCTCTTCCATTTCCATAATTTACATTAGATATTATTTTAGAAAAAGCACCAAGCAGGATATGTGAAAGAATGAAAGTAATGATAACCTGGCGTTGCACGATGTGGAAAAATATGAGGGATGCTCCAGACACGTCCTTTTCAGTTTGTAATGTATTAGACAAAGTAGGAACTCCCATTTCCCCTCTTATGCATCCCAAAATTATCCTTCGAGAGAATATTCAAATTCAGTTGGATGGAATGATTTTCGCTTATTTTAAGGGAGAATTGTAAAAAGTAGTCTTATTTGTGTTTGTTTTTCATTCAGATTCCCATTGCTATATTTTTCTTATGACATTGGGTAGTGTAAAGTACTTTAAAATACTTTTATCTTCTTTTCCATTTTCATTTGTGTTATAATTCATCACCCATCTCTTCACATTTTTTCATTACCATCATTTTTGCCCATCCATTGCACTCAATTAGAAAGGAAAACATAAGTTTTGCAAATACGGGTTGTTGTTTTTTAGTAATATGAATATAAAATCGACCAAATTCTTAGCATCCATATTAATGAGATCTCCCTTTCTAAAACAAGATGAGAATATGAAAAAACATTATTGCGAACTATTTCTTCTGGGCGCAATGGCAAGTTTCTCTATGACAAATTACTGCTTCTTTAAGAATAATTTTAGTTCAACCTCTTGTCCACACTAATTCAAGCTCGGTAATGTGTTTGAGAAAATCTTGCACACAATTATTCAAGCTCCTTTAACTTGTTCGAGAAACTGTTGCCAAAAATTATTCAAACTCGTTAAAAGTGTTTGACAAACTCTTGCCCAGAAATATTCAAGACACCTCTCGTGTTTGAGAACAACTTGCACACAATTCTTCAAGCTCTAAAGACATGTTTGAGAACTTCTTGCTCAAATTTTTAGAGCTCTCTTAATAGGTTTGAGAACCTTTAGCCCAAATTTATTAAAGCTTCTTTAACTTGTTTGAGAAACTTGCCCATAATTATTCAAGCTCCATTAATGTGTTTAAGAACCTTTTTCCCGCAAATATTAAAGCTCCTTAACGTGTTTGAGAAACCTCTTCACATAATTATCCAATCTACAGAACCTCACACACACAATTATTAAAGATCCCTTAATGTGTTTGAGAAACTCTTTCATACAATAATTCAAGCTCTTTTAAAGAGCTTGATAACCTCCTCCGCACATTTAATTAATCTTCTTTAAAGTGGTTGAGAACCTCTTGCCCAATATTAAAAAATTGCTTCAACGTGTTTGAGAACCTCTTTTGCAAAATTATTCAAGCTCATTAAACGTGTTTTTAAACCTCATGTCTACATTTATTAAAGCTCCTTTAACGTGGTTGAGAGCCTCTTAAAATTATTATACCGCTTTAACGTGATTGATAATTTTTTACATACAATTTTTTAAGCTCCTTTATCGGGTTTAATAACATTTTGCCCACAATAATTGAAGCTCATTTAACGAGTTTAAGAAACTCTTACCCACATTAACTCAATCTCTTTTAAGTTGCTTGAGAACCACTTGCTCACAATTTTTCGAACTGATTTTAGGTGTTTGATAATCTCTTGCCCACAATTAATAAAGCATTTTGCGCATTTCATGGATTACTAAACCAATGCTTCCCTCTTATCCTCACTATATCCATTTATACGCATATCCTGGATGACATGATGCATTTTCTTTCTGACCTACATACTCTCTTTCATTCCATATAATTTATAGAAAAACTCGCGAAGTGGTATTTCGGCCAGAAAGTTTTGAAACTACTGTAGGCCGAGGGGATACCTACAGCCAAAAAATATATAGTATAGTAGAGAAAAATTTATTCTTATGAAAATTTTGTCTGAAAACTGAAGAGATATGAGGAATAGAAAAATATGAGTCGGATACAGCTAGATGTCAGTTTATGCAGGACGCTTAAAACGGTACCTTATAACCCTGGCAGCGTTTGCCGGTTACTACTAATGTCCTTAGTAAATTTTACTTGGGATAGTAAAATACTTATTGAATTATCCCAGCCATACGTAATAATAATATGCAGAAGAAGGGTCAGTCGTAAAGATACAATGCCAACCAATGAAGTTAGAATATCTAACTAGGAGAGAGTACCAGATAATAACTGAGGTTGAAGAAAATTAGCTGGGAAATATCACTGTCAAAAGTTGAGTGAGGATCCGTTTACGTCTTCACAAATGGGGCGAGTACGAATTGGAGGAAAAAGAAGAGAAAATATGTTCTTTTGAACACTCCGTAGAAGCCAGACACAAAAAATAATAATGACCGTTATTAAAAAATTTGGTGATTTTTGTCTATTCTAGTTGTGTTTGGAACTAGGACTTTATGCTCATTTTATTTCACTATCAGCATTTATGGTACATTCCTCAAAATCTTTCATATAACTTTTTATTTGGAACTTTCCAAATTACTCTATTTCTGGCGTATCTAATGCCTACCTCTAAAGTCCTATTTATCAAAAGCATATCCACAAAATCATATATGAATTAACAGATAAGCATCAATGGCCAAGAACAAAGTAGCAGATGTACAAACTAAAAGCTAAGTTTAAAAGATTATCTATTCAATGTGATCCTTTAATCTGTAGATTGATTCTTTATGTCGAATAGTGTTTACTTCTAATAGTAATATGCCCGTAGGAAACTTTCTTACAGTGCCGGAACTAAGTTTATATTGTTCTTCTTTGTTGGTCTCTTTATTGCAAGTCAAATATTATAGTTCGAATTTTTTTCATTTTGAAAATCTGTGAAAAGTTCTATTCAAATTAAGGGTGCTTTACCATGAAATATCTAACCATTCTTCTGATTTTAGATGGAAATATCAATTCACATTTGACCCTTTCAAAAGAGGGGAATTTTCGTTCTTTCCTCTCGAACTTAAGTCCATCTCTTCCTGCCTTAAAAACTTCTACACATATGAGTGTCTCTTATTTATGCAGCATTCCTGATAAAGTTCTCTGTATACATATAAATAAAATTCAAGGAAGGTGTGTCTGTTTTTTCGCTATTGGCGCGAAAATGGTGTCGCTAAAAGGTAATAATAAAAATGAATCTTTCTTGTGCATTTTTTTTTGGGTAGAGTTAATGGTGCAGCGTTTGTCTCGGTGGGCTCAAGGATATAAAAGTTTCGGCCGAAAATCAGGGGGAGGTTCAAAGATATGAAATCGAATTTACTTTGGCCTACTTTTGAAGGTGGAGTTAATGGTTATGTTAAGTTAAATAATTATAAACCAAAAAATAATCATACAAATAATCAATCGCAAATTTAATACAAAGGAAAAAAACTCAAACAATCTAAGCTAAGACACATAAAATAACAACCAATTAATAATCGTCTACATACTAAAACCTCCATGCCAAACAACTTGACGTAACCTTTATCACACGTCATATGGGTCCAAATCATCAAATAAAATACACAAACGCAAACAACCTAACCTTACCCTCATCACACTTCAAAGAGATTACAATTATGCGCTTAATATAACGATGAGTAGCCACTTTCACAACTGCATTGGGCACGACAAGGGGACGCTCTTCATCCTTGCAAAGCAATTGACTGTATCCAAAAGACCAATCTAACAGCCCTATTCGATGGTACAGTCACTTACTCGGCGTGATGAAGAGCGTTCCCTTGTCGTGCCCATTGCAGTTGTGAAAGTGGGTACCCATTGCTATACTTATCGCATACCATCAGTGAGTACAGTGCATTTTCTTTACTAGAGTTAACAACCGGCAAATAAAAATCAGCAATCAGTTACTAAAAAATAGCAAATTCCCTCAGTACCCCTTAATGTATCTTCAAAAGTAAAACTTGAGCTAACATCAAATAAATTAGCCAATGGTCGTACTTACCTTTTTCCATTCCCAAGGGGTTTTATTTGATTTTATAGTTTCACAAATGCTCTTTCGCTCTTTCACTCCTGAATGAAAGTTGAAATTATATGCACTTGCAAAGATTCGAGTTAGTAACTCCTTGTTGATAGGTAGTTTACCTCTTATTGTTCAGTTTATCTCTTTGCTCACACGTTTAGAACACGAGATCAATTCATTAATAATTATGACAAGTCAAAATATTTTGCTACCTAAAAAAGTACAGAATCTCATAACTCTCATAAACCTTAAGTGACCTTTAGATAAAACATTAGATAACAAGGCAACATAGGAAACTAACTAATGGATCAGCCTTAGAAAAGAATATCTTCCTAGAGTCAATCATGGAAAAGAAATCTCTACGAAAATTATGCCATTCGGTGATTCCGGGGAAGATTAATCGAGTAGCCGGCATCAAACAAAATTAGTATGAATTGAGGAATCACTTCTTAAAGAAGCCGGTGCTCTGTTTTTCCTAAAGATGGTGTTCTCAGAGGACGCTCCTGGTCTTTGATATTGCATTATGTATTTAGAGGTAAAGAAATCATTTAACGCTTTTAAGCATCCTTCTTAAAGTCATTTCAAAACATGAAAGCACGAGAATTCGATTGGTTGTTAGGTTTCTTTGAGAAAAGCAAAGTGAGCACTCCAAGAGCCAGTTTTCCATCTAGAAAGGTGAATAAGCTAAAGGATCATTATCACTTGCACAATCAATGGTCTAAGACTGTCAGAAAACGATTTTTCAAGCATAAGCCGACGAAGGTGTTTCACGGAGAAAGTTTGCAAGAAAAGATCTGTAAAGAAAGTAATGAACAAAAAGGACGTGAACATATGTGAAGATATATATTATGCAGATACTCCTCCTACACACATTAGAGCCTAGTGAGAACGCATCGACGTGCGTTGGGAACGAGGGGCAGACAATTCTCCAGTTGTCAGCTGCAGTATGGTTTCCATGCTACGCTTCATAGCCCCTTGCGAGGCATTAGAAATAGAAAAGAAAAATAGGGGCCGTAGAAGTGGAAAATAACGAGAAGAAAACAGGCATGCTAAAAACCACAACCACTCCAATGAAGGCAAGATAGAGGGAAATGGAGGACGAGGGGAAATTGTTCAGAAATTCTTTCACCTTATACCATCTTGCCTTCATTATTCACACGGGTCTTTTTTCTAACAAATAATAATCAAAGTGAAAGGTATTTCAAATTCCTTTCACAATTTTCTGGTTGGTTGTCATTCCTATATATTCCTGTTGAGAATGACACTACGATGAAATATATTCTTGAGCAACTACAGTCAGTGAAATGTAATTGTTGTTCCTACCAATAACACGCCGAGTTCCCATAACGGCTCAATTAAATGATGCCGCTTTATGCGTTTATTGTCTACTAGACCTAAAATAGCAAAGGTCAGGCGGGCTGGAATGTGTCAAATTAAAATAGCGGTGTAGAGGACTTTCTGAGCTGTTAGGAGTACCACTAAATTACTTTTATCTATATATAGTTCGAAATAGCAGTAACGTAGAAAATTAAAACTTGGTCAATTTCCAGTTTATTATAGTTTTCAGTGGTTTCAGTTACTCCGACAAAGAATCACCTTATATTTGATGCAGTGTAATATTCTCTTATTCATTCTTTTCTTGCACACAAAAAGCTCTTGGCATCATTTGATTTTGTTGTTTTCTTGGGTTTTTATTATTTCAATTGACGGCCCAAAAATTGGAGGGAAAAGATAAATCTTCCTCGAGCCATTATGGAGACGGTAAGTCTCGTGTCCCCATTCAAGGTAACTGAATGTACTCTTGGTTTAAAATACAGAGAAGTTATCTAAAACAGGCATTCATTATATGTTCCACTATGATTCGATCACATTAAGTGCCTTTCAACGCAACGCAGTTGACGCTAGGATAGGACATTGCTATACTCTCAAGATTATTGAAGAAATAAGTTCATGAGTCTTCAATCAAGTTGCATCCTTCTGAAATGCCTACGTAGGTCTTCTGTTCAACCAAAGTGGTTTAATCGAGAAATCGGCCAACTGCTTAGGGATAAGAGAAATGCGTACCGGCGTTTGAAGATCTCGGGTGCCTTTGACGAGTACCGGAGGCTAGCCAGAAGAGTGAAGTCCAGCATAAGGGCGGCTAAGCGGTCTGAGGGAACTCTGAGTGGCAAGACTCTGCAAGGAGAATCCCAAGGAGTTCTTCGGCTATGTAAATAGGCGGCTAAGCGGTCTGAGGAACTCTGAGTGGCGAGACGCTGCAAGGAGAATCCCAAGGAGTTCTTCGGCTATGTAAATATGCGGCTAAGCGGTCTGAGGAACTCTGAGTGGCGATACTCTGCAAGGAGAATCCCAAGGAGTTCTTCGGCTATGTAAATAGCCGTAAACCAATCCTCGGTAGGATTGGGCCCTTAGTGGACAAGGAGGGTGCATTAACTCACTCAGATGCAGAAAATGCTAAACTGCTCAATGACTACTTCTCTTCAGTGTTTACTAAAGAGTGTGGTCCCATCCCCCAGTCCACGGATTCCTACTCTGGGGAAAAGCTGGACGCAATGGACTTCACAAAAGGAGAAATAAAGAAAAAGATCGCTGAGCTAAAGACGAATAAGTCCCCCGACCGGACGGGTTTCTATCCAAGGTGTTGAAGGAAGTGTGCGATGAGGTATTACGACATCTATGCGCTATCTTTAACATGTCAATTCGGAGCACATGCGTGCCTAGAGACTGGTGTGAGGCGGAGGTGACTCCGATCTTCAAGAAAGGAGACCCCAGCCATCCGTCAAACTGCCGACCCATCAGTTTGACTTTGATAGTCGGTAAACTCATGGAAAGCATGATAGTCGACAAGATAACGTCTTATTTAGAGTCAAACCTGCTACAGAAGAGGTCCCAGCACGGCTTCCGAAGGCAACGGTCATGCCTGACGAACCTTGTGGAATTCTTCCCCTTCGTGTTCAGTGAGCATGATCGGGATAAAGCGGTGGATGTTTTGTACCTTGACTTCCAAAAGGCCTTTGACAAGGTACCACACCGCCGCCTTCTCCGGAAAGTGCGTGCGCAGGGCATAGACGGCAAGGTAGCAAGTTGTATATAGAGCTGGCTTATGGACAGATGGCAACGAGTGGTGGTGAATGGACGAGACTCTGAATGGGCGCCCGTATCTAGCGGTGTTCCTCAAGGTTCCGTCCTGGAAACACTACTGTTTATTATCCTTTTTTAACGACATGGCCGGAGATATGGTTGCCAAAATCTCCAAATTTGCCGACGACACCAAGCTTGGTATCAATGTCGCAAAGGAGGGGAATACTGCCCGCCTCCAAGAGGATCTTCAAAGGATTGGGAAGTGGTCAAACACGTGGCAAATGCCTTTCAACGTGGGGAAATGCAAAGTAATGCATATCGGCCACCGAAACCCCCAATCTCAGTACATCCTTAAGGGCACTGCTCTTGAATCGAGTGACACTGAGGAGGACTTGGGTGTAATTATCACTAGCGACCTCAAGTTCTCGAAACACTGGATCGAGGCGAAGAAGAAAGCCCAAAGGATGTTAAGCTACATAAAGCGCCAGTTTGGATACCATAACAAGGAGATAGTACTTTGTTTGTACAACTCCCTCGTTCGGCCGGCCGCACCTGGAGTATGCCGTACAATTTTGGAGTCCCAGCCATCCGTCAAAATACCGACCCATTAGTTTGACTTCAAAAGGCGGTAAACTCATGGAAAGCATGATAGTCGACAAGATAACGTCTTATTTAGAGTCAAACCTGCTACTGAAGAGGTGTTAGCATGACTGGGACCTCTTCAGTGGAATTCTTCCACTTCGTGTTCAGTAAGCATGATCGGGATAAAGCGGTGGATGTTTTGTATGCCGGTTAGATCGGCTTGACACCAACAAGGACTACTTTTTTTCGTCCCTGTGGCAAATCTTTCCATAGCATGACGCAAAAAAACATGGCTTGGGAATAAAAATATATGAAAGGAAAATAATTTGTAGGAAGTAGAAGGGATAGAGAATTGGAAGAATGCACAGAAAGCAAGCACATAAAACATATCATCCCTAAAATGAGCAAAGTAATGATAAAATAAATTGATGAAAGCTGGTAGGCCACTAACCTAAAAAATTTTGCCATCCAAATCTGTTAAGTCATAAGAAAAGGTGTATATTTTCAGAATCGAGCCATAATGATACAATATAATAGATGTATCGAAACTAAATATATAATAGGGAAATCACCAATACAGTTATATAAAACAGGAATTAGGCAGTTACCCATGGTAGACCAAATTTTGGCGGAAGAATATTCCAATGAAAGGAAAAAAATACAACCCTTAGTACAAAGTAAAATAATTTAAAATATATAATAGGGGGTACAGAGAATTTAACATGACACAATTTATTTTTAGGAAGTTCAAACCGACCTATTGTTGATTTTCTTATTATTTTGTTTCGATACACTGATGTTATTGTATGTTTGTGACCCTATTCTAAAAATATACACCATTTGTGAACAAACTAAATCGCTCATAACTTCTATTAAAGTTGTTCCTGAACTAGAAGAGAATGCAACACCTTCTTTCATATATTTGTTAATTCAAGGCACCTCCTCCGGCTTAAACTCCTCTCTCTACCGTAAGTCAACTAATTCTTCTTCCTATAATCATTTTTCTCATCTCATCATATTTGTCGTGGTATAACAAGGTGTACGCGGTTTTACGCACACTGGTCTACTGACCGCCCGAAATTTAGGCTCCACCTGGGGATGGTTCTAAGAGTGTTTTAAATACACAGTTGCTAGGCCAAGGACTATTCAAACACGGCTACAAAAATATAATTTAATAGGTCTAAATTTTCATATACATATAGGGTAAGTTAAATGGTGATGCAATTAAATATTGACGGTTCACAGTTAAGATGATTATCTCTATCAATTTATCAATTAAGTTTGAACCGACGGATAATTAATTAAGAAATGATTTAACAATTATGCAAGTTCTAGAACGAAAGGGATCTTTGGGGTTCGACGCGGTAAAGGTGGGAGGATCGTGATGAAGCGGGGTTAAATCCCTTTTACCTTCAACTTGCGGCGTCTCACGGGACACGCAATCCAACTTCGGGAAACTAAAGTTGGGGGACCTCTTATTCTTAGGAAGCAAACGAA
Organism: Ceratothoa steindachneri; assembly: GCA_963969495.1. NCBI lineage: Eukaryota > Metazoa > Arthropoda > Malacostraca > Isopoda > Cymothoidae > Ceratothoa > Ceratothoa steindachneri. Next base: position 30,416,952 of record OZ018321.1, on the reverse strand, counting down.
GGGTGCTTCGAGGATGGCTTTTCCGATCCTTAAAATCCGAAGACGTGGTAAGAAGGGTTGAAGCACGCCTAACTATCTCCACGAACAACACTGAGTGACGACTAGTTCTTCCTTGGCTCTTCTATAATCACTCAATTCTTCTCTGGACGAAAATGTAGTCGATTCCCTCTCGACTAACAAAGAAGTTACAGCTGACGTACTGAACGGCGTTTTCAGATACAATCTGTATGTGAACTCTGAAGTGTCAAATATATACCCCGAAATTATCTAGACGGGGAGAGAGATTCATCGCCAACAGACTTCCTTGATTGCCTCGGGTTGCGATAAGGGCCCATAGCGAGAAGTCGCCATGCCCCCTTAATGGTCTTTCCATTGTTCTAATTTTCGCAGTATATAGAGCAGACGAATTTAGAGCGGTCAACGGAGAGCTGGGGAATTCAGCGGGGGGAGCGGCTGATTCCTTCTCTCTCCCCTTATTCTTATACAATATTAAAGATAAAATTTTGATTTGAGCTCAATGTTTCTTCCGTTACTTTGAGTCGTCAACCACTGAATTATTTGGTACCGAAACTTCAAAACTTTTAGACATTAGACACCTACTTTTTTATCCTCTCCATTTCCTTGATAAATAAAAGACTTTAGGTACCGAAAGTCTTTTACCCTGTCGCAGCTCACCCGTTATTTAATAACAAGAATACTCTCGTACTATTTTTTAATCCATATTTTTCTACTTCCTTTCATATTTTAAAATCGTTAGATATTTCTATTGTATTTAATTATAAAAACACTTTATAAACATAGTAACATAGTGCCCATTCTACCTTTGTCGGTGCATATTGGGTGAATGGGGAAATTGGGTAAAATGTATAAATTGTTTCAAATATTATTTTGGTCAATCAGGTAAATGCTTGTCAAAACGTATATCTCAACACACTTACAGTGTGTCTTCAAAAATGTATGTATACACATTTTAACAACTGATGCTCAATTGATGTTAGATCCTACGATGTTAGATCCTACCTTGATAAGATCTTGAAAAAAGTGCAAAACAGGTGGATTTAACGAAGGGGTTTCGTAGAATACTTTTCACGTTCACCAGAACTCACACCACTAAACGTTTTAATAGGGATACGTGAAAAACAACGTCTACTTTATAAAACCTGCAAATAATTGCTGAATTGAGAGCAGCTATTGAACGAGAATGCATACAAATACCAAGCGAAATGTTTCGTGATGTTTGTGATTCCATTGCTTCGCGTTATCATCAGTGCCTGGGCCAGAACGAGCGTTAGTTTCAAAACAGGCGTTGGCAAAACAATTAGATTACGTCTTTAGATTCTATTACATTTTGAAAATTAAATGTATTTTAATAAACACTGAGTTTATAATTATTTAAATTGTGTAAACATATTTTGGGGGGACACCATATATATATATATATATATATATATATATATATATATATATATATATATATATATATGATAGTAAAACCACCATTGGATTGACTTCTCCTTCACACATAATCTATTCCTCTGATTTCATTGAAAAGATTAGGAAAATCAACATAAAAGGAAGCCGCTTAGTAAGCTTTGATGTAGACAGCCTGTTCACTAATGTACCAGTTAACGAAGCTCTTAATGTTATATCTCAGGTATTAGATAATCAAATATTAAACCTCCCTCTAGGCCAAAATAAATTTATAAATCTTGTTAAACTTTGTGTTACTGACAATGTATTTATCAGCTATATGGTTTTTTTTCGTCAAAAATATGGTCTTAGCATGGATAATCCTTATCGCCCATATTATGTAACTTTCTAATGGAACATTTCTAAGTATCATTACTCCCTTCTGTGATTTTCCATCACAATTTGGTATGGTATAGGTATGTAGATTATGTCATATCGATTTGGCCTATAAATAGTTTAAACTTATTTGATAATTTCCTTAAAAATCTTAATGACCTCCATCTCACTATCGATTTTAAAGTAGAGTGGAAAAAAGATAATTGTATATCCTCTCTTGATGTAAAAATTGTTAGAGTCATTGACAAAATTAGCTTCACTGTGTACCGAAAACCAACACATTCTAAGTTTTATATCCATTTCTTTTCTCATAATAATATTAACATTAAGCGAGCCGTTGCATCGAGTATGTTTTTGAGAGCATTTAAGATATGTTACCCTTGCTTTCTAGAAGACAAGATTAAATATATAAGCTGCAACTACATTGAATTAAATTATCCCGTCCACGTGATCAATAAGAGTTTATCTAAAGCAAAATCTTCTCATTATCGTCCCAAAGATAAAAACAAATTTAGTAATACGAAGTGTTTCTCCCTCCCTTTTTCTTCCCTCCTCAAAGGAGTGAACAAAGTTATTTTTTCATGCTTAACCACATTTAAATACCCTTTTGAATCCTATAATCTTTCTCTTCGACCAAGCTCGTGGATCAGCCAAATGAAGCAAGTGTATATTTAATCCCGTGTGACTCTACAAACTGTCTTTCGTTTTACATAGAAGAGACTGGAATAACCTTAACAAAAGGAATTTATAAACATAAAAGTGATGTAAGACGAGGCAGTACCACATCCAGTATTTTTAATCATATTAGCAATTTCAACGAGCAAATTAACTATTCAAAGGCACAAATCATATATAATTGTAAAGATTTTCGTAAAGAAAAATTATAGAATCTATATTGATAGGCGAAATTCCTAATTTTAATTTGTCAGATGTGCAAATTAAATTCAGCTTCCATTCCCGTAACCTCATCGTAAACAGCTTGGTCAATGATCTTAGACTCACACTCCCTGATTGATGACCTTTTCCCCCATTTTGTGTTTCTTTGTGTCTTTTTTTCTCATTTGTATGCTATTTATAGACTTTTGTAACAATCGCATTCTCAGTATACGACTGAAGATGGTATGATAACTACATACCGAAACTAGTCTCGTAAATTAAACTTTTAGCTCCTATACACTGGTTTCACTATCATATACCATAACTAGCCATTGAGTTCTTATATATATATATATATATATATATATATATATATATATATATATATATATATATATATATATATATAGTATATATATTTCTCATGAGTGTGAGAGAATGATGAAATAAATCCAGCATACTGCATGAAAAAGAAAAACGGAATAATTTTTTCAGCGGAAAAATGTTTTTTCCTAATTCGAAAAATCCGTACTGGGGCGGGATTCGAACCAACCCGATTTTTCGAATAAGGAAATAACAGTTGGATATACCTTTGCCTAAAAAAATTAAATAACCAATGCATAATCGCAATTAGGACCTGCGTATAAGAAACTTGAAAGCTTGCCCCCAAATTTTCATTAAAACGTAGAACAACACTCTTTCTCCGAGCCTATAGAACGTGCGACCCAATCTTCCTTCAGGATGAAATTAACTACCTTATCTGCAATTTCATTTAACTAAAATATCCAATTCACCTCATAAATAGATGCCATTCTAAAGCACGAAAAAACTTCTATGCCACCTCCACACCACGAAGAGACGATTTAAAAAAATGTATTAGTTTCCCATACGCTCCAGCCTTGGCTCCTCTAAAATCATATGCGAACGGAAATAACATGAATATCAATTTAAATATTCTAATACGATTCGAAAATCCGTGACTAGGCTGCGCCCAATCAATCTTTATTATGGAGTTTATAGTATTCTATGCTATAATTGCAAATTAACATACATCGGAGAGTCAGGCCACTTTAATAAGAGGATGAAATAACACTTAGCTTATATCAGAAGGTGTACGAACTCTTCAAGTTTTTTTACGCACAGGCAAAAGCACGACCATAGAATTGATTTTAACAATGCAAAAATTATTTATAAATCAAATAATTATATTGAGAGGAGAATTGCGGAATCCATCATCATCTGAAGGGCAATACAAATTTAACAATATATAATGAATAGAGGTGCCAATCTTATTTGTTAGCCCCCGGACGCATTGCATCACGAAGATTAGCGAGTCTCCAGATTGTTTCCGGTTCCATTTCATTTTGTTTAGGATGTGTATTGCCTTATATATATATTGTACTCCTTGCCTAGTTTCTTCAGTATTAGTTGAAAATGTCATTTTGCCAAAACTACTCCGATAGTTAAAAATAAAATCTTGACTCAAATATTGTGGTTTACCATTATCTTTCACTGATATACATCACTTTAATGTGATAACTTCCATTATATATATATATATATATATATATATATATATATATATATATATATATATATATATATTTAATATGATAAACTCACAGGGTACCATGTAAAGGAGCAATAATCCAAAAAATGTCCGAAATGAAAGATAAAATGCGAATTGCAAGTACTTTTAAACTTTATTCAGTTCAATCTCATGGTTTTCTTTGTTAATGAGCTGAATATAGTTCGAAGGTATTTGGAATTTGAGCGTTGCCGCTCAAAAAATTCAGCTGTCGCAAATTATGTTTTGAAGTGAAGGAAAGAGAAAATGTGCAATACATAAATATATTTTTCGTGTAGACAAAAGAATGGTTTATTTTTGTATCCAATTCTGGCAGGTGATTGTTTCATTAAGTTAACGAATTTGTCTATTTTCACAACTTATTCTACCTTAATACAAATGGGAAATGTCCACTTAATTTTTAGCTTACCATACTACTCCACCCGAAGACTACGCTTTTATAATGTAAGTAATGAATCTTGATAGATCCAAAGAAAGTAAATGGCTTAAAATTGCTTCAAACTTTCAGAGATTCTTTACCTTTCCCATTGTTTCATTAACTGATGGAATTTCATTTTTCTATTGATTCAGAATCATGTTTGATGAAATAGCAGAAAAACAACAGCTTTCTTCAAACGTAGCCTATATTTATGCTTCTCTGTAGTTAAGGAAAAAGGGTGTGAGAGAGACAGAGACAAACAGAGATAGAGAGAGAGAGAGTAATCAAACCATGCAATTTGTATTCGCTATAAGTAGTCCAAGCATATTCACCAATAAAAACATCTCACTCAAATGAAGGAGCTGAGGTTTTTAATGTAACGCTCATGGATACATTTAAAGAAGGAAAAACAACAGTTGTAGATAATTACTTCAGAGTTAAGATTTTGGAGAATAAAGATAGGATAGTTCTTTCAGCAGAAAATTTGCCAGTAGCAAGGCGACTGAGCGTGGAAACTGATGAAGAGAATTTTCAAAAGAAACGAACCTTAGAATTGGTTACATATTCATAATACACGATAATTCTATTAAGTACATATTAGTTTTCAGTTCCTTGAACAAAGGTAGCGATCACAGATGGTCATGAGATTAAAATTAGATCTAAAACAAAATAGCCGAATCATGAATAACAAAACTTGATCGCCGGATAAAAAATCCAGGTCACACTAGGAAACAGGTTTAATTAAATAAGTGGTATAAGGGGTTGAAACCTCATTAGAAAACCCTAACAAGAATTTTAAATTTGATTGAAACGCACCTCATTGGTTTTTAATTGCGGAACTTGATTCAACGCTATCATAAAAGATAATGAGGTCTCTGCTAATTCCCGGTGTATTGTAAGAAAGAGATAGATTATGGAGTGAAACTCACGAAGAATGATAAAGGCTGCAAACTACCAAGACATATTTTTCATAGTATGATCCTCAGGCAAGAGTGAAGGATTGGCAGTTCCTCTTGGTGTATTGAACATTATTAATAATACTATGAACATTCTTTAGATGGAAAACTAATTAACTACAAACATGATTTACACACAAAAAAGTGTTTTGAATAAATTCTTGAGGAGGTCAAAAGACCGTAGTGAGTCCGTACCGCCAACGAGACAGTCTAGTGTTAAGGGACAAGAGAAAGAAGGATGATGGAAAATTTATTGTGAGAACACAAGTGGAGATTTTTTTTTTGTGAAAACATACTTGTAGCTGATATGAATAAGTATAAGTTGCCAACTGCGGATCAAGAAATGAATAGATCGATAATGAGGAGTGAAATACATGGATCGTTTGATGAAGGGCTATTATACCATGACTCTTCCAGGCAGCCCGAATCACAGATCATCGGAAATAGGTGCAAAGTATAGTTGTCAATATGAACCCTATAGTAGCCATGATTACCAAGAGAAAGTCAATGAAGGTTGAACAAAGTGAAAATAATATTAAATATAGGTTTCAATTGGGCGAGGTTTGACGGTTTCGTCTAGTATAGTAGTTCTTTCAATATTATGAACAAATTTTTGATCGTATTCATGTCAGCTGATTGAATAGGCCACGGTAGGACGCAAATATTGCTCTGCAAAAACTACTCAATCGTTGCTTTCACCGTGCGCCCAGATTACTCTCTTGCATTCTTAACTTCTTCCATTTGACATTATTGCCCAATATTTGTCGGTATTTGCCCATTATTTCCCACCACGACAAGAAACATGGCAAGCTGAATTCCGATCAAAGAGTTCTACTTTGGTCTGATCAGATCAAATAGCACTCATCCAAATTGATTTTACTTCTATTTGTGCTCCTGAACAAACATTTGTCGTAATAACAGGTAATCATTCTTCGGAAAGCGGGCCTTGCCTGGTGATCACGGTTTGAGGACTAGTCTAATGAGCTAATTACTAATTACACTGGGTTACAAATAATCTTTTATAAGTCGTGTAAGATTTTCAACTGATTTAGAACACTTTTGCACCGATAAAATAGAAATGACATTGGTTTCCTCCGATCAGGTCCGGTTTATGTGCCAAGTTGATTTTAAAAATATCTGATAACAAAATCTGACTTGGCAGTGGCTGACCAGCTTTCATCCCTTTATTTTGTCATATTTGGTGCTCTCTTCACATTCTCTATCCTTTCTACTTCCTACAAATTTAGTTTCCTTTCATATCTTTTTACGTTCAAGTCCCGGTTTCGCGTCACGCCGTTGAGAGATAGACGCGGGACCGTGATAATTTAGGCAAGAATATGAGATTAGGTGGTTTAATTGTCAACTTAACTGCTGAATCTTAACATCATTAAGCATTTGTGGTTTGTATGTAGTAATAAGTGAATTAGCCGTTTTCTCTTCGCCAGCATCACTGAACGAACTTGAGCAGGCTTTGCTTCAAAAGTGGTTCAAAATTCCATTAACCACTAAAATATCTGTAAGTCAATTTCTTGATAAATTCAAGTAATTAATGCCAAATAGGGGTTAACTCAATGTTAAATAATAAAACTTTTATTTAACGATGTTTCTCAAAACTTTTTTACTCCATTTTTGTCAAGCTATGGCTCCATCTGGAATTAATGTTTCAAAAAGATTCTTACACCAAATTGTCTTTCGATTTTATCGGCCAAGAAAAAGCCATATTTATAAAAATCACGTTCCTGCACGGCTCACTTATACAAAGGAGCCTACGATAAAACACTTTGGACGGAACTAGTATTGTACGACGAAACGAAAATAAAAGCTAATTAGCGATTAATAGTGAATAAGCGCTTAAATCGATGAAACAATTGGGAAAATTGTCTTGTTTGAGAGAAAACCTCCTCCGGCAAAAACGCTCATTTTAGGAAATTTTACTTTCAACATAAAAAATGAACTTAAAGAATCGAAGCAAAATTCCTACAGCGCTTGCACAAAAAATAAAATAGCGAATAAAAGCGAGATGTGAATGGGATGCGAGGAGGAATCGAGGGGATTTCTATGGAATACTGCCGCAAGTTAATAAAAAACTACTTAATTAATTTTTGTTATGTGTATTCAAACCATTGTTCTGTGTTCAGGTTTGAACTTTTCCTGAAATCAATTCCTTAAGGTTCCAGAAAACACTTAAGATTGTATTTTTGTATTTCCTTTGGAATGAATATACCACATTTTCCCGTAACGGGTATTTAAACTTCTGCTCCACACCATAGATACCTTCCCCGAAGGGCCACACATAAAGCACACCACTATGAAAACGAAATTAAACTATCGTGAAAGGCTTCATATGGTTAAAAATCACTTCACGTGGGAGAAAGTTGAATATTTTGTATGGCAATGAACTAAATGATCCAGTTTCCCTCTTAATTTATCCATATAACTGTCTCCTGAACAACCAAATCCCTCAAGTTCCTTTTCTATCCAAGTGAAACCGGTTTTAGTTTTAGCATAAATATTCGGTTTTTCATCATATTTGAAAATTATTTGTAATACGTATTTTTCAGGACCGTGGGGCATTTGCTGGTTTAAAGGAGGTTGTGGTGAGGGCAGAGAGGAGAGAGCAGTATGGTGTGGGGATTTTTTGGGACGACCTGTTCCATCCTATCTATGCCGTGCCCAGGAGAAGCCGGCCCACAGTCGTACTTGCTTCAGTGCTTGCAAAGGTGAGTACTTTATGCTCTTAATCTGTATCAGAAGAAATAATTTCAAATATGTTAGAAATAATCGTATCATTTTTTTAAGGAAAATAATTACTCATTTTATATTTACCTAGTTTTTAATATAATATACAGGTTTATAAAAATGGCAAATTGAGGACAGTTACAAAGAAAAAAAAGCTGAATAGTGTAACATTAATATTTCGAGTACTACCTGCTTCAAATTCATTTACAATAAATCATTTATAATTCGCAATGAAGAAACGTATTGAAATTCCTTCCTGCGAAGTTTTGAGAATTCTTTTATCTTATCCCTCTTCCAGTCTTACTTTAGTAAGGACTAATTTTTCAGAAAGCTAGAATAAGAATTGATATGTCTAACGGTTCACCGAGATAAAAAAGAAATATCAAGAATGTTGCTAACTTCCACTAATACCGATGAACAAATTTGCAATAGTGTGGATTCACAAGGAATATCCCGACTCTTAAGTATGAATTGAAGAATTATTGTAATTTTTCTCTTTGGAATACAAAGGGTAAATTAACTATATCATGAATCGGTAAATAAACTTGGTGAACAAAGTTAATGTTAACTGACGTGAACGAGAAAATAATCATATTGTACACGAAGCCTTTTAGAGCAAACTGTTAGTTGGTTATGCTCTCTCTCCCTATATACAAAAAATATCTAAATTTTATTTTTTAACATAAGCTTCATTGAGGTCAAAAAACTTTTGCAAGCGAAGATACTATCCATTTAAACCATAATTATATAACTGAGGATTCAGAATTAAACCCCATTAAAACAGCTCTTTCAACATCAGTAATAGAAGAAACACGATTTCCCTTCATCGTTTTTTAAGGTTTGAAAACCATAAAATTTCGGATGGGGCTAAGTGAGTACTGTATAAGAGGGGGAAATCAACTTCCAACCAATTTCTCGCAAACTTTACTTTGTCAAAAAAGCAGAATATTCGGGCTGATATCGTATGAAAGGTGTCTCTTTTGTGAATTTTTCTGGGGCCTTTCTCCACTATACCCATGTGAAATTTTCTCAAAACACGTTTAGGTATTAGTTAACCTTGATGGTTCTTCGCCCTTAGAGAAAGCCAACAAGTAGTACACCTTCAGCAAGCAAAAAAACAGTGGTCGTTACCTTTCCTCCTGATCGTTCAAACTTCATTTTATAAGTCCTCTTCCAACTTTTGATAACAATATTAGTAAATCTAAGTCTCATTTCCAGTTACAATTCCTTGCAAATTCCTTGCTTGGGATTGTCATCTCACTTGTTAAAAGTTGCAATCAAAGAGTAGCTCTCTTCTCAAGCTCATTTTGGCACAACAACTTTAGCCTCCTTCAAGCAGGAAGCTTATTGAGCTTCAGTACGTTGGTCAAGATGAAATAAACTGTACCTTGCGATATGGTCTATGTGTTTGTTAATACTTCCTTTCGTGTAATTATAATTTTCAGTGGGTATCCCTATGCGCTTGTAATATTAGTTTTCTACGAAAATTATATATATATATATATATATATATATATATATATATATATATATATTTAAGAAAAGAAACTCACAACTTGCACGTGAGTCAAAATTATGATAAATAACACCCACAGGGAAAATGGAAAAACGATTTTAAGCGCCTTCTTCTCTATTCTAAAAGACCTCTTCATGGAATAACTTTGGTCACTTTTTTCATTTTGTTTATAGAAAGGACAGAGAGGGATCGCTGTGTGTGATACAAGCGATCAGGTAGTCATAGAGGAAGGTTGCGGAAATCATTTAAGAAAAGATAGCAAGAGTTGATAGGTCGGTGGCTATACACTGATGCGTGGTGTTATTGTGGCTGCGTTGGTCTCGTGGTTTGGACTGGACGACGGTTGGAGGCAGGTCAGGAGGGCGAGACTGTCTGCTCAGTCGGAAACGCGTTATTCATGATGTCTTTTGGTTATGCGAAGAACGGTACGTGTGGCCACTGTGTATCTGTGACAGCAGTTTTCGGGTGGGCGTGGGGTGTCGTTTGTGAACATAATGTATAATGTGAGTGCCATTACGCTTCCTTGGGGAACGCCTGAGCGTGGTGTAAAGGGTTGTGAGAGGGTACTATTGTATTTTATGTGGCAACTCCGTTCAGTGAGGTAGTGCAAGAGGAGCCTTCTGATGCAGAGAGGTAACTCCGTATTGTTGGCGAGTTTCCAACGGAGTCCCTCGTGCCACACTTTATCGAAGGCCTTCTTCACGTCCTTGATGATGGAGAGAGTCTTTTTATGTAGCTGGCGTTTTTTTGTATTCTGTCCAGAACGATAGTCACGGCCGCCTGAGTAGACCAGCCTCTCCTGAACCCGTATTTGTGGGGGGAGAACCAGTCCCTCTCTTCCAGGTACTCCTGTAGGCGGCAGTTGACCATTCGTTCGAGTATTTTGCCTAGGTGCTCTAATAGAGCAATAGGCCTGTAGTTATTTGGGTATTTTTGGTCTTTGTTCAGTTTGTGTAGGAGTATGTTGTGAGAGACTTTGAATATTGTAGGGAAGTGGCCTAAGGCTAGTGAGGCGTTGAATAGGTGTGTGAGTGTGGGGTATATGTTTGCGGGAAGGTTGTGTATAACTGTGGCTGGTAGCCCAGAGGGGCCGGGGGCGCGTTTTGTTGTTGTTTTAATTTAGTGTTTTGTCAGGACAGACAATGTCTTAAATAGTAAGGAGTGGGGGGTTAAAACGGCTACCTGCATCAAAACCCTAACTAGGGGGTACAAATTCTTTAAACACTTTAATTTGTGATTTAATATAATTAGATATTATAGGATCTAGGCTAAACAAACCAGGGCTAATATTAAAATTTAGGAAAGTATTAATAGAGATACACTTCAAAATATTTCTTGAAATGTAGTTTGTACATTTTATAATAGGTTTAGCACTATTCCAATTAATAGTATGATCCTGACTATAGATATGTAAAAATAATGCAGATTCTTGACAAAAATTACGAACATTAGTTTGGTGCTGTTTAACTTTAACATTCAATTCTTTACCTGTCTGTTCATATATATATATATATATATATATGTATATATATATATATATATATATATATATATATATATATATATATATATATATATATATATATCCAGCAAACCGCAAGAAACAGAAAAACAGGATAATTTTTCTTCCAAAATGTTATTTCCTAATTCGCAAAAATTCCGTACAGGGGGGGGATTCGAACCGTACACACACTGAGGCAGCGAGCAAACGCTTTGATCTCAATTAACCCGTCTCTCAGACCACTCGGCGAAATTAAGGTACGCTTCGCAAGGTCGATCGGGAATATGAAAGAGAGAGAAATTAATAAAGAATTCAAAGGACAAAGGAGAGTTAAGGTAAACACGTGGCGAAAATACAATGAATAAATCTTTCATGAGCGCGAAAGAATGATGAAATGAATCCAGCAAACCGCAAGAAACACAAAAACAAGATAGTTTTTCTTTCGTGTTCATGAAAATAGCATGGAATATCAATAGAGTGTGGCTCGCCAGACAATATTTTGCAGGTCCGCATTCCGGCATCATCTGAGTCTAAGCCAGCTGAGGCGAGAGAAAAGGAGAAAAAGAAGAAAGGAGAAACGAAGAAAAAAAAGAAAAAGAAGATAGTTGAAACAAAAGTAGAACCCAAAATAGAAGAAAAACAGATAAAGAAGAAGAAAAAGAAAAATAAGAATGTGGAGAGTAAAGAGGAAAAGGGGAGGCCTCTTCCACAAGGGAAGACCCCGTCTTCAGAGACCAAGTGTCCGAAGGTCACCCTCATTGGTGACTCGCAAACACGGGATCTGCAGCCGCTGCTAGCGGCCCGCCTTCGCACTAGCGTGAAGGTAAGCTGCCTGTCAGGACGGGGTAACCACACCATCAGAGTAGAGGCAGAGAAAGCTCAGGTTTCTGAGAATTCAGTCGTTGCTCTGATGGTGAGCGGCAACGACCTCTACCTCAGAGGGTGTAAGGTTGGCCTCAGTGGCAAGACCATCCAAACAGTGATGGGAGCCGTGGACGACATAGGGCTTAAAACCCGCAAACGTCTAGTGGTTGGGATGCTTCCGAGAAGAGGTCCATCCCGAACCGCTCACGAAAGAAACGTCGCAGTGAACAGAAGGTTGGCGGATATCTGCACGGCAGAAGGAGTCTTCTTCGTGGACCCCTATCGTACCTTTATCGGTAGAGACGACCTCTACCAAAGGGACGGGGTACATCTCTCCTTTAAAGGGAAGGCCTTTCTCGCCAATCTAATCCAAGATGTCGTGGAACGCACCCAAAGGAACGTTCGAAACAGAGCGAAAGCGGACGTGCGCCAGCATGCCCGTGTCACTTCTGGAACGACCTTCTCGGAGGTCGTCAAAAAGGGTGTGACCACGAAAACAGAGAAGCCGGGAAACGGAAGAGTGTAGGGAGTCCTAAACTAGGGGACTCCCTCAAAGTTCTTCTGTTCAATGCGAGGACAATCAGGAATAAGTTTCTTGAGCTCCGTGGCCTCGTAGTAACAGAGGAACCTGAGATGGTGGCCATAACGGAGTCGTGGATAAAAACCTCAAGCCGAGATTTTGAAGGTGAATTCACGATTCCCGGTTACCAGCTCTTCCTGAAAGATAAGCCAGACAGAGAGGGTGGTGGTGTGATGTTGTATGTCAAGGATACTCTAAACTCGACGGATTGCAACATCATATCCGACCATGAACTACTAGGTGTTGACCTAGAGATAGGTCCTGCCAAATACAGGACCCTGGTGCTTTATAGACCTCCTGCCCAACTCGTTGAAAAGGACAGAGATCTGTACCAGCTGCTAGGAGAACTTGTCGAAGACAGAGTGTGTATCGTCATGGGTGATTTCAACACACAAGTTGACTGGGAAACCAGAGAACCCTGTGGCGAGAACGCACTACTCCTGGAGTTCACGAACAACGAGTTCCTCACTCAGTGGGTGAGAGAGCCAACGAGAGGAGACAATATCCTCTACTTGGTTTTCACCTCTAAGGATGACATCGTTGAGGACCTCTCTGTTGGCGAAGAGCTCGGTGGCAGTGACCATCGACTAATTAGATTTGTAGTCAAAGTCCCCAAGGCAGAGCCTGCAACTAGTAAATCAAGGAAACTGGATTTGAGAAGAGCAGACTATGCAGGTCTACGCGCGGGACTGACAGACGCGAGGCTAGAAGAGTGCGATGCTGTTGAAGACTCTTGGAACAGTTTCAAAACCACATTCATTAGTCTTCAATCGCGTTTTATCCCTCTGAAATGCCCCCGTCGGTCCTCTGTTCAACCAAAGTAGTTTAATCGAGAAATTGGCCAACTGCTTAGGGAGAAGAGAAATGTGTACCGGCAATCGAAGATCTCGGGTGACTTTGACGAATACCGGAGGCTAGCCAGGAGAGTGAAGTCCAGTATAAGGGCGGCTAAGCGGTCTAAGGAACTCCAAGTGGCGAGACTCTGTAAAGAAAATCCCAAGGAGTTTTTTGGATATGTGAACAGCCGTAAACCAATCCTTCGAACGATTGGCCCTTTGAGAAATGAGGAGGGGGCATTAAAGCACTTAGATGCAGAAAATGCTAACCTCCTCAACGACTACTTCTCTTCAGTGTTTAGTGAAGAGTGCGATCCCATCCCCCAGCCGACGGATTCCTACTCGGGGGAAAAGCTGGAGGCAATGGACTTCACCGAAGGAGAAATAAAGAAAAAGATCGCTGACCTAAAGACGAATAAGTCCCCTGGACCGGACGGGTTTTTACCTAAAGTGTTGAAGGAAGTGTACGATGAAGTATCACGACATCTGTGCGCTATCTTTAACATGTCAATCCGGACCGGATGCGTTCCTAGAGACTGGCGTGAGGCGGAGGTGACTCTTATCTTCAAGAAAGGAGACCGTAACCAACCGTCGAACTACCGACCTATCAGTCTGACTTCGATAGTCGGTAAACTCATGGAAAGCATCATGGTGGACAAAGTGACGTCGTATTTAGAGTCAAACCTGCTACTGAAGAGTTCCCAGCACGGCTTCCGAAGGCAACGGTCATGCCTGACGAACCTTGTGGAATTCTTCCACTTCGTTTTCAGTGAGCACGATCGGGACAAGGCGGTGGATGTGGTCTACCTAGACTTTCAGAAAGACTTTGATAAGGTACCACACCTCCGCCTTTTCCGGAAAGTGCGAGCGCTAGGCATAGACGGAAAGGTAGCCGGCTGGATCGAGAACTGGCTAAGTGGCAGACGGCAACGGGTGGTGGTGAATGGAGAGTCTTCTGAGTGGGTGCCCGTTAATAGCGGGGTGCCTCAAGGTTCTGTAATGGGACCACTACTATTCATCATCTACGTCAACGACATGGACGGTGACATGGTTGCCAAGATTTCCAAATTTGCCGACGATACCAAGCTTGGTATGAACGTTGCAAAGGATGGAAATACTGCCCGCCTGCAGGAAGATCTTCGGAAGATTGGGGAGGGGTCGGACATGTGGCAGATGCCTTTTAACGTGGGCAAATGCAAAGTGATGCATATCGGCCACAGAAACCTCCAATCTCAGTATATCCTTAAGGGCACTGCTCTTGAATCGAGTGACACTGAGAAGGACTTGGGTGTAACAATCACTAGTGACCTCAAGTTCTCGAAACAGTGCATTGAGGCGGAGAAAAAGGCCCAAAGGATGCTAGACTATATTTAGCGCCAGTTTGGTTATCGGAACCAGGAGATTGTACTGTGCCTGTACAACTCACTTGTCCGACCGCACCTGGAGTATGCCGTACAATTTTGGAGTCCTTCATTGCGAAAGGACATCGCGAGATTGGAACGCGTACAAGCCAGGGCAACCAAGCTGATTCCCTCTATCCGACATAAAAGTTATGAGGATAGACTAAGGGAATTAGATCTGTTCTCGCTGGAAACCCGTAGACTGCGTGGTCAGCTCATCGAAGTTTTCAAAATACTTCGAGGGTTCGACAATGTTGACTACCGGGATATGTTCACACTGAGTGAGAACAGAACGCGCAATCACGGCTTCAAACTTGAACTGAAGCGTTACAACCACAATCTGTGTCGAAATCTTTTCATCTACAGTATCTGCGGTATGTGGAACGCACTTCCAGTGGAAGTTGTCAACAGTGAATCGGTTGACCAGTTCAAGTCAAGACTAGACAAAGTCTTGAAAAGTGGCCGTTTAGGGACGCTAAACAATTGAACAGCCTTGTGCCCGCTCAATTGCTAGTCCAAAGGTACCCTCTTTGAATGGACCGTAAGGCCTCCTAGGGTACCTTCTTTCCTTGTTGTTACTCCTTGTTGTAAGCGGTGACTCAAACCTGCACTCCTCTTCAGGATGAAGTAGACCTGTTAGGTTCTAATCAGTCTTATCTATTTTTGGTGGCCTGAAATCACGTATCTCTTTCTCATATACAGTAACTTCTTGAATCTTCTTTGTCAAAAGGGAATTTCCTGTTTTTCTAATCAAGGCTGCCAGTATTGTCAAAAGGACGTTCTCAGGATGGGCCCAGTAGGAATTCCTTTGGATTGTTTGCCATGCTATGCCTTTACTGGCAGGTTGGAGTATTTGTAGAAGATTGATCTTTTCCATGAGATGTTTAGATCCCTTCATTCATTTTGGAGAGAATTTGCTGTAAAACCAGATGGGCCCATCATGATACACGACAAACTCTGTGAGGACATACAAATCATGATTAGGTTTTTCTGTTGCCACATAAATTCGACATATCCAGCTGGCAGTGGTGAGCAAACTTGCCTGAGATTTTGGCTCTGGTTTCATATGTGGGATATCATTGTTAATTACAGCACTTCTAATAGCACCGATAATCCTATACATGTAAGCTTGCTCTCGACTCAGCACCTTCATATCTACATCTGAAAGAGGAGCTCCTTTACCAATACATTGAAAGCCATTTGGTTACACTCGTAGAGTATCATGGAGGGTTAAGGCTATACTAACTGGTCCTTTCCATTGAGTTACACTTTCTTTTGGACCAATTTCTTTGCCGCACAGGTGCCTGAAAGGAAGCTCATTTAGATGCAAGCTGCAGATGATCGAATGTAAAGGACGATGTAATTGACATTTCAGGTCTCTTATGGCTCCATTCTTATAGCCAGTATTAGTTGCCGTGCTGTCAGCTCCAATTTCCTTCATCTCATCTTTAATAGCATTTTCAACAAGCCATTTCATTGGTCCTTTGTTCCTCGTTCACTAGTTAGATGGTCTAAATAGACAGTACTAGCTTCTCCTACAAGCACATAGTGATTTTGAATTTATTTTGTTCCATACCTTTTGTTTCCTTTCTTCCTTTTTATTTAGTGTTGTTTCTCTCCTACCATCAAATAACAAAGCACTAATTTTCTATCTCCCAAACATTCCGATTCGGTGAAATTCCTCCTTAACTTCGCTCTTGCCCTCCAGACTTTTTGATGGTCAATTTTATTCAAGCGGTCTTCTGAATTGATAATACCATAGTCAAATAGGGATAGACTGATAATAGCACCAGTAGCAGCAGCTCTATTTGACACAGAATACCGATCTGCCTCCATGGCAATTGTTGGCATTGGTATGATGTTTTTTTGTTCTCTCAAAGACTGTCTTCCATTCACCATCAGAAATGTCAGTTGATGAAGGTTTCGTCTAAAGCTGTATTTTCTCTTCCCTATTCTCTTTCCTGAATTCGATCTTCTCTGAATTTCCATTTTTTAAGCATTTTACTTGCTTTACATCCACTCCTCGAATTTTCATGTGACGCCCAGTTCTTTCGTCGATAATAAATTTATGCTCACGAGGTGGCACTTTCATGTTTTTTTCACACTTGCAATCAAAGAGATCAGCACACTGCCAACCTACTACTCGTATATCAAAACTTGACCCAATGATGAGATAAACTTCTTACTCTTAGTGGCATTCATTCCTTCTTTTGATACCACCGACGCTTCTTCCACCAATCGGAGCAATTTGGTTTTAACATTCTTGATCGGCTGAACTGGAATACTGGCTTTTTTCCAAATCTCAGTAAGCCTGCAAATTCTTCAGGAATAATATCCTTGTTCCTCTTGTATTTATTGCATTTTAAATACTGAATATATATTTCAACCTGTTGTTTTGTTGACAGCTCATAATGAGAAAATTCTGGAATTGGGGAGCCAAAGACACTGTGACTTGTTGATGTTCTACTTCTTTTACTCATCTTAGCCCTGAAAATGAATAATAGAAAGACTCGTTAGTATAAAACAGAAATACTACATGTGATGAGTGAATCTATAACATACATTCAAAAACGTGAAGCCATATCCCTGCATAGGAAATACTCCGCATATATCTCTTAAATACGTCTTACATCGATTAATTTATAGTGCCCTCCGAGTACTCTAGAAAACAAACAATTTCTAAACTAAGTATTTCCTAAACCTAAGAAACATAAAAGAGTTAAGGTGCAAATTTTCTTCCTGTACGAAAATTACCCATTTCTAGCTTCAGAGACGAGAACTATAGCTGAATACAACCAGCCTCACCCCACGGAAAAGATCATTTTTAAGGCAAAATTTGGCTCCCTTACGATTTTTACAGATATTTTCGTCTTCATTTCCAAATTTTGCATGGTCTCCTGTACAAAACCTCAAATTTGCCGTAAAATTGGTTGCGATACTACGCCCTAGTGTCCACTAAATAATTTCGTATTTAGATTTACAAAAAAGATGATGAACATAACTTTATTTTGAACTTAATGTTTAATAAGATAGATAGCTGGAGTCGGTGAGCTTGCCAATCCTCTCCACTGAGTTCCAAGGAGTTGAAAGGAAAGAAAGTACCCTAGGAGACCTTACGGTCCATTCAAAGAGGGTACATTTGGACTAGCAATCTAGCGAGCACATGGCTGCTAAATTGTTTTGCGTCCCTAAACGGCCACTTTTCAAGACTTTGTCTAGTCTTGACTTGAACTGGTCAACCGATTCACTGTTGACAACTTCCACTGAAAGTGCGTTCCACTTACCGCAGATACTGTAGGTGAAAAAGTTTCGACACAGATTGCGGTTGTAACACTTCAGTTCAAGTTTGAAGCCGTGATTGCGTGTTCTGTTCTCACTCAGTGTGAAAATATCCCGGTAGTCAACATTGTCAAGCCCTCGAAGTATTTTGAAAACTTCGATGAGCTGACCACGCAGTCTACGGGTTTCCAGCGAGAACAGATCTAATTCCCTTAGTCTATCCTCATAACTTTTATGTCGGATAGAGGGAATCAGCTTGGTTGCCCTGGCTTGTACGCGTTCCAATCTCGCGATGTCCTTTCGCAATGAAGGACTCCAAAATTGTACGGCATACTCCAGGTGCGGTCGGACAAGTGAGTTGTACAGGCACAGTACAATCTCCTGGTTCCGATAACCAAACTGGCGCTTAATATAGCCTAGCATCCTTTGGGCCTTTTTCTCCGCCTCAATGCACTGTTTCGAGAACTTGAGGTCACTAGTGATTGTTACACCCAAGTCCTTCTCAGTGTCACTCGATTCAAAAGCAGTGCCCTTAAGGATATACTGAGATTGGGGGTTTCTGTGGCCGATATGCATCACTTTGCATTTGCCCACGTTAAAATGCATTTGCCACGTGTCCGACCACTTCCCAATCTTCCGAAGATCTTCCTGCAGGCGGGCAGTATTTCCATCCTTTGCAACGTTCATACCAAGCTTGGTATCGTCGGCAAATTTGGAAATCTTGGCAACCATGTCACCGTCCATGTCGGTGAGGTAGATGATGAATAGTAGTGGTCCCATGACAGAACCTTGAGGCACCCCGCTAGTAACGGGCACCCACTCAGAAGCCTGTCCATTCACCACCACCCGTTGCCGTCTGCCACTTAGCCAGTTCTCGATCCAGCCGGCTACCTTTCCGTCTATGCCTAGCGCTCGCACTTTCCGGAGAAGGCGGTGGTGTGGTACCTTATCAAAGGCTTTCTGAAAGTCTAAGTACACCACATCTACCGCCTTGTCCCGATCGTGCTCACTGAACACGAAGTGGAAGAATTCCACAAGGTTCGTCAGGCATGACCATTGCCATTGGAAGCCATGCTGGAAACTCCTCAGTAGCAGGTTTGACTCTGAATACGACGTCATTTTGTCTACCATCATGCTTTCCATGAGTTTACCGACTATCGAAGTCAGACTGATAGGTCGGTAGTTTGACGGTTGAATTCGGTCTCCTTTCTTGAAGATCGAAGTCACCCCCAGTCTCTAGGAACGCATTCGGTCTGGATTGACATGTTGAAGATTGCGCTTAGGTGTCGTAACACTTGATCGCGCACTTCTTTTCACACTTTAGGTAGAAACTTATCCGGGCCAGGTGACGTATTCGTCATTAGGTCAGTGATCTTCTTTTTTATTTCCCCTTCGGTGAAGTCCATTCCAGCTTTTTCCTTGAGTAGGAATCCATTGGCTGGGGGATGGGATCGCACTCTTCACTAAACACTGAAGAGAAGTAGTCGTTGAGGAGGTTAGCATTTTCTGCATCTAAGTGCTTTAATGCCCCCTCCTCATTTCTCAAAGGGCCAATCGTTCGAAGGATTGGTTTACGGCTGTTCACATATCCAAAAAACTCCTTGGGATTCTCTTTACAGAGTCTCGCCACTTGGAGTTCCTCAGACCGCTTAGCCGCCCTTATGCTGGACTTCACTCTCCTGGCTAGCCTCCGGTATTCGTCAAAGTCACCCGAGATCTTCGATTGCCGGTACACAGTTCTTTTCTTCCTAAGCAGTTGGCCGATTTCTCGATTAAACCACTTTGGTTGAACAGAAGACCGACGGGGACATTTGAGACGATGACGAAGTCATTTGCTCGACTGTGTGGATAATGTGAATAATGAGAATAATGAGAGTCTGTGCTTAGTGTCCGATTGTTTTATACGTGTAGAGAAGGTAGGCGTGACCAATAAAATTTCTGTGGAGGAGCTTTGTCTGGTGAATGTTTGTTGATCTGTGTTCGAGTGAGAGAAAGAACTGAGATTGTTTATCAAAGAAATTTTATAGATATGTAGATAGTAAGAAAAAGAATCTTATAAGATTTAGTATAGCAGGTTGGTGTTAATAAACAAATACAACGAAATGGTTGAATTTCAGTTTTGTGGGAACTGATGTTGTTGTGACCTAGAAGGAAGATAACGTGACCAAGGCAAAATCAATGGTCGCTCCGGTCGGAACGATCGTGGGAAAGACCGATATATATATATATATATATATATATATATATATATATATATATATATATATATATATATATATATATATACAGGCGTTTGGCAAAATAATTGGAACATGTGTTAAATTCAATGAATATTTATTTAATACGGAGTTGGTCATCCTTTTTCTTTCTGAACAGAGTCGATGCGTCTTGGAATTGATTCATACAGCTTCCTGACTTCTTTGAGAGGAATCTTGAGCCATTCTTCTTGCAATACCTGCTCCAGCTGTTTCAGACACGACGGTGGAGGGTAAAGACTTCTAACTTGTCGCTCTAAGACGTACCACAAATGCTCAATAATATTAAGATCGGAGATTGTGGGGGCCACTCCATGTGTTGTAGCTCACTCCTATGCGCTTCCTACCATTTTTTAAACACATGAGCGGTGTTTATTGGTTTATTGTTATCTTGGCAAAAGCACTCACCATCAAGAAATAATGTCTGGACCATCTGATAGACTTGATCTTTCAAAATATTCGGATATTCGTTGCTGTTGATCCTACCATGAATGGCAACAATTGGGCCAAGAGAATCCCACGATATGGCTGCCCAAACCATCATTAACCTTCCTCCTTGCTTACCGTAGGAAGAAGGCATTCAGAGTTAAAAGCTTCTCCGTGCTGCCTGACACACATAAACTCGTCCAGCAGTGGGGAAAAAAGAAAAACTGGACTCTTCGGAGAATATTACTTTCTTCCATTGGTCTGTCGACCAGCTCTTGTGTTCTCTACACCAGTTCAACCTTTTCTGAATGACAACACTAATATTATATTTTAATTATGTTGTCTCACATGCTTCAATTTTTTATTTCAGATTCGTTGTTTTATAAAAACTATCTGTGTTTTTATAAACAAATTATCGATAAGAAGTTTTTTAGTAGTAAAGACCCTATCTCTTTGGAGTTCCGCAGTGATCATTTTTATTTATTTAAATGTCCCAGTTGTACTGGAGCATCTTATATTGGCAGCACTGTCAGGTCTCTTGGAGCTAGGTTCTCTGCTCATATGGGGATTAGTTGGCGCACAAGCAAAATCTTAAATAAAAAGGAAAAGTCTTTTATTAGGGAACAACCAAAAGCTGTAAAACTGACATTTCTATTGATAATTTTCAAGTATTAGCATTTAACAACAACCAACATTGCCTAAGAACTCGAATCTTTAAATATCAAACACTACAAACCTACACTCAATGAATATTTAAGTGCAATATCTTTATTAATTAACTAATTTTAACTAAAGTTTGTTAGTTGGTTTGTTTTTTTAACTACTGTTTGATTAGTTGATGTTCCTCTCTCCCAAGCGTCACTGTCCCCTATAAATACTAGCCCCTTGTTAAACCCACCATTCACTCTCTAGG
The DNA here is from genome assembly GCA_963969495.1 of Ceratothoa steindachneri. Lineage (NCBI taxonomy): Eukaryota > Metazoa > Arthropoda > Malacostraca > Isopoda > Cymothoidae > Ceratothoa > Ceratothoa steindachneri. The sequence continues at coordinate 30,394,999 of OZ018321.1, read as the reverse complement.
ATGGATCCACTTTAGTAAATACCAAAATTAACCGTTTTTATATTAATTTTTTTTAACTCTTACAGTGTTTACAAAATTAAAACCAAAGTTTAAATTCATTATCTTTAACTATTGCCAGGTCAATTTCTCTTATAGTTTTTAAGTAATTTCTGAAATAAACTTTAAATTTATTAACTAATTTTTTTAGTCAGTTTTAAAGCAAATTTAACTATTACCAAGTCATATTTAAAATTTCAAATTATAGTACATTTTATTTATATTTTATAATTGGTCGCCTTTTTAAATAATTCAATGTCTTGTTGGCCTTTTCAAGTTTTCTTCCTATGTATTAACTTTAGTAAACTTATTCTAGCCTGAAGATGAAAACTTGTAGTTTTCGAAACGTTGTAAGAAATTAAAAGATGTTGCATCTCTTTCTGGTGGCTCTGGGATTTATCCTCAATATTAAATGCAGGCTTCACGGCCGAGTTCCGTATATATATATATATATATATATATATATATATATATATATATGTATATATATGGAACTCCGCCGCGAAGGCCTGCATTTAATATATATATATATATATATATGTATATATATATATATATATATATATATATATATATATATATATATATATATATATATATATATATATATATATATATATATATATATATATAAATATATATTCATATTGTGCAAGAAATAATAAACCACAATATTTGAATCCAATTTATTTACAAACAGAACTATTTTCGGCTTTCGCCATTATCAACTGTATAAGGAAATGTAAGACGTGTGACTCCAGTATATAGAAGCGAGAAAAATCAGCCTAAACAAAATGAAGCGTTAGCTTCCTTGAAGGCGATTGCAATCTCGTTCTTCAATAAAGAAATACGATATCGCGCAGCCCTCCTCCGTTGCTCACGACAAGAAGTTAAAACTCTCTTTTTTTAAGAAGTGTTTTGCAGAAAAAGTTATCCCCAATTCTTTCATTGGCAATTATTATAAAGAGGTCAATGGGCAGCCTTTTGGTGTAACTCAACAGATTCTTCTCTTAAATCGTATTTATTTATTGAATGTCATGTTTTCACAGCTATCATTCCTTCTAATTTGTCCAATGTGTTACAAGACTACATCTTCAGCACCCTCAGAATCAAGTCTGCAAAACTGGAACATAAACTAGAACGGAAACTACAAACCCTCATCGCGGATGGCAGTTGGATAAAGAATAGCCGATCGAAAACTGTTACAAACCTTTCTTCCGAAGCTTTGAATGAAAATACTATTACGGTCTTAGGATATGGACTGAATTTCTCTATCCCATCTCACCCCTCTATTGTTTCCATTGCTAAAAGTTTGGCCAATTTAGATCAATTTGGTGATATCCCCAGTAATTCAATTTCTATTGTGAAAGGTTGTGTTCATCAATGTCTGACTAAGCCTGTCCACCTTAATTACCCCTTTCGATTTCGTCGTGCTTTATCGACTCTTCGTAAAACCCATCCCTCCATATTTTCTAAGACCGATAAGTCTGGAACTCTTGTGATTATGGATAAAAATTCATATATTACAAAAATGAACGATTTATTAAGTGATGAAGCTATCTACCTCACAGTATTTAAAGATCCCACTCTACAAGTTAATAGTGATTTCCATAAAAATGTACGGCTATTACTTAAAAACTTTCCTAAATTATTTTCAAAATTCAAGTCGAGTAACGCCACTCTTCCTTATTTGTATGGACTTGTTAAAACGCACAAACCAAACTTCCCTTTACGCCATATTATAAGTTCTGTTGGTTCTGTTTCTTATGCTCTCTCTAAATGGCTTACTTCTTTTCTTACACCTCTAGTTAGGACCATTTCTCATTCACATGTTACCAATAGCTACGACCTTATCTTTAAACTCAATGCCATTCAGTAATTCAAATAATTTTACCCTTGTTACTCTCGATGTCTGCTCATTATTTGCCAAGGTTCCAGTTAAAGATCTTTTCAATTTCCTTAATGATAAATTGCCAAATATTTTTCTTCCCGTACCTGCTACTATTTTTATGAAACTCATTTCACTTTGTACCCAAAATTGTAAGTTTTCATTCGATGGCAAATATTTTCTTCAAAAGTTTAGATTAGCCATGGGTAATTAATTGCCTTTTACCAGGTCTCTCTAACTTATATATAGAGTTCTTTGAAACAAGACTCTTCCCTACTATCCTTGACTTCCCTATTATTTGGTACAGATATATTGATGATGTCATTTGCCTGTGGCCTAATCCTAAAAATGTTAATAGCTTTCTTACCAAACTTAATTCACTTGTCCTTTCCATTAAATTTACCCATCCCTCTCCTACTTCCCCATTGATGATTTTTTGTCTTAGAGGCGGACCTTTATCTTTTACTAGCTTATATATACCCTTATTATATAATTTTCTCTTGTAGGTATCCTTGAGGATTAACTGAATACAGTTGAAAAGTAATTGGAAGCAACTTTTCATTTTCCTGCGGGACATTGCATTCATATATATATATATATATATATATATATATATATATATATATATATGCAGAGCAACCACTTGCACGAAGAGAAACAAGTAAATTTTGTCCACTAGCTTTCGTTTTTATTCAAACATTTTCATTGTTCAGTTTAAAAAATAAAGAAGCCTCGAGAGACAGTACTCAATCTCTGAGACAGAAACAAGTGACCGGGTGCCCCCCCTAAAAATTGTAACGTTTTCTGAGAAGCAATATTCCAAAAACCAACCATTGCAGCTCGGGAGATGAAATAAAAACAAATGAAAGATGAATCCTTTATCTATAAATTTTATTCCTTGTAAAAATCTTCAGTGAAGTTTGACCATCTGTATGGAATATCAGGGCGTCCTCGGACGACCGAAATACAAGTAGTTTTGCAGTAGGCGTGTTGATTATATTTGTGCTGGGTGTATCTACATAGTTCATTTGAAAGTCTAAAAGTTTTTCTGATTTTGGTAGTGTACATGTCTTGTTATCAGTGTTTGTTAGGTGGAGGCTGGTCTCGCCCCCCATGTGCGTAATAACGCCAAAATTGTGGCGGTTTTGCTTTTTCTGTACTGATGGGGGTTCCCGCCCCGCCAGCAGCCGCCCTGTGAGCGAGACTACAATGAAAGGTGACAATGAATGTGATGGACCTGGAACGGCTCCTCAGAAAGTGTACAAACATGGCATACTTAATGATTGGTGGGGGCCGAATCAACGATCACCACCTGAGGGTACCGCCTCCTCGATCGGGTTTTTGGTTATTTTAGAGTCCCGCCCAGCATACGCAGAGACGGGTGTCAATTTCCTCTATGGTCCTCGCCTGACCTACCGCATACGGTAGGCAATCCCCCCTTCCCTCCTCCATATGTTGTAACCTTAGCCCAAATCCAGGATCAGTCTGACTTTGAGTTCCGCAATGGGCTAGACCAAAAACCTCCTTTCCCCTAAGCCTGCAATTATGTCTTTCTAAGTGAAAGGCATATTGGCAACGAGGTTTTTTGTTGTGGAGTCACATTCGGCGAGGTGATAGGGCAGTGGTATTTAGGATGTCACGTTCAGTGACGATGTTGAAGCGACTGGCTGGCGGTGGTTGTGATGGATATGCCTCTAAGTCCGATGGCTCCTTCGTACTGTTTTGTAGACCATTTGGCGTTTCCTGCTTAGCTTGCGCTTTTTCTTGCCTTCCTAGTCGGCGACCCTGAAGAGGAGCAATTTCAGCGTTCGAGTTCTCAGGGAGTTCGTTTTCGTATGTAGTAGTCTGTGAATAGAAAGAACAGAGAGGGATCAACGTGGATGACACATGAGAACGTGTAATCTTAGAGGAAATGGTGCGACAAAAACTTAGAGAGATAGGAAGAGATAATAGGTCGGTGGCTATACGCCGATGCGAGGTATTTGTTGGCGTTTGTGTTTGACTGGAGCGGTAGGAGGAAAAGTGATGTGGAGTGGCGTTCATACGACCGTGATGGTCTTCGTGTTGCTGTCGTTTTTTTTATTGTAGTTTGTATTTTTTTTAATTGAGGTCAGGGCATGTGTCAACGCGTGTGTTAATGTCCGCGAGTGTTGTGTTTAGATCGTGTTGGCTAGGGGAATCAGGTCTGATATGTGTGTTAATGGTGCCATGTTGTAATCTAAATCAATATAGAACGTGAACGCAGCACGCGAGAGGTACTTTTAGCCTTGGAGCCTTACGCTCTGGCTGCGAAAAATCGTCCACCGCTTGTGCGAGTGTTGGTATTGTGTGTAGGGTTAGTACGAGGGGCGGTCAATAAGTTTTGCGAATCGGTAGGGTAAAACAGAGGAAGGGGGATGGCTATTTGTGGGGGTGTTAGGGCAAGTTATGAAAAGTCAGGACCTGCAGCCGCACGCTCCCGCCTCGTCTATTTAAGAAGCAGTAGCTGATCGCAGATCGTCAGTCACAAATTTTTCAACAATGGAGAAGGTTAAGCACCGCGCAGTGATCAAATTTTGGACCAAGGAAGGCAAGAGTGCAAAATAGATCCATGAACGCATGGTTGCAGTGTACACCGACACCGCGCCTTCCTATTCAACCATTGCTCGCTGGAATAGGGAGTTCCGCCATGGTCGTGAGCCCCTTGAAGATGACCCCCGTCCAGGACGCTCGTTAGACGTGACCAACGAGGACAATGTGGCCTGTGTCGAGAGGATGGTCCTCGAAAATCGACGAATAAAGGTCGAAGAAATCGAGCAAAAACTTGGAATATCACATGGAAGTGTTATCAACATAATCCAAGACAATTTGGGCTATGACCAAGGGCTCTGCCCGTTGGGTCCCTAGAAACCTCACGCCCCATGATCGACTTCAACGTCGTCAAAGTTCACAAGGCCAGAGTTGCACAAGCTGCGCTGCGCGAGGGCGGATTCGAATAGCTCAAATATCCCCCCTAAAGTCCAGATCTGCCCCTAGCCACTACTTTTTATTCCGCCAGCTCAAGGCTGCACTGCATGGACGCCGGTTTGGGGACGATGAAAATGTCTAGCTCGCTGTCCAGGAGTGGATTGAACAGCAGTCGGGAGATTTCTCGTTGTCGGGAATTCGAAGCTTCCGGGACAAGTGGCGCAATTGCATTGAAGTTGAGGGTAGTTATATTGAAAGAAAATAAAACACTTTTCCTCATATCTCGTTTCCTTATATCCGAATTGCAAAACTTATTGACCGCTCCTCGTATTTCCATGGTTTTTTTAGCGTGTAAGGTGCTGCATTGTGTTTGGGTAGTGGTGAGGCCACGGGAGAAAGGGTGTGGGCTACGGGAGAGGAGGTAGGAGCTACAGGAGAAAGGGGTAGGAGATACGGAGGAAATAGTGGTAGTTAGAGGAATGGTGTAGACGACGGGATAGTGGGTAAGAGGAGGAGGGGTAGAGATGAAGGACGTGGTGTGAACAGCAGGAGAGGTGTTGGTGGGAAGGAGTGATTAAGTTTGGTTTATGTGTGTCCAGGTATTGGATGGAGCGGCGTTCATACGATTTGGTGTTCTTCAATAAGTGCAACTATCCTCTCGGGGAAGATATTTGCTCTAAACCATATAATCGCCCCCCCCCCCCCAATATGTCTTTTGCCACCGCTGTGTGGTCTTCGGGAATTGGTGAGGATAAGGAGTAGGAGGCTTGGAGGGGTGCAGTGGATAGTGTGTCGCAAGATTGAGTGGAGGTCGTGGAGGGTGGGTGTGAGTGGAAGGAAGTGCAAAAGTTGCGTAATGAGGGGTAAAATCTTCGGGAAAAAGAGTAGGACCTTCGGGAGAAGGGATTGGATCTTCGGGAGAAGGGACAGGATCCTCAGCAGAATTGGTAGGATCTTCGGGAGAAGGGTATGATTCACGGGAGAAGGCCTAGGATCTTCGGGAGAAGGGTAGGAGCTAGAGAGGAAAGAGTAGGAGGTAGAGGAGGGGTTGGGAGGAGTTAGCGGGAGGTCAGAAGGACGGGTATAGGTGAAGGAAGTGGTGTGAACAGTAGGAAAGGTAATGGTAGAAGGATGAAGGTTATGTGTGTGTCCCGGTGTTGGAAGGAGTTGCGGTCGTGCGTTTCGGTGTTCTTGTATAAGGTAAAATATTGACTCAGGAAAGACAATTTGCCCTAGACCGTTCGAAACATAGAGCAAGTACAGTGTTTTCGTGTATAATTGAGAGTCACCCCCAGACATGTCTTTGCGACGGCTGGAAGCACTGTGGCCAGTTGTACTTGAGGGTTATTGTGATGTATCTGGTGGTATGTGGGTGTGGTGTTTATTGTGGGACGTGATGCCGAGTGGTGTCGTGGCTCGTGTGGTCTCGGGCACGCTGACAGCAGCGGCGTGTGTTTTTGTGAGTATTGGTGGGGCGGGGTGAGAAGGGTTAAAGGTGGTAGAGGTCTTTACTTCTTAGGTGTCGTATCGTAGCCTCCTGAGCTCTGAGATGGTGTCTGTGCGCTTTTTCTTGAGGTATGAACAGCTCTTGCTGAGAGCAACGAGGCTACCATCGCATTTTACACAAGGGATGATAGTGTTTGTTCATGCGATATAAAATTTTCTGTTTACACCGAATTTGAACGAACAAGCTCGGATTTACACGAGCCAATCTGGTGACCTGTTCTGTAGCAGCGCAGGCATTGGTGTGAACGCAGATTGTGTTGTTTTTCCATTTGGCGTGGTTATGTAAGTGTACCGATGATCTTAATACCTTGATCTAGCAGGGTCTCTGTGTGTTTCTCGTCTGATAGTGTTATTAAGAGCCAGATCTGGTGTCTATTGTAATATATGTAGATCGTGGAGCGTGTCCTCGCCGTACTCTTTTTTGAGTTGGGCAAGTATCTCCTCTGTGCTGAATTCCAGCCAGAGAGGCTTGGTTTGTTTTATGTGTAGCTAGTATCTATTGGCTATGTTGTCAGGCAGTGTGTTGTAAAGCTTTGCTTTCAGGGTGTCTTGTACACGTGTATGGAAGGACTGGGTGTCACTTGTTGACCTGAATATCAGTGTCTGCCCAGTGTGTATGTCTATAATGTTAAGGATGTGGGTGTCTAGTGTGGATAAGAGCCGTAGTATTTCAGCGCGTGGTAACGTGGATTTCGTGATTTTCTTGTGTCGTAGGCGTAGGGTGATCTTGCCACCCATGGTGTGTCCGTTTTTCAAAGAGCGGTGGGTTTGGGGGTACTTGTGGAAAGTTTCCCCGATCCACCCCCGAACACGCCTCGAGAACTGAGACTCAGGTGAAAGATGAAATAAATGAGTGTGGACCTGGTTGGGCTCCTCAGATGGTGCAAAAACATGGCGGACTTGATGAGTGATGGGGCGCAGAATCAACGTCCCCCACCTGAGGGGTCTGGTCCCTCGAACAGATTTTTGGTAATTTCGGAATTACTCCCAGCATACACAGGGACGGGTGTGAAATCTTCCTGTGGTCCTGCTGGTATGACCTCCGAGGTAAGGTAGGTCCACCAAGCAGGTTGTAACCCCGGTCCAATCCAGGATGACTCCTGACTTCGAGTTCCGCAGTAGGGTAGACCGCCAACCTCCTTCCCCAAAGCCTTAAATTATGTATTCATAAATGAAAGACAAAGTTGCATTGATACTATGTGTGTGGAGTCTCATTTATAGCGCGAAATCCGGCGAGGCGGGAATAGGAGGGTATTTAGGCCATCAATTTTTGTGACGGCCTAAATTCATTATTATTACTCTCTGGGTGGGGATTGAGAGGGGAAGGCGGCGGATGGTATGGCCGTGTACTCCTCATTGATTACTTCCTGAACTGGAGGCGAGGGGAAGAGCAAGTACTTTTTCCAAGTAACGGTGACTTTGATGGTCGTTTATGGATGACAAGACAAGAAAGGAATACGAGGAAAAGTGGATAGATTGCTGAAGTCAAGTTACAGCAAACAGCAGCCAGAGAGAAAATTTTTGGAAATGACTTAAGAGGGTATAGCAGCAGTCTGGAGATAGTCCTGTGGCTATACACCAGTGCGACGTGTGATTGATGGCGTGTGTGTTGGGATATTTGACTGGCGAGACTGAAAGGTCGGCGGGGCAGGAAGGGGTCTGGCTAATCGGCGAGGTTGCGTCACCCTATTTAATCCAATATCTTTCCAGACTAGAAAGTAATTCTAAGGAATTTCTGTACCATATCTCTAACTGGTTCATAATTTAAAGTTCACTATCTATATCACATAAAAAGAAAGAGAAAATAGGATAGACCAAATTCATCACTTTTTTATTATGGAAAGCGGTTACGTTTGCTTATAAACAAAACCTTTTTGCTACTGATATTTAGCATATACATTTTTTTCAACAAAAGTAAAGATATCTTTTTCTTTTTTTCTCTCTCTCTTTCACTCCTCTTCACCTCTTCTTGATTGATAGGCTGATAACTCCAATAAGTGCCTATTGCATAGAGCCTGGGAGCTCTACTGAGACAACCAGTAATAATGACAAATAAGTTTTCACTTAATTAAGATTCCTTCCAGGATGAAGAAGGTCTCGAAGTTTGTCGTGTAAGGGAATATCAATAGTGGCCAATTGAAGGAATTCTGCGTAAATAAACCAACTCGGTGAAAGATGGAAGTAAAACTGCTATCCAGAGGAAGGGGAGCGCAAAATTTAATATCTGATCAATTGGGTTGACGTTTTCAAGAACGTATCGAACCGAGAGATTTTATTTATTATCCATATAGGAATTGATAATGTTTTATATACAGGATCCGATGAACTGTTGGCAAAGTACCATAAATGATGAGGGAGCTAAGGATAAAAGTAGCAACGTAGGTTTTAGTGATATTCTTCCAAGAATACGTGCGGCAAATCACTTCTCGGGAAGAGATTCATTTATTAACGAATCTTTTAACGTTCTATGCTAGGGAAGAAAGGTTGCATTTCATATATCTATGGGGCGTTTTAGGGTCGTAGTGTGCTATTCTGAAGAGTTGCTGCATCTGAACAGGATAGGCCGGGCGAGATTAGGAAGACTTTTAAAAATGTTTTCATGTATTTCCCAAACGGATTGCCTTAGAGACTGGATAGCACATTGGAAAATGTTATTCACAATAAATGTAATAATCTTGAACACACTCAAAGTTCTGTCAATTTTCCACGATATTTGAGTATGACTTTACACAAACGTGCGTAGTTTAAGGAAAAAGATCGATGAGTTGAAAGACTTAGTTGCGTAAGAAGATTTTCTTTTAAAACTTTCTATCAGTGACTTGGTATGAATAATAATAATAAAAAAAATTCTTATAATGCGCTCTTCAAAGCCGGAGGCCTTCACAGAGCGCACGTTCGGCTTTGGGCTAAGATCAGGTGAGTAGGAACATCTTTAGCAGTAATTACAGATTAAATTCTGCGTGGGATCGACTCATATAAAGTTTAAATTCTTTCCAGGGGAACTTTCATCCATTCATCAGCTAAAGCTGTCTCCAATTGTTTCAATGATGGTGGTGGGGGATATCGACTCCTAACTTGTTTTTCTAAACTGCACCATAAATGTTCAATGATATTGAGATTTGAGGATTGTGGTGGCCAGATAAGGTGTTCTACTTCACTGGAATGTTTCTTATGCCATTCAGCGACAACCTTACCAGTATGAATAGGAGCATTATCATCCTGAAAGATGGCATTTCAATTCGGAAACAATTCCTGAACCATAAGATGGACCTGATTAGCTAAAATACTCAAATAGTCCTGACTGTTGATTCTACCATGAAAGGAGACTATTGGGCTGTCGGATTTCCAAGATACGGCCAGCATCCCAGAGCATCACAAAGCCTCCTCCATGTTTAAGAGTTGGGAGCAAGCAGTCTGAATAAAATGCATCTTTTGGCTGTCTCCAAACGTATACACGGTCTGAGGTGGGAAATAAGGTAAAGGAAGACTCGTCAAAGAATATGACCCTTCTCCACTGCTCTTCTGTACAATTCCGATGGTTTATACACCATTCTAAACGCTTTCGAACGTTTCTTTCTGAGAGGTGTGGTTTTCAGATTGCAGCCTTTCCTTAGAATCTGGCTTTATGTAACTCCCGGCGAACAGTTATAGTTGAGACTAAGTTCTGAACCTGATCATTAAGTTCTGCAGTAATTTTGGTAGCTGTAGTTTTATGTTCTTTTGTAACAATCCGTGTAAGAGGCCTACAGTCTCTATCAGAGTGTTTTGGTTTCCTTCCTGAGTTTTGCTATGAGGAGGACGTTTTTCCTTTATTTTTCTACGCTTTCATTACTTTTAAGACTGTGTCTCTCGATATGCTAACCAGTTTAGCCGTTTTAGTGATGGTAGCGCCTACCATTTGAGCTCCGACAATCTAACCTCTTTAGAAATCAGATAGATCGCTCACTTTAATAAGTTTTAATAAACTTATTCTGATAATATCTGCAAAAAAACTCAACAATATTAGCACAAGAAAGATGATGTACTTCTATTATCAATCAACAAACATAAACATAGACAAAGTTTGGATAGTTTAATCAATCTTCCAAACTATACTATTATAATACTAGGTGTTTCAATTATTTTGCCCCCCCATATATATATATATATATATATATATATATATATATATATATACATGCATTTTACGTCAGAGATTTTAACTTTCGATTTACTTATAAATACTAATAAAATAATATTTTTCTTCGACTATAGGCCACCAAGGCAAATGAAAAGTATGATATTATTAACTTAGAAACGTTTCCGGCCTTAATTAACAAAAGTAATTCTCATTTGGGATACTTCAACTTCCCCAGATATAATTTCTAAATGAAATGGCGAACAATGCAGGAAATCAACATGAGAACAGGATATTTTAGACTTAATTTTAAAAATGAAGAGGAATTAAACGAAATAATACATGTTGCCGAAACACGTAGGAAAAGCGATCGCAACATAATTTGCGTCAATCTAAATTATCCAAAAAGTTTCCACGAGGCCTAGAAACACTGATTCCAATCTTAGCGGAAGTAATAAACTTCGGGTGTATTATTACCTCTCGAATGGAATCACAATTCATGTAGAGTTACAGCGCCTACAATACGCTATAGTTACCCTTGGTTTAGCTCTCACGTTAAATAATAAGTCCCCACTGACAAAATAAGGCATAAAATAATAACAGGAGATCGGTGGTAAAACCCATACCTTTGAGCTTTTCTATTCTAGATTAAAACATTTAAATTATGCAGAAATTTTAAAGGTTGAAATGTATAGTGATTTTCAGCGATTGTGTAAATTTTCGAGAAATAATGAATGAGTCCATTGCAGTTTTGCTTGACAAAAGTCTAATATGGCTCTATGGTGCATAGTTAGACATCGTGAGTTTTAATAGAAAGATATCATTCATTACTATAAAGTGTCTAAAAGACCTCATTTAGACTATGCAGCAAATTTCTGGTCACCGTGAATGCAAAGGGACATCAGAATATCGTAACACCTCCAGTTAATTCCTGAACTTAGAAATAGATCGTACGCAGTTAAACTGTGACACTTCATTTTACTTTCACTCACAGACATGCATCTTCTTAGGTAGGTAATTCATAATCATTTTAATTATCAAATGGGTTTAAAATATAAATTAAGACTCAATATTTGAGGGAGATTATCGAGCGTCCAATAGACATATTGCTTCTAATCATGTAACAAAAATATTTGACATTTTTATATCTTTGGTCGCCACTGCCGATTTGGCGATTTTAACTTTTTTTCTAAAGTAAATAGGTATGTTAAATAGGTTGAAGCCAATCATTGTCAACTGTGAGGGGATGCTTTTGAAGGACACACGTGAAAGGAAGCCCCCCTCGGAATACCCTCTGCTCTAAATCACGTGCTCCTTGGTGTGGGAAGTTTAGAATCTTCGAGAAGGAAGCAGTCCCAGCTGTATTTGCTTTCGGACGCTCTTCGCTCCCCCTCCCTCCTCCCCCGCGATAACGCCGAGTTCTCACCCCATGCTTTCCAGGCATGTCTATTTCCCAACGAGAGCAGTCATACTAACCCTACCCCCATATCACGAGGCAAGCTTCGCTGCCCGATCCGACTCGCTATCTCGAAGTAAGTTTACATATACTGTCGTCGAGAATCCTCTAGGGATGGCCAGGTCCCCCGGCTATTTAACCCGGAGTCCGCCATCCCTCGAGGAGATTGAGAGTCCACCACTCCATCCGTTCAGACCGTTTGTCTGTTTCCCAGCGAAGTCCCGCAAGCCCTGTTCGAGTCGTAACTCGTCGTAAGATCTCACCAGCAGATCTCCCTTCGTGAAACTTTGGCCCCTGTTCAGAGGAAAGCTATCGAGCCCCCATAATCCAGGAGAATTGTGCGGGGCCCCTCATCATGGACCCCCTTCAAGATTCCCGTTCCTTCGAGTCTGAGACTCCCTGCCGATCCGCAGACTCGTCTCGAGTTGAGATTACATCTCGCTGGAGCAGAGAAAATCTCATTCTTCAACAAGAAGTAATCCCCTCCTTCCCTCATTTACGAGTCTGCCTCGTTAGGACTTCCCGAAGTATCTTCTCAAAGATCTGTGCCGTTGGTCTCCCTCCGCCCTCAGATCACCACCATGCTTCCAGGTAGAGCAATCTTGTGGTGTAATTTCCTGATTACACCCCGTCAATCGTCACCCGCATCCACTTTTGAATTGACTTCCGGCTCAATCGTAATTAATATCTCTTGTTCGATTTAACGTTAACTTTGCTCCTCCTGCTTAACTTTTTCATATTATAAATTGTCACAATTAACTATCTTTATCGAGTAATTTGTTTCCCCTCTTTTGTATATATATTGCCCTATTTATTATATATATATATATATATATATATATATATATATATATATATATATATATATATATTAAAATTATATTTGGGGGTCTTGTTCTTTATATATCCTTTGAACAGCAAGTGGGCAAGCCATTAGATAAATCACGGTCAACCATAAATCGCACTCTGTATTAATTGCCCCAAAGTATATCACAGGCGGTCTAGGCTATCTATTTGCTCATGCTTGTGTAAGCGCCATTGCGCTGAGCGAGTCTACCCAGGCATACCTCGACATCAGCATCTATCCGCACTGGAATAGACTTAAGCTATTTACATGTGTGGGAACACTTTTTCTTTAGTCAAAAACAGGTTGTTTTAATCAGTTGAAGCAATTTTCGTGCAGGATTTTCAGATAAATTACGTAGATGCGTTTCAATTCCTTCCCCAGATTTTCTATAGGATTCAGGTCAGGATATTTAGTTGGCCATTCCCAAACCGGAATTCTACCTGTATATACTCAATTCTTAGTTATTTTTTTTTATTGTATGCTTGGAGCCATTTTCTCGTTGAAATGCCCATAATAGTTTCAAATTCAAAGAGCCAACGCTAGATAGGCAAATTTCTTTCTAAAATTCCCATTCGACCAGCCCCATGCTTCCAAACCTTGATGAACATAAATACCCCTATCCCACGATTGAACCACCACAAAATATGACTGTATGGGTCGTATTCTTTATCCCGTAAGCTTCATAATTTTTTCTCCAAATCCTGCTGATTGAATTTCGACTAAAGTGTTCCATTTTCATTTCATCTGACCAAAGGATTTGTTCCCAGAACGTTGCCGGTTTATTTAAACCGAAGTGGGCTCTTTCTTTCAATACAAGAAAAGCAATCCCAACGACGAAACGTTTTACTTATTGTATCCTTACTAACTTCAACTCCACTTGTCTACATATTTTCCCCGAGCTCTTTAAAATTACTCTGTAGTTTATCTCATACTGTTCTTGCAAGTTTTCGACCTGCACGTTCCGTTAACATCTAAGAGCGACCTGAAAGATCTAAATGATGAATTTAATTACGAGAATTCCATTTGCGGATTATGGTACCAACTGAATTTAGAGGTACTTTAATCTGTACAGAGATCTTTTTGTACTCAATGCCACTCTTATGAATGGCTACAATGCGTTCACGAAAATCTCGACTGATTTGTTTGTTTTTCCTCATGATGAAGATGTTGACGACACGACTAGCCTTACAAGATGACGAAAGTAATCTCGCATTTAGTTTAGAATATTCCAGGTTTCTGAGAACAAATGAGGATTAGTTTTAAATCAGAAATTTTGCAAATGTAACCTATTGTATGTATTTATATTAAGGTATTGAAGACTTTTACTTGTCAAATTTCACTATTGTCCTTTTACAGACGATAGAATGATATATTGTCTAGCCTAATGAGGTGGAACTGAGAGAGGGATGCGATTAAAGAGGCACAGTGATGTTGTTATTGTCTGTGTGTATGCCTTAGAATTACGGTAATACGTCATAGGCATTAGCTCCCTCCGAAGTTCATTTTTTTGTGTCCACCTACACCCGAAATCAAACTCTGCCCATAGGTGTTAAAGTCTACCGCCTTAATTACGGAGATAGCTTCGAAATCGGTCATCTAGAGCATAATGAAAATTATCACAATGATAAACAGCCAAAATGCTTTCGAAACAGATAATGTCGATCGTGGCTAATTCTGGTTCCTGAAAATGAAGAAGTTTAAATTATTGATATGTTCTAGTTTTCAAGATACGTACACTATATTTACATATATTTAGGGTTCATGTACATACGTGCGCTGTACAGTAGATTTTACCTTAGTTGTCCAAACAAAGAAGTATTATAGTTTATTTTTATATAGTGTTGTGTATTCTATTACAATTTATTAAGTATTTTTACTTATGTTCTCTCCAATTTCTCGTACCTGTGCGAACAAGCAAGATAGCTCCTGCTATATTTGTGGTTATAACTTTTGTATCGGAGAAGCGAAGTAGAGCAGCTATGGTTAGTTAGAAAAACCTAACAACTATTTTTTGTAAGCAAAATTGGTGAGAGAACAAAAATTGGATGTCTCGCGTATGGTGCCACACTTCTGTAAAGAGACTGAAAGAGTTGTTGAGCAAAAAAAAACCAGATGCCTTTTTCCGTCCAAATTGCTTGCAGAGAAGAAAGAGATGATAAAAAACAGTTGTTATTTTTGCATGATGCCTGCAATTTCAAAAGATTTGTCAGAGAAGAAAATGCAGCCTATTCAGGCTTATTTATGAGAATACTCTGTCCCTACGCTATTAATCGCCATCTACGATATCGACCGAAAACTTGGCAGATTACTCACAACCCTAACTGTTATAGGCCTTCTATAACATGCAAAGGAAATTGGTATGAAAAATGTATGGCCAACACTAATATACAATTTTCCATACGTTCCAAAAATTGGTGTATGAAATGTACAGCTGCAAAATATAAGTTGTCTTTTACAAAATACGCAATGAAACTCCATAAGAATATTCTTCTGACATACGCTATTAATTCTATTTTACGACATTGAAATCGTTATTGGGATTCTGCACCCGCACACATCTAGTTGCCTATTAAATCTTGCGATGGAATCCATTATGGAAATTCTCCATCTCGTAATATTAGTCATCTATTACAACTCTCCCAGGAGTTCGGAGTGGGCATGTTAATCTCTGACTTTAATAGTGGAATTTAATGACTTGTGCCGGAATTGACTCCTACACGATCCACCTGAAATTTGTATGAGCATTGTTTAGTCCCATAATATTAGTTTCCTTTTATGACAGACCGCAATCTATGGTACAAGGAATATCCGGCCACACACTATTATCCTCTATTTACGAAATTTGCTGGAAAACGTTATAATGATTATCCTGCCTCCCAAAATTCGTTGCTTTTTACTACTGGCATCGAATTGGGTACTGGGATTTGCCATCCCTTATTAATTAAGTATGAGAATTCTTCCCAGCAATATTAGTCGCTTTTAACGCCTTGAGGTGGAAGGTAGCATGCAAGTGCGCTAGGCCTATTCCTACTAGTTTTTATTTACACTTCGCGGTAAATTTCTCCAACAACACAATATTAGCCGCGGTTAATATTTAGCACACAGTCATATTGATAAGTGGAATATCATTATATTGTATTATATATCATTTTAAAGGGAATTTTCATTCTGAATTAAAATATAAACATTGTATATTACTCAATATTAAATAAATATGATCGATTTAAATAGCATTCGCGGGCGAGGCTTATATGTCTGAAGTCAAGAAACGCGGCTTAAAAACAATCAACATTATAGCGCCTAACGACGTCTCCAATAGCCTTTGAAATCGAACCTAATGTTTAGTTTAAATTATGTATACTATTAGGTGATCAAAAATAGTAGGGCGAGAGAGAGTTGCAACCCCTCCCATTAAATGGGGGTAAAGGGCAAAGACCTCCATTTCGAAATACTCACCATATGGTTCAAATTAAATGCGGTTGCCTGACGTGTTAAGCGCTCCATTGTTCATTGTTTTTACGCAGTGGTATGCGAATTGCTCAGCCTCCCACTATTAGTTGCCTTCCATGAAATGCGCTATCAATTGGTATGAAGAATGTTTATTCTCACACTATTATTTGACTTTCAATTCTGGTGCCTGAACTTAGTATAAGGATTGTCCATCCCAAATTGTTACTGACCTATTACTACAGTCTACGGATTTTCAGAACAAAAATAATAGTTGTAGCAACTGAGTATTAGTTGACAACTACCCCCGAAATCCATATTAGTGATGTCAGGTGATATAGTGTTAGTTTATTCCTGTTTGTTTCGTCGGGAATTAATACGGAGATCGCAACCAACGCTGTATTAGTCGCCTTTCACGACATGAGCAGGAAATGGTCAGGGGAGTTCTTCAAAAGCAATTATAAGTTGCTTATAATGTCCCCCATGGGAATACGGTATAAAAAATCTCAATCTGGAAAGTGAAAATAAAGATTCTTTAGAGCCACACTATTAGTCACCTCTTAGGAAACGCCCACAAATTCCCTATGAGTACTAGTCATCCCCAATCTTTCAGCAGCTTATTAAGATAGGTACCTTATTATACACACTCAGGAACTAGAATAATGGCATGAGAAGCTTGCGCCATCGTAACCATATCCATAACATGCATTGGTTTAACCACATTTTGTGACCGTATTTGGCTTTCTAATGTTGTATAGCATGATGTGGCCGAGCTTTACTGTCCTACTGAGTACAAATCACAGTAAAATTACACTTCATAATTCTGAGTGTGAACGTTGGTCTACAAATGAAATTTTCCACATCTTGAGAGTCCTGTTAACGATTAGTATAAAAAGTAAGGATTACTTCCTGAGGCCTTCCTACCTCTCTTCTGCCTTTGGAGTTTAACTAGCCTCTGGATAACCTCTAGAAACTCGGCGGATGAATGCGGCCGTTTTGACGTTTGCATAATGCTACTGTAGAGATTTGAGGGATCCTGGTCTTTGCCTAGACAGAGCATAATCTTAATATGCGGCCAAGACGACTAGGATGACATGTAGGTTCACTGGAGTATATTCCAAGTTTTGCAACGTTCGAGTATGGCCCTCACTATATCACTATGTGAGTTGTCAGCTGCATTATCGAGGATAGTTCCGTTAGAAAACCAAATTATAAACTAACCTACAGTGATCGAACACGTGTGCATCTGGTAATTAAGTTCTCTCAGTGGCCCTCAAAAATAGGAAATTTGCAAAATTGCCAGATTTTAGAAGCCGAGTAGACACTCAACCATTGGACCGACGTCTCCTAGGATCCAGTTGTTTAAGGCAAGTTTCAATTTTTGTAATTAGGAGATTTCAGGCTCATTACTCTAATAGATTTTCCTCCCAGGAGCAGCCACAAGGCTATATGGTCAAAGCTCTGGCCAATCTGGTGTAGAAACGGCGAACATTACCGTCCCTTTAGGCAGCAACTCCTCGTAATGGAAAGTCTTTTCTTGTACTCTTCCTTTTATGCTGTTTCTTTTAGCATTTAAAACCCTCTGGCAGGCACTTTTCATGACTTTTCTATATCTAGAAGATTTTCATTGCACCGTGGGAAGTTCTGCCACTAGCTTGCCTTGTTTCTAGTTGGCACGACGGAGGCTTATCTCCGAAATCTCCTTAAATCATAGATGGGATATACTCTAGTGATAGGATATGAAATTTAACTCTTTAGCATTTTCTTACTTTTTCTCTTCTTATAACCTATCCTGTAACGAGTAGACTCAATAATTTTCAATTAAGTATTCAAGCAGAGAATTTTCACAAAAACACATCATTTTGGTGCTAGGGTAGGATGAAAGCGATTACAACTATGGCATATCTATTTCTTGAAGAAGAGATTTTCTTACACTGATTTATCATTGGGAAGGGGTTTCCAACTCATCGCTTCATTCCTCCATAGAGAGCACCAACAAGGTTTACTTCTCCACTATCAAGTTGGTCTACTCTTTTCTTCCCTAGGTATCGAGTCACTAGAAAACAACGGTCTATACCCATACCGACACTCGGTGTGAAGCTTCAGGTTAGCTCACTTGGATTATTACCGTTCGTGTGAGGCACTGTCTTGGCTCACATCATACCTAAGATAGATGCTAAAGCCTAATGCCGTAGGAATTTAACACTGCCCTCTGCAAAAATAAACACAAAAGAGCAATATTCTTCTTTGCCTGCAATATCGGGTTTTTGAAAAGTTCTGTTAAACTCGGGTTTTTTATCTTTCTAGAGCTTTAATTGTGTGACAGAAAAAGTTCGTGCTGTAAAACGAACTTAAAAATGTACTTTTCAAGCATGTTTCATTAAAACGTCTTTTCCATTGGGTGTAAGTCTGTCGAGATGGAAATAAAAAGAATCGGGATCTCTGCTCTCCAGGGCGGGCCATAATAAGTCCGACATCGCCGAGCGGCTAAACGTCCGCCTGATGACCGTCCACAGAGTCACGGAAAGGTTCAGAACGAGAAAGACCTCAAAGATCGACCTTCTTCAGATAAACCTCAATTTGTCAACCGTTTGGATATGTGTCCAGAGCCGTCAACGAGAAGTGCGGTGAGAGCCTGAAGTGTGTGGAATGGCCTCTGCTTACCGATCGTATGCGAGAACAACGTCGGGAGCGCTGTCGTTGCCGTTTCAACGACTTTATAGTCATAGAAATCGAATTCTCATTTTTTTTCTGATGAAAATAACACGGTCGATCCGCTCATCATCTCCGAAGTTCGCTACGTTTCCAAGTACCCGGCCTCCATGATGATACTCGATGCCGTAGCTTTGAATGGCGAGAAGACAAAATTATCACGGTCCTTGCCCAAGGAGACTCACAGTTAAATTAAAATCTTCTAGATATAGAAAAGTCATGAAAAGTGCCTGCCAGAGGGTTTTAAATGCTAAAAGAAACAACATAAAAGGAAGAGTACAAGAAAAGACTTTCCATTACGAGGAGTTGCTGCCTAAAGGAACGGTAATGTTTGCCGTTTCTACACCAAATTGGCCAGAGCTTTGACCATATATCCTTGTGGCTGCTCCTGGGAGTAAAATCTATTAGAGTAATGAGCCTGAAATCTCCATAATTACAAAAATTGAAACTTGCATTATAAACTGGATCCTAGGAGACGTCGGTCCAATGGTTGAGTGTCTACCCGGTTTCTAAAATCTGGCAATTTTGTAAATTTTCTATTTTTTAGGGCCACTGAGAGAACTTAATTACCAGATGCACACGTGTTCGATCACTGTAGGTTAGTTTATAATTTGGTTTTCTGACGGAACTATCCTCGACAATGCAGCTGACAACTCACAGAGTGATAAAGTGAGGGCCATACTCGAACGTTGCAAAACTTGGACTATACTCCAGTGAACCTAGATGTCATCCTAGTCGTCTTGTCCGCATATTTAGACTATGCTCTGTCTAGGCAAATACCAGGATCCCTCAACCCTCTACAGTAGCATTATGCGAACGTCAAAACGGCCGCATTCATCTGCTGAGTTGTTAAATTGGTGGAGAACCAACCTAATGGGCATTCGATGGGCCTAGTCCCCTGCTGTGAGAAGACTATACTCAGTAACCGCAATAGTCAAGATGCGACTAAAAGTGGGGAGCTGGTGAAGCTCCACAATCTATCTAGTGAATGTCGTAAAATGAGAATATTGCTGCGACTCTAGAGACTTCATCTTCCTTATTCTGATGAATGTCGTAAGAAGCATTTCATACTGTGGAACTGAAAAAATAACTAGCTAGACCAGATCCGGCGTAAGGTTTACTGGTCTCAAAAGCGTTAGGAATTGTGCTTACCTCAATTCATCTCCCGATACTGCATTAACGTCTTTCGGAAATAAATGTATGCCACTGGCTTTGTTCCTTTGATCCTTGCATTAACATATTTTGACCCCTCTTTCCTGTTTAAAAGAGTTTATATGATGTTGACATTTTCTAACTTTCATTACAAAGTATGTTTTGCGATGAACATTTTCTTAGTTAAAACGTTTAAAATTTAAAGGGACAAATTACCAAAGAGCTGGCGCCCAAAGAAATGATGATTTCATTATTCAATATTCCGTCTATTTATAAATTTATCTAGAGGAGATCATTTTTCAATGTCAAAGTATGTATAGATTTGGTCAATTCACGTAGCAAATATTTAGTCCCATTCTCTTCGATAAAGGGCATTACAGAGTGTCGTGATACAGCACTCTATACCATACACTACTATATTATGTGGGAGGTGACTTAATCCCTACTGCAACGCAAACCGTTTAAGAACTGTTCGCAGGGATTAACGATCTAACAGGAGGTCAAATTCGAGGCGTTGGGTTTAAAATCCTTAACAAATCAGGCAGAGTGCAAAAATGGTTGGCGAGATTTACTTGAATATGCCGAGAGTATCGTTCAAGGTTAGTTAAAGATGAAACAACAAAAATATAATTTTATTTACAAATTTCAAAATAAGAATAAAAATAAGCAAAAGGGAATCATTTAAATTGGAATAATCTCTTTATAATTATGATAAGGATGGATTCTAAAATAAAATTAATTGATTAGCGTTACTATGCTTAGATCAAAAGGGGAAACTTGACAATACTAATAATTGAGGGGGATTCAATCTTAGGGGTCGGTGACTTCGAGGAGGGTCCTGCTTGGTATGTGGCGAGTGGGGAATTATCCAAGTGATGCAAGTGGGGCACGAGCCGGATGATGCAAGTAGAGCACGATCCGGATGGGACAAGTGGGGCACTATCCGACCCAACCTTCTGAGGAATAGCGATGAAGATAGCCAAACTTCATGGATGACATTCAACGGATAAATGTGGGATTACTCGTAATTCCACTGGAAGAGGAAACTTTTTTCCTCAAAGGTAATCGATGGAGATTTTCTTCGTATCGATTAAACGAAGGGAGACTTACGCAACTTCAAAGGATTGCCGTTCCCAGAAGCTGCCAATTTATTGGTGGTAGAATCACGGAGAGAAAGTCTTGCTGTCTGATGAATGCTCACGGGACTTCAACTCGAGTCGATAAGGACGACTTTGAGGTGCGTGCGGGACTCACTGATCTCAAGTCAAAACCTGGTATTTGTATGAGTGATCCAGAAGGCAGAAAGGGGGATTCGGAGCATGGGGTGAGGAAGTTCCAGAAATCTTAATCCGTGAGACGGACGAAAATTTAGCTTTAGCGGCAAGGCGTGAAAGAAACAAGCGGCTCGTTCTCTCCTTGTCGCTGGGGGGGAGGGCTCTGGACAAATTCGCAGAATTGGGGGATAATTCCCTAATACGCCCAGGAGTTGAATCTTTTTGAATGATCTCGAACAGGAAGGGAAGTTTTCCATGGCGGGATACAATCGGACGTGGTCTCCAAATAACGTTAGGAGGTCAAAGGTTGTTTTTTTACACAGAGCCTTATAATAGCCTAAGAAAGTACAATATTTGGAAAAAATATTATTTGTATATTGATTTATCTGATATGATAAAGGAACGAAATTAGATGTATCAAACATTTCGGGATATTTCTAGGAAAGTTACAAATTTGGAAGAACTCTAACCATATTCCGGGATGAAAACAATGTAAATATTAATAAGATAATAAGAATCTAAAGAAAACCAATAAAAAAATATTATGACGTATAGAATGAATTTCCTCAAGTTCCCTGACATTTTTTTCTCTATTGATGACATTTACCAAAAATCTTTATAAAAAAAAGCTCAATAAGGCATATAAGAAAAACAAGAAAATTCTGATGAGAAAATTTTCTCATTTCATTTTTTTTTTCCATAATGCATGAAGCAATATTTCTAGTTGCGATTTTCAGCTGTATCTAGGGGCCATTCGCCAACTGAAATTTTGCTATTACATGGCAATTGCAAATATTTTCAGGCCAGGAGTTATTTATGTGTGCATAAATATAAGAGAAAATATATTATAATCCAATGAAGAAATTTAAATCATAAGAAGTTGATCCAACGGATGAACAAGAAGGAAGAGGTCACCCAGGAATCACCATGGGCAACAAAGACTTGGGCACAGATATTGCTTGTGATTTTACATAGAATATCGTTTCTCTTCATGAATTTCTTTGTTAATTTCAATGCTAGTAAAATCTTTAAAGGTATTTTATTTAGTATAAAAGTTAATCTGAAAATGTTAATTAAGTTACAGTTCACCGAGAAAGTACATTAAATGACACCCAACTCCCTGGAACCCACTGGATATCCTTTTCTTATGTAATTACTTTCTACATATATAAAAAGTTAAAACATATTACAGGTGTAAGCTAATTTTTGGTTACTGGTCTAAAGTTTGTAATCTGTCTATAAAATGAAGTGAGACTGAGTGTATACATTTATCTCATTAGGTAAGTGTAAGGGAATAGGAAGCCAAGAAAAATACCCCCTTCATTTGTTTCATAAATTCCTTCTCTCTCTATGTCTCGTATGTATAATTTCACGTGAAGTAATCCGGCAGCCGCCTCACAGGTGCAGTTAACTAAGTTGGGCGCTAAAAGCTTTTACCTCACCGAGTAAGCGCTAATCTCCGTAGTCGAGAAACTGCTAGCCAAAGGTTTCCAACTCACATCGTAAAGGCCATTAAGACTTGGGTCAGGTTAACAAACACTAATCCATCTGGCCGCTGGAAGTGGTCAGCCAGTCGTCTGAGTTTGCCAACGATGAGAAACTACAAAAATGGCCGTCATATAAATACCCTGGGTTTTCGAATATCGGCAGATTTAATTTGAGAACCTGTCGCCTTCGGTTCAAATCGTGTGTCTGTTTCCCCATTTTCCTGGTATTCGCTTATACCATCGAGGATGGATCTCACCAGGCAGATCCATCTCTTTTGTGAAGGCTTACTCTGTTCAGAGCAAGCCTCGAATAGTTTCACCCCCGAAGGATTGCCCGGGATTCCTCTCGTCTCATCTGGAACCACTACTCAATGATCTCCAGTTTCCCGTGTGAGACTTCGCGCCGCGTCGGGCAGCGTCAGAGTCTCTATTTTTGGAGGTTGCACTTCTCTGGAGCAGAAGTGCCATCGTTTGTCTTCAAGGAGGATCGTGAACTCGTCTTCTGGTCCCCTCAACTTCATCTTCGTCACAATCAGGATATTCGGCCGGGAATCACGACCATTTTCCGTCTCCATTCCCCCACGCTGACTCTCTGAAAGATTCCGCCTTCCTCGAGGTGACCCCTTTAAGGTCAAACGACCCTTGCTTGTATCTATTGTTAATCGACCCACTTTCTGACATTTAAATATTCACTCCGTATAACTGATTTATAGTATCTCATTTAAAAGCTGATTAACGAGTAATTAACGTTACCCGATTGCCAATTAATCTATATCTTGCCAGAATTTTCCTTATTTACATTACCTATATTTCCCGTATGTATATATATATGTTAACTAGTGACTTATTAAAATTATATTTTTGGTTTTCACTCTAAATATATCCTTGAACTGCAACTTGGTAAACTCATTAAACGCTACCGGCCCCTGTATTAAATCGCACTCTTATACCTCGTAATCAACGGATTACTCTTAGGGAGTGAACGTACTTGTACGTAGCAAAGGACGCGTACGTACATTAGAGGATATATGTATATATAACTGTATATATACGTATTCTCGTGGCTTTTATCTCTTTCTTCCTAACCGAGAGATACATATATGGACGTATTGTCTGGGGAGGTGAGCTATTCTTCGACACTGAGAATTTTATAAAAAAGAGCGTTAAATTTGAATGCTCTGAAAGTACATTATATGAATGTATTATGATTACTATTTTTGTTGATAGAAAGTTCACCTGCTTAAGAGGAATAAAATGAAATCTTGAATGTTAGAATATATTTTTTATTTCGTTTTTCAGGGCAATGGAAAGTCGGTTTATGGGGACCGTGTCGTCTTGAAAATGGAAACCGGCTAAAGAAAAGGGATGGACTTTGCCTGGGAGTTCGCAATCGGACTGTATCTTGTTACTCATTACACTCCTCCAAGGATGACCAAATACCCACGTGTCCTGAAGCCATCCCACCCAGCAAGGTATCTTGTTACACACTTTGTCCACAGGACTGTGTCGTTGGTCCGTGGACAATGTGGACTCCCTGCAGAGATGGTTGTGTCCCCGAGGAGCGCTATCGTACTCGCCAAGTTGTGGTGGGCCCTGACCATGGGGGAGTTCTTTGCCCAAAGCTTAGCGAATCTCAAACATGTATAGCCAATTGCTCCAATGAATCTCACCGTGAAATCTTTAGAACAGAGAAAATTCCTATCCCTACACCATTTGCACCATTTTCCTCATTCAACACCTCCATACCTGGTCCTAATAATTCCTTAAACCTTTTGCTAGCCTCGCTATCCCCTACCTTGTACCCTGGAAAAGAAGATTCCATACATCTCCATCATCCGCGTCTGCCCAAATTACGCGTGGGACAGTGGAATGATTGTGTGATGCCAAACTTTCAAAGCGAAACTCGGTTGACACCATCCTCTTCTCCTTTCTCTTCGACCAGCAATTCCTCCATCTATTTACCTTCTTCTTCCGCATCCAACATATATTCTCATCAAGGAAAATCCTTCGAAACCACTCTTGAATGGGATATTCATGACGCTTCTTCAGTTCGTGAGGCGAAGGACTTTCAAGATGGTCACAAATTACCTGGATATCTCACAGTGGCGCAACTGGAGGAAATTGGGAGAATCAGCGCCTCTCGTCCTCGGATCGGAGTCCAAGAACGGCCTCTGTCCTGCATTGGATCGAGTGGCGAAAGACGACCGCTGAAGTAAGTGAATTTAAATGACTTTCCTGCTTTATGGGATATTTTTAGACCTAGAAAACTTTGGTCTGAGAGGGATTTAATGCGAATATATTTTGAAAATTTTCACACTTGTTTGCAGCAAGATATGAGAGTCATTTAAGTATATATATATATATATATATATATATATATATATATATATATATATATATATATATATATAACGACCCATCAAATTTATCGAAACATTCAATTGTCTGGACGTTTCAATACTCAACAGAGACCATCTTCGTTGACTAGGCATCTGATAAGAATTCAAAAAATCTTATATAATCCAAGTGCATAGCATTAAAAATAATCAAGTGAATAGGCAAAAGGTAATAAAATATATGAATATGAAACTGACAAAAATTTCACGTGTAAAAATCCGTTAAATCGCAACGCAATGTATTAAAATGTATTCAAGGGGTTAAATCTATACTAGATTGACCAAAAAGACTTGTAAAAAAACAATTAAAACTGAAGGATGAAATGATATGAAAATTGAAAAATATACTCGTGAACAAAGAAAAACATTTAAAATGCATTAACAAGATACAAATAAAGATAAGCAAATAATGCAAAAAAAGGAGAAAAATAGAAATAGAAACCTACCTTTCTTGTTGGCACTGATAAGACAACTCTTAGTTTGTTTGTTTGTTTCTGCTTGATTTGTTTGAACCTTTATAGGGTCATAGGAACATATATTATTCTTGGAAGAGTTTGGTTGGTTGGCGAAATTTGTACTAGTTTATGTACTAAGCAATTGAAGAAAACATGAGTAATTATTTAGTTCTAGATTTAGTTGTACAATGTATAAGGATTCTAGAGAATAGGAAGCAGAAGTTATTAGACTAAAAGATTCAGAATGAACCGGGTGGTTATTTTTTGATAATGTTGTCTAATTCAAAATAATTCAGTGTTCGAAAGAGGAATGTTGGTTATATATATATATATATATATATATATATATATATATATATATATATATATATATATATATATATATATATCGATGAGGATTGCTTCTAGAGACCCTAAATTTAATGTTTAACAGGAATCCCAAGGCGAGGAAAATAGCTGGCATCATCCTTTTTATTTACCGGCGACGTTTCGACCACAATACGGTCATCTTCTTAGGCCTAAAATACAAATAAACTCTCAAAGTAAACCATGAAATTAGGCTTGGAAAAAGAAAGGTAGGGAAGTTGAAATTCCAACCCAAGTGATAGCAACTATTTTTCTCGGTCTGAGAGATGATAATCTGTAAGATTTGTAACTACCGTATTAGGGTCCAGAAATTTTGGAGAACTTATACCAAGTGATTTTAACTTACGATCATGTGTTTGAATGATGTCATTTTTAAATGTCGTTTGGCTTCACCCAGTAGTAGTTTTAACAAGTAGGCCATCCAAAAATGACAGGTTATTTCATCAGTGAGCAGAAATAGGCTTGCACTTTGTGAGAAAACTCATCGACCTCTGTTGTTTTAGAGTTAATTTCATAGTTAATTAAGTAGTCGAGGGAGTCCTGGTAGAACTGGGAGTTATAAAGGGATTTACAGTCTAGTTTAACATACAAAAATTTAGGATACACTTGGCATGTACGACAGGTTTCCAAGAAAATCGCATCGATTAGGATTGCTTAAACATTTCTGTTAAACATTAAATTTAGGCTCTCTAGAAGCAATCCTCATCGATATATACTCGTATATTCCCATTATGGGTAAGTAAACCTAAGCCTGTTTCGTGTTTACAAAAAAACTTCGAGAAGACACGTGAAGGCCAAACTCGATGCGATTTGTAAAGTTTTCGTTATTCCTTGAGAATGAACTGAACAAGTTCGAAAGTACTTGGAATCCACCTTTCATTTTCCTTTGGTACTTTTTGCATTTATTGCTCTACTCATGCGCTACTTTGTGAGTTTCTCATATATATATATATATATATATATATATATATATATATATATATATATATATATATATATATATATATATGGAAAATTCACAAAGTATTGCGTGTTTAAACTTTAAATGCAGCAAAACTCAAGAAAAATGAAATGAAAATTTCAAG
This sequence comes from Ceratothoa steindachneri, assembly GCA_963969495.1. Classification (NCBI taxonomy): domain Eukaryota; kingdom Metazoa; phylum Arthropoda; class Malacostraca; order Isopoda; family Cymothoidae; genus Ceratothoa; species Ceratothoa steindachneri. Next base: position 30,367,829 of record OZ018321.1, on the reverse strand, counting down.
TACTTTCAAACTCTATTCTAAGTTCTTTATCAAGAAATGATGAGAAAACAGAAATATAATATATATGCAAGATGGAGAGGAAAGAGAATGCCCAGAACAAGAAATTTAACCAATCATGAACTGAATTAGCGGCATTTAGAATTAACATAAGAGGAAGTGACAGAAAAAATCCAATAATTCATATTGACCGAAGACTTGGAAAGACCACAAAAATGATTACGAAAGATGATAGGGTCAAAATGAGAGATAAAGATGTGTAGTCAGGAAAGAAAGAGAGAAAAAGGAAATGGAGAGTGAAAGAAGGAAAGAGAGAGAGAAATAAATAAATTTGAAGGAAACAAGCAGAAAACAAGAAAAAAATAAAGAAATAATATAATTAATTACAAGACAAATGTCGGAACATTGTTGTCTGACTGCAAATTAATATACACTCATAGAGTTTATACAAGCCCAAGACTTAAATTATAATTCAGGAATTTGCTAAGAAAATGTGGAATCGATAACTTTGCGCACAAAAATATCTTTATCATGACAGGTAGGTTTAGCCGAGTTCCAATTGCTTAACTTGAAACATGTATATATAATGAACTACTTTCTTTCACACGTCAGTCCTTTATTTTTGTTGAGATATATGTTTTGACATATATTTATCTGATGGCTGAAAGTAATATTTGGAACAATCTATACATTTTACCTAATTATACACCGACAAAAGTGTAATCGGCATTTTGCACTAAAACTTTAAAAAGTGTGTTTATAATTTAATACAATAGAAATACCTCATGTTTTTAAAATATGAGAGTAGAAAAATATGGATTAACAAATAGTACGGGACTATGCTTGTTAGTATAAGACGGGGGAGGTTCGACATGGTAAAACGACATTTTCGCTAACTAAAGTCATTTATTTATCAAGGAAATGGAGAAGATAAAAAATTTGTGTCGTATGTGTAAAAGTTTCGAAATTTCGGTTCCAAAGAATTCAGTGTTAAACACGCAAAGCATCCGAAGAAACATGGTAGACAGAGAATTTTAAGCCTGAGGGAGTGCCTTGTATTAACAAATCTATGAAAGGAAACTTTTTGCGTTCTGTTCTACATAGTACAATAACATCTTTAATAAAAGATAAGGGCGTTGAGTTTGTTCAAAACATATGTATATTTTTAGAATTAAGCCACACGTATAGAATATCATCGAGGTATCGAAACCCCCACTAATAGATAAATGAATAATAGAGTGGAGATAAACTGTTTAAAAAAAATTCCATATTTAAGTTTGATAAAACGGGAAATAAGCAAATACCAAAAGCTTGACAAACTATTCGCGAAATATTCCTCCGGGAATAAAAGAAAAGGTAGAATACTCAGTAAAGAGATAAAAAAGTTCTCAAGATATATAAGAGGGAACATATTTGTTAATAACAGTCAAGTAGGGACAATAAAGAAAACCTCTTTAATAGCATTCGTGCAAGTAAGAAATCTGGAGAAAAACATATTTATTATGAGGTGTCGAGAAAGTATAAACATTGAAGTAAACGACTTTCTTAATAGCATATGTACAGGTAGGAACAGGGAAGAAAGATCTCTACCCTAAGAGGAGTAAGGATGTAAGAAACACAGAAGAAAAACAACTTTAGTAATGGAGATAGTGTAAGTATGATCGCTAAAGTAAAGCCTATGTCTTAAGAGCAGTATGGCAACTATGATAAGGAATAAAAACTCTCTTAGGAGCAGTAGAGCATGTTGGGACACTAGAGAGTAATATATTTCTTATGCGCAGTTGGGCAAGTAGGAGCAGTAGAGCATGTTGGGACACTAGAGAGTAATATATTTCTTATGCGCAGTTGGGCAAGTAGGAGCAGTAGAGCATGTTGGGACACTAGAGAGTAATATATTTCTTATGCGCAGTTGGGCAAGTAGGAGCAGTAGAGCATGTTGGGACACTAGAGAGTAATATATTTCTTATGCGTAGTTGGGCAAGTAGGAGCAGTAGAGCATGTTGGGACACTAGAGAGTAATATATTTCTTATGCGTAGTTGGGCAAGTAGGAGCAGTAGAGCATGTTGGGACACTAGAGAGTAATATATTTCTTATGCGCAGTTGGGCAAGTAGGAGCAGTAGAGCATGTTGGGACACTAGAGAGTAATATATTTCTTATGCGCAGTTGGGCAAGTAGGAGCAGTAGAGCATGTTGGGACACTAGAGAGTAATATATTTCTTATGCGCAGTTGGGCAAGTAGGAGCAGTAGAGCATGTTGGGACACTAGAGAGTAATATATTTCTTATGCGCAGTTGGGCAAGTAGGAGCAGTAGAGCATGTTGGGACACTAGAGAGTAATATATTTCTTATGCGTAGTTGGGCAAGTAGGAGCAGTAGAGCATGTTGGGACACTAGAGAGTAATATATTTCTTATGCGCAGTTGGGCAAGTAGGAGCAGTAGAGCATGTTGGGACACTAGAGAGTAATATATTTCTTATGCGCAGTTGGGCAAGTAGGAGCAGTAGAGCATGTTGGGACACTAGAGAGTAATATATTTCTTATGCGCAGTTGGGCAAGTAGGAGCAGTAGAGCATGTTGGGACACTAGAGAGTAATATATTTCTTATGCGTAGTTGGGCAAGTAGGAGCAGTAGAGCATGTTGGGACACTAGAGAGTAATATATTTCTTATGCGTAGTTGGGCAAGTAGGAGCAGTAGAGCATGTTGGGACACTAGAGAGTAATATATTTCTTATGCGTAGTTGGGCAAGTAGGAGCAGTAGAGCATGTTGGGACACTAGAGAGTAATATATTTCTTATGCGCAGTTGGGCAAGTAGGAGCAGTAGAGCATGTTGGGACACTAGAGAGTAATATATTTCTTATGCGCAGTTGGGCAAGTAGGAGCAGTAGAGCATGTTGGGACACTAGAGAGTAATATATTTCTTATGCGTAGTTGGGCAAGTAGGAGCAGTAGAGCATGTTGGGACACTAGAGAGTAATATATTTCTTATGCGTAGTTGGGCAAGTAGGAGCAGTAGAGCATGTTGGGACACTAGAGAGTAATATATTTCTTATGCGCAGTTGGGCAAGTAGGAGCAGTAGAGCATGTTGGGACACTAGAGAGTAATATATTTCTTATGCGCAGTTGGGCAAGTAGGAGCAGTAGAGCATGTTGGGACACTAGGGAGTAATATATTTCTTATGCGTAGTTGGGCAAGTAGGAGCAGTAGAGCATGTTGGGACACTAGAGAGTAATATATTTCTTATGCGCAGTTGGGCAAGTAGGAGCAGTAGAGCATGTTGGGACACTAGAGAGTAATATATTTCTTATGCGTAGTTGGGCAAGTAGGAGCAGTAGAGCATGTTGGGACACTAGAGAGTAATATATTTCTTATGCGCAGTTGGGCAAGTAGGAGCAGTAGAGCATGTTGGGACACTAGAGAGTAATATATTTCTTATGCGTATTTGGGCAAGTAGGAGCAGTAGAGCATGTTGGGACACTAGAGAGTAATATATTTCTTATGCGTAGTTGGGCAAGTAGGAGCAGTAGAGCATGTTGGGACACTAGAGAGTAATATATTTCTTATGCGTAGTTGGGCAAGTAGGAGCAGTAGAGCATGTTGGGACACTAGAGAGTAATATATTTCTTATGCGTATTTGGGCAAGTAGGAGCAGTAGAGCATGTTGGGACACTAGAGAGTAATATATTTCTTATGCGTAGTTGGGCAAGTAGGAGCAGTAGAGCATGTTGGGACACTAGAGAGTAATATATTTCTTATGCGTATTTGGGCAAGTAGGAGCAGTAGAGCATGTTGGGACACTAGAGAGTAATATATTTCTTATGCGTAGTTGGGCAAGTAGGAGCAGTAGAGCATGTTGGGACACTAGAGAGTAATATATTTCTTATGCGTAGTTGGGCAAGTAGGAGCAGTAGAGCATGTTGGGACACTAGAGAGTAATATATTTCTTATGCGCAGTTGGGCAAGTAGGAGCAGTAGAGCATGTTGGGACACTAGAGAGTAATATATTTCTTATGCGCAGTTGGGCAAGTAGGAGCAGTAGAGCATGTTGGGACACTAGAGAGTAATATATTTCTTATGCGCAGTTGGGCAAGTAGGAGCAGTAGAGCATGTTGGGACACTAGAGAGTAATATATTTCTTATGCGTAGTTGGGCAAGTAGGAGCAGTAGAGCATGTTGGGACACTAGAGAGTAATATATTTCTTATGCGCAGTTGGGCAAGTAGGATCACTAGAGAAAACATCTTACAAGCAAGTGTGGAAGTATGAAATCTATAGAGAAAAAAACTCTTTCTTAACAGCAGTAAGGCTAGATGGAATACGAGAGAAAATTCTTTCTTCTTACCAGTATGATAATTGGAACACTGAAGAAAAACCTCTTTATTAATAACAATTAAGAAGTAAGACAGTGAAGAAATTCTATTTTTTATTAATAGTAGGGTAAGTTTGAATACTAAAGAAAAACAGTTTTCTTAAAAGAGTAGTAAGGCTAGTAGGAACATAGGAGTAAACCTATTTCATAAGAACATTATGGCAAGTATAAACATAGAATAAAACGTCCTTTTTAAAAAAGAATATATCAACTAGGAACACGGATCATAACCACTTTTTAGTAGCACTAGTTCAAGTTTGAAATGTGGAGAAAAACTTTTGTTCTTAAAAGAAATAAGACCATTAGTAACAGCGGAGTAAAACATATTTTAAGATAAGTAGGAAAAGTAGGAGCACCGGGGCAAATCACTTTCTCTAAGCAGTATTTCAAGTAGAAACACAGTAGGAAAAAACAACATTTTTACTATGTAGCATTAGGAGAAATAGAAACAATGTTAAAATTCCACTCTCTTTTGACCAGTACAGCTAGTGGAAACACTGCAGGAGATTATATTTCTTAAACGCAGTAAGGCAAATGGGACCACCTAAGAAAACTTCGTTCTTAATACAAATATAAAAAGTAAGGGCACCAGAGCGCATGCTAGCCGAGTGGATACGGCTTTGGCCTCCCAACGTCCCGTTACCTGGTTCGATTCCGCACGTAGAGATCTGGCTACCGATTGGTGGACGCGCTGTGCTCACCCCTTTTTTGGGTCGATAGATCGTACACCTCTCACTTCACATATAGCCAATCACAACATTGCTTTCTTTTCTCTCCCGCCTTCATATCACAACACACACACACACTCTGTTCCAAGGAATCCTACCTCTGACGCGGAACAGATCCCTCTCCTCCGAGGTGACGAAGGCTTCCCCTTGAACGCTGTTTGGTGTCAAAAACATAATACTTCCTGGCACCTCTTCCCAAAAGAGGACCGGTTCCTGGGGTCCTCGGGCCGACCAGCGATTGTCATACTGATCTTATATAAATTTCATTATCCGGTGAGGGATGGTCCCAGTATAATACAAGGACACTAGAAAAGAACATTTTCAAGAGCACTGGGTCAAAGAGGATCATGGGAGAAAAATAAATTTCGCACGAGTAGTAGTGCAATGATGAATACTAGAGAAAAACCTCCTAGAAGTAGGCAATTAGGAACACTGAAGAAAGACTCTTTCTTAATAGCAGTAGAAACCTAAGACGGTGGCAAAAAAACAAGTTTTAAATAGTAGCAGGGCAAGGTTGAAAATTGAAAAAAAAGCTATATTAAGGGTAGGACAAGTAAGAACTTAAGAGGGAAGATCTTTCTTAAAAACATTAGGCCAAGTAGGAATATTAGGTAAACATCTTTTTTGATAACAGTAGATAGAGTATGTAAGGACAATGGGAAATAACTACGTTTCAATAACAGTAATAAGAATAGGAACACGGGGAAAACATATTTCTTAAAATAATTATGGAAAGTATGGCCACTGATGAAATCCATCTTTCTCAAGAGCAAGCAGTAGGGTGAGTAGGATTCCTGGGGGAAAGTATCTTCCTTAATAACAATATAGAAAGTAGTTACACTTGAATATTATTTTTCCTTAATATAAGTAGTTAAACTAAGAAGAGTGGAGAGAACCCTATTTCATAACGCAGTATAGCAAGTACGAAAACTGGATGAAATCATCTTTCTTAATAGGAACACTGGTAAAGAAACATCTTACTTATGGGCCTTTCGGCCACGAGGATTAGTAGAGAAAACATCTTTATTAATAGCAGTAGGCCAAGTAGGAAACCGGAATAAAATAGCTTTATTAAGAGCAAACATAAATTTAGAAGGATCAAAAGTGGAGGAAGGACTATAAAATTGTCAAATTCGGCATAAAACAAGCTTTGTCAAAATCACTTTTGCACCCACTGAATTGACCTTTAGAGTAAAAACACAATAGTTTCTTCGTTTCTACGTAATCATTTTTTTCAATACCAGTAGGGATAATTAAAACAGTGGATAAGATAGCATTCATAACATCAGAAAGGCCAGCAGGATCACTCGACCAAATATATTTTTTATAGCAGTAAATGAGATAGAAACACTGTAGTTGGACACCTCGCTTAAGAAAGGTATAGTAAGTTCAACCACAGGAGGAAAAATGTTTTTCTTAAGAGTATTTGGGCAAATAGGAAGACTGGACAGATGCCTTTTTTTAAGTGGGAAGGCAAGTATAAACATTGGGAAAAAAACATCTCTCTTAAGGGCAGTATGGAAGTTTTGGTCACTCACAGAAAAAAACATTTTCTGAAGAATAAAATCTCTCTCATGAGAGCGGTAGTTCAAGTATGAAAGAGAATAAGATAACTACTTTAGAAGGACTAGTTTAAGTAGAAACACTGTATAAAACATTCTTAAGAGCAGTAGGAAAGTGGCACACTCGAAAAAAAACATATTTTTAGGAAAAATAGGAGAATTAAAAATCGTTAAAGAAAGACCTCTGTCTTAACAGCAATTATGACATGAAAAGCATAGCAAGTAGGAATGAAATGCAATGCCATTTTAATTAAGGTAGGTTGCTATTTTCCACTATTAGTATTATTAATATTATTATAAATATTAGTAGTAATTGTACTACCTTTCTGTTTCTTTGATTGAGATCGCTTAAGCGGATGGCGCAATCTAGGTTAATATCATGATGGATAGCACTGCCATCATCTGTTCAACAGCAGACATTCATTGTTGAGAAGGTAGGAGATTAAAGAGCGTTTTCCCTAAACTAGTGAGTGTTGAGGACCCTTCGTGCCTGAAGGATAAGCCACCCGCTAACCGTCATGTGAGAGTAAACTGAAAATCCCTTTATTCCTCTCTGTAAACGGAAGAGTGATGTTGTATGCGGGTGAAGAAATTGTAAAAGATAGAAGCGTTGGATTGGCTATATGGAGATTGACGTTAAATGTGCGATGAGTAAATTATCACCTCACGTATATTTATCAAAATTCCAGAATAAAGACTTAAATGATTATACTATTCATTTTATTGAACTAAATCGCCGTCGGCCTCAACCACAGCCCCCAATTGGCGTCGGAACTGGCTGTACGAGGGGCGCTCAATAAGTTTTGCGAATCGCTAGGGCAAAACAAAGGAAGGGGGATAGCTGTTTGTGGGGTGTTAGGACAAGTTATGACAAGTCAGGACCTGCAACCGCACGCTCCTGCCTAGTTTATTTAAGAAGCAGTAGCCGATCGCAGATTTTCAGTCACAAATTTCTTAACAATGGAGAAGGCTGAGCACCGCGCAGTGATCAAATTTTTGACCAAGGAAGGCAAGAATGCAAAAGAGATCCATGAACGCATGGTTGCAGTGTACACCGGCACCACCCCTTCATATGCATCCATTGTTCGCTAGAATAGAGAGTTCCGCAATGGTCGTGAGTTCCTTAAAGATGACCCCCGTCCAGGACGCCCGTCAGACGTGACCAACGAGGACAATGCGGCCCGTGTGGAGAGGATGATCCTCGAAAATCGACTGGTGAAGGTCAACGAAATCTAGCGAGAACTTGGAATATCACATGGAAGTGTTATCAACATCATCCACGACAACTTGGCCATGACCAAGGTCTCTGCCTGTTGGGTCCCTAGAAACCTCACGCCCCATGATCGACTTCATCGTCGTCAAAGTCCACAAGGCCAGAGTTGCACAAGCTACCCTGCGCGATTGCGGATTCGAGGAGCTCAACCATCCCCTCTACAGTCCAGATCCGGCCCCTAGCGACTACTTTTCATTTCGCTATCTCAAGGTTTAACTGCATGGATGCTGGTTTGGGGACGATGAAGATGTCCAGCTCGCCGTCCAGGAGTGGAATGAACAGCAATCGGGCGATTTCTGGTTGTCGGAAATTCGAAGCCTCAGGGACAAATGGTGCAAGTGCATTAAGGTCGAGGGTAGCTATTTTGAAAAATAATAAAACACTTTTCCTCATATCTCGTTTCCTTATATCCGAATTGCAAAACTTATTGACCGCCCTTCGTATGCCTTCTAGACGGTCCCCTTGTTTAACTGGTTGAAAACTCTGGTGATCATAGACTTACTTTCCACCTTGGTTGTGCACGAAAAAATTTATTTCTATCTCTCTTTCTCTCTCTCTCTTTTTTTCTCTCTCTTGCTCTCTCTCTCTCAAGAAAGTAGAGGGAGAGGTTATGCCCCCTTGTCGCGGGAAGAGAGCTTGTGTGTACCTTTGACTTTTCGAGTTATGTCGGCGGGGGTACCTCTCTTCTGGGTACCCCTGGTAGGGCTTCCCTTGTCGATTTGGTCAGAAACGAGGTTCCAGACAAAGTGCGTCCTTCCTTTTTCTAATCTATCCTTCTCCTTTTTCACTTTTATCCTATCTCTTCCACTTATTATACAAAAAAAAAACTACTCCTATCATGTCACTTTTACCCTTTTTCCTTTTATCTACATATAATGACCTGGCAGCTACCTCATGCGTCAGAAGAGAGGCTTTGGAACCTCTATAAACAGCACCAATCGACGCTCACTGGTTGCGAGAGACTAGGACTAGAGGTGTCCTAGGTGTTGAGGCACGATGAATGGGATGAGAGTAGTACCCCGTTAACTCCTTCTCTGGCGCGTAATTATTGACCCTTCCCAGTGACCGTTGACGGGTGCCTCTGGTAGCATCGGTTCGAGGTGACGGCCCTTTGTTCCCAAGCTGGTTGCCAGGCCAATAAAAAGCCTTGGATCGAGTCTCTTGGTGTGGTGGGATATCCATTGAACGCTACTACGAGATCCTGGCCGTCGTGAAGGGAACTAGTAGGAGTTTAGTACGGGGCGTGCTCCGTTATTCACCTGGTGAGAAATCGATGGCCCCTTCCGGCTCCTTCAGTGCTGCTTGGTTGGAAGCCACGGCACGCCGAGGTTTGACGACTCGGTCGGACGAACAGCAGCACATGGAGAGTGCCTTGTGAAAGATCCGAAACGTCTCTAATGGATAGGCGGGAGCGACTCACGCGGGACGAACTCACCCCCCCCCCCCCATTCTTTTTTATTGAGTGATATAAAGGGTTCAGCATGACTGGAAAGAAAGGACAGGCTGATCTTAAATACACATGTTCAGTGTGCAAAAAGGATAAGTGGTGTGTGGACTTCCCGGAGAGGTGTTATTCCAAATGCCACCCGGCAAGTATTTGCATTGACTGTGTCCTTAAATGAAATGAAAAGTGCAAGAGCTCAAGGCTCTATATATATCATCTGAGGAAAAATCAAAATAAATGGAGAGGAAGCTGCAGAACATTGAGTCTAAACACGCGCGTCAGCTTCGCCGTCTCGAGGACAGGATCGTCGAGTTGTCATCAAGACTAGAGTTCCATTTGGATATCGATGTATCTCCTTCCGACGAGACTCTCTCTCAAAAAGCAAGCATTGCATCGGCAGTGCCACGCCAGCCTTCCAACGTCCCAGAGCTGGAGTCAGCTGCTGCGGGACTGGCTCAACAGGCCAAAAAGAAGAAGAGAAAGAGGAAGAAAGGAAAGAAAAAGAAAGAGAAGGTAGAAATAGAAGAGAAAGCAGAAACAGAAGTTAAACTAGAGCTAGATAGGAAAAAAGAAAGAAGAAGAAAAAGAAGAAAAATATGAAGAAGAAAGAGAAAACAGAGAAGTCGCTTCCGAAAGGGAAGACTCTGTCCTCTGCAGCCCAATGTGCAAGGGTCGTCCTTATCGGTGATTTTCAATCAAGAGATCTGCAACTTATGCTAGCAGTCCGCCTTCGCAAAAGTGTAAGGGTAAGCTGCCTCCCAGGATGTGGGAACCACCAGGTAAGAGTAGATTACTGAGAGTTCAGTCGTTGCCCTGATGGTAAGTGGCAACGACCTCTACCTCAGAGGAGGTAGGCTAGGCCTTACAGGCCAAATCATTCAGACGGTCATGAGAGCTGTGGATGAGTGTGGGTTGAAAAGCCGTAGACGTGTCGTGGTCGGGATGCTCCCGATACTCTCAAACCCGATACAAGATTTTGTTGAGCGGACTTAAAGGACGGTTCGGCCCAGAGTAAAGGCGGACGTGCGCCAGTACGCTAAAGTCACCCCTGGAACGAGCTTCGCGGAGGTCGCTCGAAAGGGTGCCACCACATCACCAAAAGAGAAGAGAGAGACAGGTAAGACGGGAAACGGGAGAGCGTAGGGAGTCCTACATTTAAGGACTCCTTGAAAGTTCTTCTGTTTAATGCGAGGTCAATCAGAAACAAGTTTCTTGAACTTTGTGGCCTCGTAGCGACGGAAAAACCTGACAGAGAGGGTGGCCGTGTGATGTTATATGTCAAGGATAGGCTCAAATCGACGAACTGCCTCATTGTATCCGACCACGAGCTACTAGGTGTTGTCCTAGCCATAGGTCCTGCCAAATACAGAACCCAGGTGCTTTACATACCCCCTACCCATCTCGTTGTAAAGGACATGGATTTGTACCAGCTACTAGGACAATTTGTCGAAGACAGAGTATGCATCATCATGGGGGATTTACTGCCATAGAGCAGTTCAGGCATGAGGAAAACTCGAATTTCTCCCCCTAGTAACGGTTTTGTTTGTGCTTTTGATATTCTTTTCTATTCTAATCGTCTCATGCGTTGCTCATCATGTAGCAGAAATATCAAAATATTGTGTTGATAAGCAAAGTAGGAATTTCTTCAGAGAACATCATTGGTACGTGTCTTAGATCTTTGAGGTATGCTCTGAGATAGACCCATCATTTATACAAAATCTTTTTTGCTATCAGCGAATCGCACAATTTCCGTGAAGGTGAACACTAGTTCACTGGCTTAAACATAGAAACGTAAAAATCTATTTCCCATTGTCAAACACCTGGAATGTGCCATTTTACTTTGATAACAAGCTACTAGAGCCAAAGAGCAGCTACCACCCGACACTACTCTGTAAATGGCTAGCAAATATTTTTGTCAGTGCTAAACATGCCATCATCTATCTCAATGTCAGGAATGGGGGGGCATCTAATTTTTTAAATGGAAGTTTTTCACATTCGTTCACTTGTTTTTCAAATGGCCCCTTAAAACCTAATGACCCATTTGTTTTGCCGTCTAAGTAGTAAATGAGGTGTCGCATTGGCAATTCTCAGTGTAATAAGCATATGATCCACTGAACTGGTTTTTGTAGTTTCCTTCAATCGTGCGAATGGCTCCACCCTTTCTACCCGTGTTCACTATGGTACCCTCTCAGCTGATAACCACAATTTCGCCAGTGTTAATATTGTTATTCTCTAGAATGCTGATGATACTGGACGTTATTGCAGTGACCAAACCTGTTGCAGGAGTAAAATTCTCCATGTACCGGAATTTTGGTTCTTGAACTAAATGCTTTTCAACTACGGATCTTCTATATTTAATATTGTAAATTTCTTTATGTTCCATTGTTTTATCTGTATCTCCATCAAAGTAAATATTAGATAGGTAACTGATCTTCTAGTTGTAGCGGTAGCCACCATCTACAAATTATGGTACATAAGCGAGCGACAAAATACACATTTCTCTTCAACGCTGTCAAAGTGCAACTGAGATCTGAGTATACCGGTAGTTGTTGGACCACAGATGGTTAATGACCTCCAATACATATTGATTCGTGACTGTAGCTCCGTCTGACTTTGAAAAATGAATCGACCAATTAATATGCGCTGCCTAAGAGACACTGTCCGCAAACAAAAATTCAGTCCCAAAATATGGATAGAAAATAGTTAGGTATTTTTGTCAACATTTGATGGTTTGCCAGAGGCAAATATTTTAACGGAGGGCAACACGATTTGGTAAACGATCATATTATATTTTTTAGCGACTTTATAGTTATTAGAAATAAATTTTATGTATATCAAAATATTTTCAAAATTATAAGAAAAATACATTTTGGACTAGTAACATGTGATTTCCATCGCTCTGCCGTGGGCAGAAGATGATTACTTATAATGCTAAAGTTTTGCACAGAGGCTATTTACTCATGCATGCGAAGATATCTGTCTCTGTTAGAATATGACAATGAAAAAAGATCGATCCACCCTAATATATAGATCATGATGAAGAAAGCTCCAACGCATCGCCCTAATTTTTTTGTTGGATCAAACGCGCCACGTGTAGGCAGGTTTTCTAACGAAGGAGGAGGACATATGTTCGATTTTGTTCAAGTGGCACTCAGACACCATTTTAGTAGCTTATCGGAAACAGATTATCTACCCATAAGCAGAGAGCCGTGGTGAATAGGACTAAAACACGGTGGGGATGGTTCAAAAGCGGTGTCCACCAGTGATTCATTTTTGGTCCATTATTAATTATAAAATACATTGACTATCTTGAAAATAATGTATAATGTGACACCACAAAACCTAAGCACAAGAAGAAATAGGATAAAAATATTAAAATTACAGGTGATCTTTTAAAGTTTCAAGGGGAAATATAGTATTGGATTGAGTCGATAAAATGCAAATAAAGTTCAAATTATCGTGGTGCAAAGATGCAATTAGAACACAAAAACACCCTGGTAAAAGTACACCATGGGCAGTCATAACTTAAATGCGGGAACTATGAAAAATATTTGGGCTTTTTAATTTCGAACCACATCAAACTTTCCAAACAAGTTGTATCATCGCAAAAGTGCGCGGAAATAATTATGTTTCGAATGGCCGCGAGTATTTCTTTTAAACCGAAAGATATTCTTGCTTTATATAAGTGCTAGTCACGAATAACCTAGAATATGGCGCAGTTCGTCTTCTGGGCTTTAAACATTATCCTGATTAGGCTCAGAGAAACCCCTTTGGGATACACTACAATTTGTCATTTCAGCGACGATACCAAGAACTAGGTGAAAAATAAAGCGAAAGAGCTGTAAAAAAATAGGATTAGAGGCAAGGACCCCAAAGGAAATCATCACCCAGGGCGAGAGTATTTGCAGAAGACTAAACCACATCTTTAGCGACTACACTTGCGAGGACATGAAGAACGAAATTGAAAAGGATCCCTCTTGGGCGAAGGACTTTAAAATAGTCAAATTCGGCAAAAGCCAAAGCTTTTTCATAAAAAATCACTTTCGCATCCAACGAAATGGTCTTCAAGGTAAAAACACGAGAGCTTCTTGGTTTCTACCTTGAAAAGTGAAGCAATATAATCTATAGTTGAAAGTGAATAAGTATAGAAATATAAAGTGACAAAAAGTTATAATTAAATTAAAAGGGATATAAATGAAGCGTCAAAACAAGGTAAAAAAACTATTTACAATGAACAAATGAATACTGCATATATAAAATGCTTGAAATATAATTAATGTGAGTATTAAAGTAATTATTTTAATCTTTTAATTCAAATTAGACAACTAACTGCAATAATGTGTTAATGCAAAGAATTTCAATAATTTAGTAATACTGTCATAATAAAAGAAATAGTAAGAAATTAAAAGAACAAAATATACTAAGATGTAAAATATAGCAAGTGATAGACGATATTTTAATTAGATTAACATACAATCTAGATTATTAAAAAATATAAACCACCTGAATCTCCAGTTTTCTGGAATCTTTGTTTATCCTTTTCCTCTTTTATCTTTTTCTTTTTATAATAAATGTAAATTTAAGAAACTTCGAATATGCGCTTCTATTTTGTTCACTTCATATGCGAAGAGACATCTGAACCTTAAAAGCATTGAGTAATTTCATAAAATAAGAGATTAAAATATTGACGTGAGGTTCCTCTATCTGACATTATTGTTGGAGTGAGGCTCACAAGCTCGGATTTGGTTGACCAAATATCCTATTATTGCATTTTCTTTTCAGATTCTCGAGAATTGAATGTGATTCATTCAGCAAAAAAACAATTATTTATCTACTTCATTATGAATTTCTACCTCTAATTAGCATATAACTCTAAACTAGGACAACAAATTAAAATTAGTATATTTTTTTTCCTTAATATCTATAATATGTAATTATAATCCAATATAATTACTCCCTATTACTGTTGCAGAGATTGTTTGAACGAATACGATAATTTGGATTCGCTCCGTATGAGAAGCTGTATTGTGAATCTCGCCTGTCAGATGACTCAATGGTCTGAATGGAGAACCATTACTGAAGGCTGTGTTGCACCAAACGGTCAGGTAAGAGCCAATAATTAGGCGGTAATTTTCGATTGTCTCTCACTCATCTATAGCTAATATCTGCTACTAAAGTTTACTTATTACAGTCCAATGGTGCGGAAATCGCAGGCAAATAATATTTACCTACAAGCGCCAAGACAGCCCGTCACAATTTGTTTTCAATTTTTTTGACAATCTTAGGTACAAAATGAACGATGGGGAAAGTGTGGATTTACTAAATGTATCTACACGTATCGGAGCTAAATTATCGGAGGAATATAACTTCTAGTGTATATTCAGTAACTTACATATATGTAACCAGGAAATATATTTTAATAATGGTAAGGTGGTATACAAATCTGATAGCTGTTATAACCGAATTACAATTCAATCTATATTAAATAAAGAAATATTTTTACCCCATGTGGGCTTAGTACATTAAATGTTTGTGTGTTCCATATTTTCATTGTACAGCTGAAGATGGTAGCAGAGACCTAAACTAGTTATGTAATAAATTAATTCTACTGTTGTAGGTTTTCATATATATATATATATATGGGCCCCATAAAATTCCCTAGCATAATTGGTTGGGATCGGCTACGCGGGGGCTGATGTGCGTCTCTTATGACACTCGAGCGCCGTTTAAATGGACTTATTTTCTAAATAATAATAATTAGTAGTAATATAATTATTATTATTATTTCTGTCATTGTTTGCTCGACGATTTAATCCATTGATTCAGTCGTTAAGCATTAATTATATTATTCGAAGCCTCACCACTGCCATTAGTTTTTGCACTCAAGTCGCGGTACGGAACTCAAATTCAATTCAATTTCTTCAGTTCACTTAGCCTTGTTTTTACATATATTCAGTCAAAGCTGATCAGCATTAGTGTCATTGTTTCCTTTAAGAAGGCTGAAAAACATTGCTAAATTATTATAATTATTTTTCCTACAAGAAATTTATTTTGTTATAATAAAGATCCTCCTTTAAAGAGAAGGTCATAAATATATTTCTGAGTAGAGTCAAGAATGGCAGAGTGCTCTCCATGAGCGACTGAAACCTATGCAAAGTGCTTGTGGATGATAAGTTTACAATAGACCTAATAAAAGTTGTGGGTGAAGATCTTTATCGCCAGCTAGTTACTCTAACGACATAGTTGAAAGCGTTTATTTGTGTTTCTTTGTAAAAAAAGAAGCTAAAGTATAATTAAGAAATTACAGGCCAATCAGTCTCTCTTTAGCAATTTATAAATAATGTAAAAATAAACAGCTCACAACTGATTTGGAAAGGAAGATTTGTAAATGACACTACAGAGGAGGTAAAAGCTAAAGAAGTATTTTTACAGCCTTACATGATCCACTTAGCACTGTAGGTTGGACTGATAAAAATTGGAAGACATTCAGAATCACTGCTTACCTTCCTCATATGGGAGTTCAGAGGAAAATACACCATCACAGTAATCTAGTCGACGGATGAAGCCTATGATAACTAGGGTAGAATTGAAAGATGAACGCGTACTGCTGGAGCAACAGTTAGGAAAAGACAGTTAGCAATGATTTCAATAGACAAGTTCCAGTATCTTGATTACCACACATGATCCCTTTACTGAAGAAGTTTCACTAGAAAGCACGACCGAATTTTTTTCCGACGCCAATAGAGAAAAGAAGCCAAATGAATTTTGTGTGGAATGCAGTTCGCCAAGTTTGGCGCTGCGATGGAATCGCTATGATCAGAAGAACACCATGCCCCCTCTTCCCTCATCACAGTTAAGAACTGAGGCTGCAGCATTTTGAGAGACGGCTTTAAATTATGGACAAATGAATAGTGCCAAGTACGTGCAAATATTGGCCAAATAACTTAACGTCAACTGAGAGGAAGTTGAGGATGCAAGATGATTGTATGTTCCAGTCAGACAATTAATCGAAACAGAGGGCAAAATAAACACTTGGTTACTCCTTCAGAACAATATCAATATTCTATCGTGACCTACTCAATCCCGTGACTGGAATCCGATCGAAAATTTGTGGGGAATATTGAAAGAACAATTCTACAAGAGGAAACTTGTAAACCTTGCCCAATTGAAGACGCTCTGCTAAGAGTAGTGGGGGGATATTTCAACACAATGTTATCAGGACTTGGTTAAGTCTGATATTAAACACCCGAAAGCAGTTATAGCAAACAATTCTGGTACAACGAAATATTAGGATATCTACTGTCCAAATAAATATTTGCACCCTTATATTTGTTTGGTTTGTATAATCTCAAATAAATTTGAAGAACGTAATTGTTTATCTTAAATGTAATAACAAATATGTAATTAATAATATAGCTGTAATGTGGGGGCTTATGGGGAGGGGTATTCGCCTTACATATCTCCCGCGGACAGGGTGGCGCATCGCCAGAGACACTTCCACTCCACTATTCGCACATATTATTCGCTGCAAATAAACCTTTGATGCGCCCAAATATTTGTTTCACCACAATTATATATATATATATATATATAT
Source organism: Ceratothoa steindachneri (assembly GCA_963969495.1). Lineage (NCBI taxonomy): Eukaryota > Metazoa > Arthropoda > Malacostraca > Isopoda > Cymothoidae > Ceratothoa > Ceratothoa steindachneri. The sequence goes on along the minus strand of OZ018321.1, from coordinate 30,350,860 downwards.
ATATATATATATATATATATATATATATATATATATATATATATGCAGTGGGTGCAACGATTCGCCGGTTCACATCCTATCAGTCTACTGCAAGTCTACCACGTTCAGGGCGTCCATCTAAAATTTCAAACCATGCGGCTTAACATATAGTCCGTAAAGTAAAGAAGAATCCTCGAGTGGCTCGATCTAAACTTCAGAAAGATTTGGAAGCTGCTGGGACAAATGTATGCAAAAATAAAATTAGATCAGTTCTTGGGAGTGCGGGATTCCATTCTTGCACACCAAGAAACACACCTTTATTGAAACCAATTCATGTCAGAAATTGTCCGCAAGTTTTGGGGATGCTGTACTATGTATGATCTGACAAGACGAAGATTGAGTTATTTGGGCGGAATAGTGTTAGTCACATTTGGAGGCAGAAAAACTGTGCAGGATCCTAAAAATACAATCCCAACAGTGAAGAGTTTGGAGGAGGCAGCCTAATGGTATGGGGCTGCTTCTCCTCTGCAGGTCCTGGAAGACTCCATATTATTGAAGGGAAAATGAATGCTCAGATGTATCGCATGATTCTGGAGGATAATCTCTTACAGTCTGCAGACGACTTGAAGTTGCCAAGAGGCTCGACATTCCAGCAGGACAACGATCAAAAACATACAGCCAAGGGCACTGCAGCGTGGTTTCAGGAGAAGAAAATATAGGTTATGGGTTGGCCAAGTAAGTCGCCATACCTAAATCGTATCGAGAACCTGTGGTGAGAACTAAAACTAAAGATTCAGAAAAGGGACCCAAGAAATCTAACTGATTTGAAAAGAATATGACAAGAAGAATGGGCCAAAATACCTAAAAATATTTGTAAGAACCTCATAAGTAAATATCCCAAACGGTTGGAAGCTGTATAAGCGACGAAAGGTCATATCACCAAATATTAAATGCTTTTCATAGATGTATCGAATACTTTTTCAAGAGTTCCTTTGATTTTTTGGCGTAATCATAGGAATTATGGTAAATAAACTTTTGACCATGTATCGGATATTTATTGCACCTACTGTATATATATATATATATATATATATATATATATATATATATATATATATATATATCAAATTTGGTGGTGGTGGGGGATTGATGGATAGAAAATATCTCTTCTATTTCTGGTGCTTCAACAATAATTCAAATATATTAAAATGTGAACTAGAAAATGACTTCTCTGCAGTGGAATTTGAGAAAATAATATTTCTCCATAATGGCTACAATTAGACAGAATTTTCATCCTAAAGACGAGGAAGACACTTTATTTCAGGGCTGTCATTACAGATTCTGGTTTCTTATTACTCAATTTAACCAAAGACCGTGGCACCCTAACTGCGGCTGACTTTTGAAAAATTGCGTACCCTCCCATCCCTAGCACTTACCGTTTCCCCTCCCCCCCGGTCCCATTTCCCTTTCTTAACCTCATTGCTATGGCACTTTAAAATCAAGGAGGGGGGGGGGATCAAATGCGTAAAATTTATCAATGGTGAATAGACAGCAAATATATATTGACTAATTGTTTTATAAGGCAAGTGTACTTTCTTTTACATTCCATTTCACCTTCACCTAACTCAAAATATTTCAGTTTCATTCTAATAGAAGAGGCAAAACAAATTCAGAGAAAATAATCGAAGAGATAAAAAATATATTAAGGAAAGACTTGAGAGAAGATATCTGCAAGATACATTGGCTTAAAGGCACTTAAGAATAGGGATCCGAGTAAAACCGCAGCCATATCATTCTACATTATAGGATGGAATATAGTGAAAGCATGATCGATCACCCATACATACAGCACAGATGACTACAGGAAACAGAGGTTTGGGTCAAAACCAGAACTGCGAAAGATGGAAGGCCAGTATGCAAAATTTAAGGTTTTATAAATGTAAGAAGGAGGACCTTGATTAAGATTCCTTATCAAATGGGCAGCGTCACTCAGTAAATCAAACAGGGGTGTTGTACGAAAGAAACATACCCACCCCAAAGATCTGAAAATGTTGAAGGGATCTATTAGTGATGGATCCTTATCCAGGGAGAAATGAGTTACAGCACTTGAGACAAGAGGTAAAGTAAGCATGAATGGCACTATGGCAGCAACTACTATTTTCAAATCGGGATCCCATGTGCCTAAAATTAGTGGAAAAAAGATAGAGGATTTGCAGACAATAGACACAATAGGCTTTGAGTGACAATTGAGTATCAAAGTTTATATCTAGATTTCTAATCTTCATCAAAAGCAAGCGAGAAGAGACTTGCAAACCTTGGGGGTTTTTATGATTACTTTTCAGTAAACGAGTTAGCTGAAAAGGACAGAGTTGCGTGCCATTAGCAATGAAGTGAAATGATCGCTCGAGGAACGAAGAAGAAACATTTACTTTATCTGCGTTCCAATCATCTTTAATTTATGACACCAAATTCATCAGGGCACGATTAATTTATTAATTCGAAATGAGCAATGGAAAGAAACTTCCTTTCATCTTTAAATCATGATTAAGAGCTTGTGAAAAATTTTTTCTGAACAAATCACGGATCGAATGATCTCTCTAAAAGGAAATTACACTACGAAAAAGAACAGATAAAACTGTTCAAAGATTTCCTGCTCTACGTAACTGAGCCATCAACGAAAGAGGGGCTGATTATGAGTTTACACGACCCATCGAGCGTTTTATTTTCTTAATGCATATTTACTGATAGCTTCTAAAATTAAAAAAAAAGGATAGTCCAGAGCTGTTTAAGACACTCAAACCTGAATAACTTCCAACGCACCTTTCTCATGAAAAAGGGTTCAAGCTATTTCTTTTCAGTTTAAGCCATTTATATAATAAACCTGCTTCTTAAGGCTTTGACACCTATCTAACAAGACAGCATACGACGTTTATGGAGAGTTCTATTGATGTTCTTTTTAATCTTAATAATTTCTTCTTTGTTTTTCTCTTTAGTTCCTTTCCTATATTTTTTCTGTCAATTCATACGTTGATTGTTACTCCTTTGTATAAAAATACCCTTTTGTAATATTCAATGTCTCCCTTTTCGTTATAATAGACCTTGAGATATATTTCATTCAGCCTCCAGGAAAAGGCGATCGGCGATGAATTAGTATGAAAAGGAGCTTTTTGAAAGCAAAATATGTAGTTTCTGAAGATATTATTATCTAACTCAATTATTCCCCTCAACTTAATATTAGAAATAAGTTTATTTGTAGTTCCATTAAATGCACAAAATCAATGTTTCCAAACACAGTGAACTATAATTGTGTTCGAGACAACCTCCTTTGCATTTGAAAGACTTTCTTTCATTAGCTTGCTCAAAATAAATCTCGAATAAAGCATAGAATAATTGTTTTTCACATTCTCTCAACTTGGTCGAGCTCCAACCCGTGGAAATACTGTACTTGACCTTGTATTTAAAACGAAAGAAAACCGCGTTAATGATGATAACGTTGGTGACACTTTTAGCAATAGCGAGCATCACCAAATAACTTTCTGTTTTAATTTTAATAAGAGTAAACCAAGCACAAGCTATGAGAAAATTGATAATTTTAAAAAGGCAAATTTTCGCAAACTTAGAACAATATTAAGCTAAACGGACTGGAGTTTTCTTACTAACATTACCAACATACACACTTCGTGTTAACTACTCACTAATATACCATTGAGAAATAGACGGCTAGTACATAATTTTAAAACAAATTGGTCGACCAAAGAAATCGAGGACTGTTTACTTGCTAAAAAGAAAGCTCAAAATAAATTTAAATATATTAATAATGAAGAACGAAAAAATATTATAAGCATCGGCACAAAGCCAACAAGGTTTGTTTGCCAAAAGTCGCATGTTCTCACTTATACTGATTTATGACCTTACGACCTTCAAAACTTTCAATAATTAACGGACTAACCTAGAGAGAACCTTATCATTCGAAATGGAATGTAAAACAACATAGGGGTTTCAAATTTCATTAGAATCGGCCGGTTAGTTATGATGTTATTGCCAAAACAAAATAATTCCCGGGCTAAACTTGGAAGGACCTTGGCAATTATATTATTCGAAAGAAAATGTAAAACAACATAAGCGTTTTAAATTTCGTTAGAATCAGACTAATAGTTATGATTTTATTACCAGAAAAAGAGCAAAACGTGGATCGACGGACCGACAAACCGATATAGTGAGATATAGAGACGCACGCAACTAAAAAGAGACATCCAGGACAGCGAAAATTATCGGGAGAATTAAACTCATGACCCATGCTATGAAGATTTATGCGATTTAAAAAAAAACAAGATTGAGAAGAGAGAGAAGTGTGAGTGAGGAAAATTCTGGGTTGATGCCGTGAAGAAGAAAAACAGATTCCATTTTTTACTTTAAGCCAGTTTATAGAGAAATATGATGAGAAATAAAGGAGTTACATTAAAGTTTTTTGATCGAGAAAAAGCTTATAATCGAGTACCTTGGTATGAAGTAGGGAGATGCATGAGAAGAAGTAGACTATTCATATGCAATTTTAATAACCATACGAGTGCATAGCAGAGCCAGAACGGAAAATAGCTTGTTGCTTTCACCAACAATAAAGTCATGGAAATTTGGTAAGGTAACACAGTAGAATGCACGAACTACAGCAGGATAACTCTGTTGCGTGTTGTATGCAAAGTGGATGGAAAAATTCTGATTGTGTGTGTACGAAAGATAAGTGAAGAATTAATTGATAGGGAATTAGGAGCAACGTGGGTTCAGAGCGGATAAGGCAGTGGGGTCAAGTATTTGTACTGGGACACTGACCCCAGGGCCACGCAGCTTAAAATTTGATTGACTTCCTGGGCTCTATTCGTTCTAGTCAATTTAGCATTTTCACAACTTTCTTTACAAACCTCTTCTCACATTTTTCAACAGGTGGATAACTTTGCTGGCTAGTACCGACCTACTTTCGCCTGGGCTGGGAGGAGGGCCAAATTGACCCTTAACCCCTCCCTTGTAGCTCCGGACGGGGTCGTACTTTTTAACATGCCTGCATTCTCCGTGCCCAATTTTCCTTCTACTAACCCCCTCCATATTTATTTTCTACATCCATACTTTTACGCCCACACAAATGGGTGTCACGTGTTGCTTGGTGAATTAACTTAGCTGCTGCTGATATTTGGAGGATTGTTTTGCCCTCACTGCCCCAACAACCTCAGTTTGCCTTTCAGTCCCACTGACTGCAAGGAGATCTTCTGCTATATAACTTCCACCCACTTTTACTTTCACTTGGTTCACCACTTTCTTTTCATACATACCTCGAGCGTGATTCTCCCTCGTTGCTATTGCGCCTTAAATCCAAAGGGAAAGAATGGATCGATTCTGAGGCAACATCGAAAAAGAGATTTAAAGAGTCAAAGGGGAGGGAGAGCAAGAGGATGCATGAAATATAGGAGTATAAGTCTGTTGCGTGTTGTAGGCAAGCTGCATTAAAACATTATGTTCCAGTGTAAGAGAAGGATAACAGGAACGAGCGAGGTGGGTTTATGGCAGGTATGGAGTGTCTGGGTAAAGTATTTTCTGCACTAAATAGAACTAACTCTAAATTAGAGCTGGCTGCTGAGTCCATGGATCTGTAGAATGCCTTTGATAGTGTAGATAGGGAAGATTAGGGTAGGGTCTAAAAAATATGGTGTGGATGATACACTCTTAGATGGATGAAAAGTAATGATATTGGAAAGGAGGCAAACGTATGATAGAGAGCTATGGTGAGATACTTGATGTTTGTGTGTAAGAATTGAAAGGGGGAGAATATTTACACATGGCTATTCAATATCTTTATGGATCGATTAATAAGAGAAGCGCGAATGGGAATGAGAAGGGATGTGAGATTAAATAGGAGTGTAAAGAGTGGTTGTAATGAATGCTAGCTATGTTGGCTTATGCTAATGACCTTGTTTGGGTGGCTAAGAGCAGAAGAGATTTGAAAATATTAATTAAGGCCTTTGGCTAGGTATATGTGAGAAGGAGATTATGAGTAAATGCAGATAAGAGTAATGTGATAATGTTTGGAGGTGAAGATTAGGATGAGATATTAGAATATGCGAGGTAAGTGTTAATTTTTAAGTATCTAGGATGTATGGTGAATTATAGAGGTGCAGATGAAGCAGATTGCCAACACCAAACTTTGCATGATAGTATGCTCGTGCCAACATTGTTTTATGGGAAAGAGACTATGGTGTGGAAAAAGAGAAGTTCTTGAGTGAGTTCAATGCAAATTGGCAACTTGAGGGAGATGCTTGGTCCGAGAAGGGTAGATAGAGTAAGTAACGACTGGGTGAGAGAAGTCTACTGGTGTGAAGAAGGGAATGAGAGAGTTTGTGCTTGATCTTGTTTTGAGGTAATATGGGTATGTAAGAAGAATAGATGGGAATATACTTGTGAACAGAATATACGAAACTGACTGCTAGAATGTACGAAGGATGATATTGTATGTAATAGGTGTGAATGATGATGGCTTGTGATGGGCCTTATTTGGGGATTTCAGCGCAGCGATGAAACATCAGTGGAGGAGAAAAATTACGTATTCATTAAGAAAGGTTTCATTAAAACTGATAATTTGGGGGCCAAATTAAGACTTTAATTAAAGCTGTGTATTAAATGTTATTTATTGCTGGATTGATAAACTTGGAATAGGAGAGGAAAGAGGACATTTTGTTTGGCTTTGGTTTTCAGTAATCCAAAAAGCTTTAGAGGATAGTGTTCAAATGACCAAGCTTGGGGAGGAAGATGTTTAATTGAGCCATCTAACATAATATTTCCTTTGATCAATAAATTGAAAGTTGCATGCATTTAACTTTTGCGTGTTTATGATATTTACAGTGGTTTGCTATTCTTGACATGATACCTTACTTTCCTAGCTCATTTTTCAGATATTCTGATGTTTCCAAGCGGAGTTCGTTGTTTGCGACCTTTATAGCCCCCCCCCCCCCCCCCCGCCCCTTCACTTGATTCATTTAAGTAGTTAAAATATTGTTTACTTAGAATAAGTTGGATGCATTTGTTCTTACTTATTCTGATATATGACGTTACGACCTTCAAAACTTTCAGTACTTCCTGGGCTAACCTTGGAGGACCTCGGTAAAGATATGATTCGAAAGATAGTGCAAAACAACATAAGGGTTTCAAATTTTTTTAAAATCGGCTGAATAATTATGATGTTATTGCCAAACTTTTCCCCGGCTAACCTTGGGAGGATTTTGGCAAATACATATATCATTCGAAAGAGAATGTAAAATAACCTAAAGGCTTCAAAGTTCATTAGAATCAGCGACTAGTTACAATGTCATTACAAAATCAATAAAAAAGCAAAACGGGAACCGACTGACCGACAACATAGTGAGATGTAGAGTCGCCCGCGAATAAAAATTCAACCCCTTTTTCAGTCCCATTACTCACTTTATTTCAATTCTAATAAAAAACTATGGGTTGAAATGATCATGGAAAGAGATGGAGGGTTGAGTGCTACAAATTGCATGTAACGTCCACTGAGAAGTTGCTGACATAGGGGAGAGAAAGCGCGGTTGATTCGATATAAGGATTTTTATTTTATGGTAAAAATTAATGATGGCATCTTCTGCAGGATGGTCACTATACTTACTACTGTAAAACTACCGCCTCGACAAACTTTTAGGATACAATTTTTCTCGGAGGCGTCAGTGTAAAACGACATCCTATGTGATGATGTTCTGCTTATTAATGAGCCTTAGCTCGAGCAGGTGGGCTCAACGTATCGACCCAGGATTTGAACTAGCCCACCTCCACACTAAAAATAACTTACAATATAAGACGTAGTGGCCGTTCTCTGTCGGGGCCTCTATTACACCTGTGCTGGCTCTCCGTCTATGGTAGGTAATACTACCGGATGACTTCTCTTTACTTGAATCACCTTCGACTAAGGGTAATCGGATTTAATCCCGATGCTTACTCGAGTGAGAGCGTAGTGGTGGAGGGAACTTAGGAAGCTTGGGGATTCATTACTATCATAATTATTATTATCATTATTATTATTATGTTTTCATTATTATTATAATTGTGATTATTAGTATATTATCAATGATAAGTAACATACTTAACATGAACTACTATTACTATTCATTTATGCGATCAATATAAATTCTATTATAATAATGTTATCCTAAAGTAATTAAATATTATTCTTTGGTACCAATGATTAATTGTAATTCACTTTCTAATTTCCTTTTTATATAAATGGTCCGAATACACGGTGGTAAATAATAGATATAAATCAACTTAATATTTGTACATTCGATATGAGTTCCAAATAACATTAAATTTGTACCTTTGACTTTCATTAATTTAGTTTATAATGTTTTACATTTAATGAGGCCTCGATGCTATGGCGCACTTCGAAGTGATCCGTTAATCGTGGCGGCGCGTGAGTGATGGCTTCTGGCAGAGGGCGACGTGACGAGTATCGAGGGCTCGTAAGCAGAAGGCCTACTTTTGTCCTCCAATCAATTTTGATTCTTACTCCTTAAGTTTTTCAGGAAAATTCGCTTTTAGGCTGGGTTGCCGAAAAGAAAAGGACTTCAAAAGGAAGACGGCTATAATAGGTTTTATTCTTATCAAGTAGCCTACTAAACTGGGAGCAAGCGGAAACGTTCGAATTCTGCGCGGGTATATGCAAGTCTTCCGTTTCTAGGCTATGTAGACCAAGTCTAAAGGGCAGCAGGACTCAAAGACAAGGAAATGGATTCGCGACGCTAACTAATAGCAATAGGCTGCTAACAGATTTTGACTTGAATGATTCTTTTCTCTTCCTGACTCTCTATCTCCCTCTCTCTCTCTCTCTCTCTCTATATATATATATATATATATATATATATATATATATATATATATATATATATATATATATATATTGATATTTAATTAGCGTGCATGGTGGCATCTAGAAAACATTCCTTCAATAGTTGCCAAATGACACCCTATCTCTCATTTCAGTGCTCAAAGGACAACTCTTTTAAATCCTCGATTATTGAATTATAATTAATATCTAGTCTTTTACACATATTTTTTAGAATTATTCAAATAAAGTATTATTTTCATCACTTTTGTTTCTTTTTAAAACGGAACTAAAGTTCTTCGGGTTTTCGGAAAGAAAAGAATGATTAAGTTAGAGGTACAAATAAAAAACTGATTACAAAAATGACAATAATTTGGAAATTTTGACAAGCTGTTTATTCTTTTTCCTTATCAACAATAACAGAAAAAATGCTAACAAATGTTTGAACGCCTAAACACACTGCACCTTTAAAACAAAATAAACAATTTATCCTTAATACTTATTTGGAAAGTTACCTCTAAATATGGCTTATTTGCCAGAGATTAGCGTAACCTCCCTCTAACCTCTGTTATTTCATCCCTCTCCACTCCTTTGGTCAAACACAGGACACATACTAAAGATACAGTATATTACATACGAAAAAAGGCAAAAACATAAAAACACCGTGGTTCGGATCCCACATTAAGCTGTAGGCTCATCGAGCATCTAGGTCAACTGTTATGTCTGCTACTTTACTTCCGATCTTTTTCTCCTTGCGTTTTATTCTTCCCATGCCTCTCTCTTTCCCCTCCAAAACTCTTTCCCACGGAGTCTACAAAAGCTCTGTCGGGAAAGGAGTTTGGAGAAGAAAAAGGAAGTGCCGTGCCCATTATCCCTCTCCTCACCCCTCATCCGAGGAGAACCAGGGTGTGGGCAGGTGGTTCGGTGTTAAATATCCTTTTCTCTTACTCTCAATTTCACTTCGTTTCATTTCTGTCAATCTTGGCAAATACTACTCACTGTCAATATCTCTGAGGAAGGACCCTAGTTTGACAAGGAAAGCATAGGAAGGAGAATAGAAACCTTCCTTTCCGTTGCGCCAATAATTTTTCCCCATAATGTACACTGAGCTACGGATTTTTCAAGATATACATATATATTTATATATATATATATATATATATATATATATATATATATATATATATATATATATATATATGTGTGTGTGTGTGTGTGTGTGTGTGTGTGTGTGTGTAGGAGGTCAAGTTGTATGGATCATTTGATGAAGTAAACAGTTGTATTTGCAGAATTGTTTTTAACTTGATTCAAAATTTCAAGAAGCTTTCTATGGTCGGGAGAAACAGAATTTAAAAGCTCTGGAAGTTCCATGGCAAATTTCCTCATTAAACATAAATGACTGGGAGAATAAAAAGAACATATGCAAAAAATTATCAGAGAGATAGATCCGGACGTTATATTGATATCTGAGCATGGTTTGGACGAAGATAGAGCAATTACATTTATAACTGTATCTACAACCTTATACATAATGGGCAACCACATCAAGGAAAGGAACGATAGTGTGACAATTACAATCCGGAGAGGCATCAAGTTTAAATTCAAGACTTGGATGAATCTTATCCCGCAATCAAGGTCAATACGACTGCACTGTTCCAATATAGCAATACCTCTCTTTTGGGAAACCTTCGAATAGACAGTGGCCAATTGACTTGGGGAGTTTTTGTTTGTTCTAAACTGGTGCGATCTGTACATGTCATGCAATACTACAATAGTTATACAAAACTACAAAAATAAAAACGAGCTCCTAAAAATACTGTCAACAATTTGAAAATAAGAACACATGTTATGTTCTTAGGAGCAAAAACCTCTAAAACTGAATTTCAACGCTCAGCCTCTAAAAGTAATCAGTCAAATTTATAACAGTAAATACCTTCAACATTATAATTTATATATCTCCTAACGTTAAAAGATCAAATAGCTTAGTTACATTCATCCAAAATTCTTTTCATTTTTGTAACAATTCCTTATTTCTACGAATAACTAAATTATTGTTTTGTTTTCGTTAGCTGAGGAAATTCATTACCATTTTAAAAAGAAACAAATTACAAGAATATAATAATTTTGGTTTTATAATGAGATAAATTGGTGTCAAAGACTGTGGGTAATAATTACAATCCCATTTATTCTATATATTCAATTTAAATTAAACTTAATCTGGAATTTAAAAAGTAAATTTTTGTTTTGTGTGCGGAAATAAGAAATATGGTGGCGGTTGGCAATTATTGAAGGGAAGTTATCCAGACGCCACCGTGTCGACTAATTAAGTGTCGAAATTAGCCCTAAAATGACTTTAATCTTATAAAAAAATATAGTGACTTTGTTTTCGTTTATAATATATATCTTTAATTAAAATGGCCATATACAATAAACTGAACTCCAAAAACTTTTAGGTCAATGTATTAAACGCTCTAAATATGAACTCATTCTATCAAAGAAATATTAGAGGAAACTCTCTTATTAATTTCTTGTAGATAATTAAATACCAAATCTAAGAATCTATAATAATGTAGAATGATGTAAAATAAATTAATGTAAGTAGAATGCAAAAATTAATCTTATTTGGACTTATAGCAAATGTACAAAAATTAGGTTAATATGTATCTCTTGTTTTCCTCCGTGTATTCGGGACATTTACATATAAAGAATTTTAAAGAATGCCTTGGGATAAAGAATAATGCATAAGAATACACGTATATACAGAGAGATTCATCTGAAGACATTCTAAGTTCCCCCAAAATAAAGAATACTGAATCCAGTACCGAATATTTATTTATACTTAAAGAAATCCCTGACCAACTTTAACCCAGTCTGCAATCAAGAAATGAGATAACTCTACCGCTTTGAGTCAGAACCATACATATAAGTCACTCCCTCAAGAATCAAACCGGTACAGCATCATCGGAAATATAGCTGCCGAAGGTGATCCCCCCAAATTCTGGGTCCAAATAAGAAGGCTAAGAGAAAATCCGTCCCAAGACCGCCATTACCATCAAAGTTGGCAAGAGAGAGTCACAGACGACCAACTACTATAGCGCCATCTCAAGGACCATTAGAAGAATAAATTCAGGATAGGAATTGAAGAGAATAAAGACTTCGACATAGGTTATGAAGAGGAAAGAATAACGAGACTGAATAAACTTGGAGCGGAATTAAGACCATTTTATTACGCAGACAGCACCCGATAAACTAGGAAGGCCTTCAAACAGAAAGCCCTGGTATTTTTTGCATCACCTAATTACATCTAGTAAACGCACCACTAACATCAATATATCAATACTGCGTCTCTCCAATGCCTTCTTAAACGTCAGGTATTTTCTGGACCTATTTAAAAAGGCCAAAGTAATAAACCCAAGAAAGAGATTAACAGCTACAGACCAAACTCACCGTTATAGTTCATTCAAAATCTGATGGTAAGATTCCTAAATAACAAGCTAAGTAATTACCTAGAAGTTAAGAAAACCTGTATAATTGACAGCAACATGGTTTTGCACAGATAGTGCACTGGGCTTGATTACAGAACAATTGCAACTTCCAAGGTCAGAAATTCACAACGTAGACGTCATATTTATAGATGTGCCGTCGAAATTCGACAAGGTGTAGAACTCGGATTGGAAGTTAACATCACGATAATTCCCTGCGATTATCTGAAAGATCGCCAGACAGTCGTCAAAATCAACGATTTCGAAGGGCGATCCTTCACCTTGGAAGCAGATGTGCCCCAGAGGGGTTTTCTGGATCCCACCACGTACACAGTATACACCGGCAACCTCCCTCCCCCTATCCTTGATTATGCCTCATATAAACAGGTGCCGGACCATATCACATAGCTAATCATTAGTGACTACAATAATCCGAATGATGTAGCCAACAAGAGACGTGGAGAGATCGCCGACCTAACAACTACCAATGGAGGAACATTTCCTCACTAACGCTAACAAGTTCTAAGTCATATCCATTAGACGCAGAAAAACTAGGGACCTCTTGTTGCAAGTGGATTACTACCCTTACTCTCAAGAAGGCCGTGTGCTGGCCTCAAACTCAACTCGAGAGAGTGTACTCGTCATCTTAACGAGAAGGTTGCGCATGCAAAGAGGAGTTTGCAGTCCATATACCGTTTTAGAGCAATGTTACCAAGGACCAAGACAAAAACTGTACTTCTATACCACGTCATCCTCTTACATATCGCAAGCAAGACGCAACAAAAAAGGCACATTCGTGCAGAATCGTACGATTCAGTTCATTTTTAACGTTACGCGCTGGGACCGTGTTAGGTCAAGGATCCTGCACGATGTTGCTGTATCTACCCTTTAAACGTAACGCGAGCCCAAAATATAAGGCGAAAAATATACGCATATCTTCTAGCAAATGTCCTACAACAAATTAGCATACCCGAAAATGAATTTCAGGATCTACATTTCCGACGTGGACACAAAAGCAGACAGTTGCGAGTGCAGCGTCTTGTTCAACCATTATATAAATAAAAATATACGGCAAAACATGAAAAAAGAACTTAATTCGACAAAAATATGAACAAACGAATAATTACTTGCTGACTATGACAAATAATATTTATAATATATATATATATATATAATATAGGTTAAAATGCCACCCGCGAACGTGAATGGGAGCAGGCTAGAATGACTCCGAGTACCACTAAGAAACATTGAACAAGGAGCACCAAAACTGGACAAAAGAAAACTATATGAAACAATATATGGAGACATAAAGGTTGCCTTTATAAGCAACATTGATGTCGCAAACCGATACATTGTAATCTCCAACAAGGATAATGACGTAGAAAAGCTAATCTCGATTGAAGAAGTGGAAACTCTTCAAAAGATAGGAATAGCAACAAATTACCGCTAACAGAACTCTCGTATGCAAAGGAGTCGACCTATGTGTAGGCTCACATACAAAAGAAAAAATTAAGAAAGAAATTAAAAACAACCACAAAGGAACAAAGATGACGGAAATGGTAAAATTCTGAAGTCGCAAACATTTATTTAAAAATAGTGCGCGCTACAACAAAGAAAACCAATAAAATAGATCAGAATGGGCTATTATTACTCAATATGAGAATTCCTCCGGAACATATGGAACGAGATAAGCATATCAATATTCAAATATGTTTCAATTGCTACTAAATGGAGAACAATATTTTAAGGCGACGTCAAAAGAATGAACAGATATATTCATAATACAGCAAAACCGGACATAACTACAAAAGACTGCAAGGAAAGAGAAAAGAAGTGTATCAACTGCGGAGGGTCACACAGAACCATGGTAATGGCATGTTCCAAACGCAAAAAATTTATCAAAAGAAAATGAAACCCAATAAAGGAACAGCAAGAGAAGAAAAGAAATGCCACTTATGCAGGAGTTGTGAAAACCATCATCAATAAAATGAGGTAGGCAAAAATGCACCGGACTGTACCAAATGGCGCATGGGAGGAAGTATTGACGTGCATCTTATAAGTTCACGTCACTCATGTCATCAATTTTGGAAGACCAACATTAAACTACATGTTTAATGAAAGGTATGAAGAAGATTTATTTTTCTAAGAACCCTCCACCTTCAGAAATTCTAAACCTGAATGTGGCCAAAACTCTGGGGCAAAACTTTCCAAAAGAAATGGCACTGAAACTAGCGAAAAGGGAAAAAACACCGACGTAACTGAGGAAAGTACAAGAAATGAAAAGGCAACACAAGAAAATACAAGAGAAGAAAATAAGATTACTGTAACCAAGAAGATTGAGGCTGCCGAGCTCAGTCTCAAAACCTTTGTCAGCACCGACTCTTCCTTCACAAGAGGAACGAAACAGGCCGACAAATTAAAGGTTCAAAGTAAAGCACATGCAAGTTGGGCTTACGAGGTAAAACATAAGCTACATATGAGATCAGCCTGTCCGGTTAAACTTTAAATCTGGGATGTCGGCACAGTAGATATGGCCACAATATTGGTGGATTCTGATCGTTGATGAAATATCACAGCTTCTTATTATGACCACGTTCTTTGAAAAGTTAATGTAACATTATTTGAAAAAATCGAACAGAAAAGCTGTAGAAGAATTTCACTTTCGAACATTTGTAGAACTATTTTAAATGACTTTATATGGGAAATAATGCCCGTACTTCCAACAGCCGTGACCTTTTCCCTTCAGATTTTTATATTCCATAAAATTAAATAAAACTCAAAGCAACCAGACTTCCATCCCTCGTTCATGGAAAATCAGCAAAGTTGTCGTAGTGCGATTCACAGCGCTCAGAAGTGTTTCAAGAATGGTTAAAAGAACTGGGAACAACTTGTAGAGAAGTAAATTGAAATCAAGGAAGAATATGTCTAAAATTAATATCACCATGTCTTGTAAATTTCATTACACAACTTTTTAAATTACAAAGTAGTTCTCTATTTTTTTTTTCAAGGGAGCACCCCTCCGTTTCCGACCTTCCTTGCCATCAATCAAAAGTCAGAATTATAGAATTACGAACCGGCAAAGACCCTAAGATCAACACGAGTCTAGTTGAAGAGAGAATAGAAAGGGTGGAAGTAAGAGGTGAAGGAAAGTTAAACGGGATAGAAGGTATACAAAAATAATTAATTAATATCTCTTGTTTCTTTTAAGTTACATTTTAAAATACTATTTATCAATCATAAACATATTGACTGAAAAGCTTTAGACAAAATTCTGAGGCAAGAAAAGAAATTCTGTCTACTTGCACCGCTAAATCTTTTATACTGGCATGTAACCGTTAATTTTCTCTTCACTCGGTTATATAGTTAAATATTGAATTATAGTTAATATTATTGTAATGGTTAACTATATTAAATATTTTGATTAGTGGGCCAGGAGGAACCGTTCTTCCAGCCTTCATACGATCTAATTCTAAGTTCACAATTTAATTTCAGCACTGGGACGTTTTAATAATGCAGTCTTTTCTCATTATATGGTGACTAAAAGTGTGTGGCAAGCTGAAAATGAGGTCTTACACGCGCCTATTATAAGGAATATAGTGTCCTTTGATTTTAACTCAAAATTTCTACCATTGTAGTTTAGAATCCTATTTGCCCTTTGTGAAGCTAGAGGACATTGTTTTGAAAATTTCAGATCACTCGAAATTAAAACTTTTTCCATTTTGAATGTATTTAAAATTTGACCACTCATATTGTAATTTCTTGGTAGATTACATATAATAATGTATATGAATTACCTTACACTTTTACCCGAAGAATTGCTTCTGCCATCTTTCCTACCGTTCGCATAATCTAGCCAATTCTTTGTGCCAATTTTCAGTCTCAATCATATTTTGTCCTACTACCGTTTTTGGTATCATAAGATTTTTTTTTTATTTTACATCAAGATAGTATATATATATATATATATATATATATATATATATATATATATATATATATATATATATATATATATATATATATATATCCCGTTCTAACCCCCCCCCCCTGTCTCGCCACACTCCACCGCCACTCTCTCCCCTCTTCCTCCCCATCTCCCCCCTCTCTCCCCCACTCTCTCCCTTCCACCTCTATCCCCCACCTCTCTTCCCTTATCTCCTCCCCCTTCCTCCAATCTCCCCTTCTACCCCTCTCCCCCACCCCTTCAAAAGACATCCAAATGAAGAGAAAAGAAAATCTCGCCTCTTTCTCCCCTTCTCGTCCCCTTACCCGCCCCTGTTTCCTAATACTCTTCACTGTCTCTCTCTCTCTCTCTAACTCTCTCCCCCTCACCCTTTCTCTCCCCTCTTCCCCTTCTCTTTCTTCCTCTCCACCCCTTATAAAAGAACATCCAAACCAAGAGAAAAAAATAAAATCACGTTTTTAAAACATAGAGCTATCGAAGAATAGATAAGACGCTGGATCTGTTTTTGTGGCCATAACGTCGTTCGCTAATAAGTAAAAGTTAGTCACGCGTGAGCGTAAAATGCCAGGCGCGCGGGGTGAAACGTTTGATCATTTTAAGTATATTAAATGATAGGAAGAGTGCACACCTCTCCTGAATCTGCCTTTAACATAAAATAATAATAATCAGTAAGTGAAGATATTTTTGTGCCAGAATATAAGAATTTCTAGAGTTTCAAGCAAAGGTAATTTGTTTGTATTTTGCTCAACAAGGAAACTAAGAATATTGTACCCCTTCTGTAGCGCTACTCAACAATATTTAGTTAATTATATATATATATATATATATATATATATATATATATATATATATATATATATATATATATATATATATATATATATATATGCAGATACACCCACAAAGGAAAATTAAAAAACGATTCCGAGCGCTTTCGTCTTTATTCTTAAAGAACTTTTCAAGGAATGTACAGGAGGCTGGACATACATTGCCTTAAATAATGGAAGGAGGGATTAGACTTCACAACTCTGAACCTGAATTAGGGGGTACAAAATCCTAAAACAACTTTATTTGAGATTTTATGTATGTAGTGATAATGGGGTCTAGCATGAACAAACAAGGACTAAGATTGAAGTTTGGGAACGCGTTAATGGATATACATTCTAATATATTTCTTGAAATATAATTACTGCATTTTATGGCTGGTATGGCACTGTTCCAGTTAATGCTATGGTTAAGATTGTACATATGTAGAAAAAGCGCAGATTGTTCACTGTGATTACGTACATTGGCTTGGTGTTGCTTAACCCGGACATCTAGTTCTTTCCCGGTTTGTCCATAATAACATTTTTGGCAGTTGTTGCAGTCTTTCGAATAAACAATTCCAGGTCGGCGGAGGAAGAGAGGGGATTTGTAATTGAAAATAACATTTATGTTCAGAGGCCTAACTAAGTAAACGAGGTAATTTAATAGAAATATGGTTATAGGGTAAAACTAAGAATTTTTTTGCTTGAAACTTAGGAACATTAACATTAGTTTGATAATAGGAACGCTTGGCGGACTTATAACAATTGTCGAGAAGGTACAAAGGGTAGCACAAATTTATCCCTATTTTATATATTCTATCGACTTCTTTGTCTAGGTATTCTGGTGAGGCAATTCTAAGGGCATGCAAAAACATAGAGGAGAAAACACTTTGTTTGATGCTATTATGGTGGTTAGAATAAAAGTGTATAAAAGAGTCTATAACTATGGGTTTTCTATATATTTCATATTTGAAACAATTGTTTGTCCGATGAATTGGAATATCTAGGAAAGGAAGTGTGAGATCTTTTTCAACTTCTAAAGTAAATTTAATCGAGGGCACCAAGGTGTTAATTTTAGTAAGAAATGTATTAATATTTAAATTATTAGGCCAAAAGCAAAGGATGTCATCAACATATTGCATCCAAGCTATAGGGGTTTGATTAATTTGTGTGAGTATTCTAGATTCGAAGAATTCCATGTATAGGTTGGCATGTACAGGGGATAAACAATTCCGCATTGCCATTCCAAAGTTTTGATGATAAAATTTTCCATTAAAGGTAAATTTGCAATTGTTGATGCAAAGAGCAATGAGTTTAATGAGGGTAGAAGCGGGTCTAGGGAGAGCAACTGTGTTGAGGTGTTCCTCAAGGAAACTCAGGAGATAGGATACGGGAACTTTAGTAAAGAGGGAACAAACATCGCAACTGACCAGGCTAAAATTATCAGGCTAATGAGGAACATATTATTGATAATATGTGAATTGGAAATGGTTGCAACCAAAGGGCTTAGGAGAGAGGCTAACCATTTTGATAGGGTATAGGAAACATACCCAACAAAGCTAATAATGAAGCGCATTGGGTTATCAGGTTTATGGGTTTTATTAACACCATGAAGGTAGGGAAGGGAAGCATTTGAAGATTTAAATTTGCTAATGAGGTTAGGGGATCCGTACTAGGAGTAATTTATTTTATTGACCTGTAGATGGACTACGATTCTATTCTAACAATGGACTCTAGTAGTTTACCCACGATAGAAGTAACGCAATTAGGCTGAAAGTTTTCAGGATTAGTGTTTTTTTTTAGTTACATTTACCTCTTTGAATTCTTCAAGAACTATTTTCTCACCAATGTATTTCTTTAATAATACAGAAGGGGGTTTAATATCTTGCTTCTAACTCTGTATGGTGGATTGGATATACTTTATCAGGACCTAGTGCTTTGGAAATTTTCAGTTTCTTAATAAAAAGAATAATTTCATTTTAATTTACGTCGAAATTTTGAAAGTATAGCTTATTCGTTAAATAAATTTATTCAGGGTGTCTACTGCCCTTGAAATCCTTTGAGTACTTTAAAATCCCTTGAATTTGCCCTTGAAATCCTTGAATTTATCCTTGAAATCATTGAAAAGTCCTTGAATTTGATGAAAAAGGTAGATGGTCCTTGAATTTAAAAAATAAATCATTGAGTGATTGTTCAAATGATTTTTCAAATTCACTATTTATATACTTTTTAATGTCTATTAGGAAAATAGTAATATTTAAGTTAATCTACTCACTAATGTGAGTGAACATATGTATGCTTTGGATGCATTGTATTTTATGATGGATGCTCGCTATACTTGTGTGACTGTCGCTTGGATACCTTTTTTTGCACTGGTAAGCTGATTTTGGTTATGCTTTGCTTATAACCCATTTTTTCTCTTAAATACCTCACTTTTATCAATGTCCCATAATGTTTATTGCAATTTTTTAATTTGAAGAAAAAAACAATGGTTAAAACATGTCCTTGATTATTTTTTAAAAAGTCCTTGACTTCAAAATCACCCCCAACAAGTAGACACCCTATTATTGTCTACTCCAAAAATATTTACACAATGTCCATGTAATGATTCCTCTACATTGTGTGGATCATCACTAAGGAGTCCTTCTAAATATTGAAGGGAACCGATGCACTCACTAATTGCCTTACAATCATTAACATATCTCTAGAATCGAGTCATCGCGTATTTTTGATCGATGTTAGCTCCTTTTCATAGTTCATTTTAGCTGTTTTTATTTTGTATTTGAAAAGGTAATGTTACAAAGGTATTGATTTCAATTAACAACTGCATTGCTAATTTTTTTAATGTTATAGAATCAATTAAATTCCCTTATAGACTTTTTATTCTCACTATTTTTACACGTACTATAAAGAAATCTATTTTCTTGAAGATTTCGAAGTTTAATTTTAAATCTCAATTTAATAGTTTTAAGGGGCGAGAAAAGGATTAAATTATTACTAGATTTAAATTCAGGAATGAGTGGAGAGCTCTCGAAAAAAATTATCGGAATATTTAGATTGAATCGAATTATTTTGTGATCTCTATTCGTAAACGTTTCGCCAAAAAGTATATTTTCAACTAATTTCTCTTTATTAGTCAAAAATAAGCTTAAAGTATTCCGTTCTCGTGTTGGTTTACCCACTATATGATGAAATAAGTTGTCGTTTATATGTTAGGGATGTCAATTTATTGCCTTTCTTTCAATTGGTCTATTCTAGACATTTTTTTGCCGTCACAGTCACGAATTCGCTGATGGGGCGGAAGATTGCTATTATAAATAAGTGTCAGTGCACTTATTTAAAAAAATGTATAACCTATCCCCCATGGGTTGGTGAAAATATTCCCGTGCCACGGATAGGTGAAAAAGAATTAATGTCTTTGACGGTAAAAGTAAAGGTTAAAATAGATATATTGACTTTGTTGGTGTGGATGAAGAGCATCTCCTAGCGCTACTGATATAGTTAAGAGAGATAGATTGCTTTTATAATCGGAAAAAATATACGTTTTGAAAATAAGAATTTTACCGCATATAACCGCTATTTTTTGTTTAATTAGATTTGAAAGTGTTTCTAAACAAATAATATTACACTCTTCCGTCTATTTTGAGGGTTTATAGACTATGAAAATATTAATTTTACTAATATTCATTACACACTCAATAGCTAAAGCCTCAGACTTAATATCAATAGAATAGTCTCTGCTTATAGTGGCCACCTTGAGAGCAGGAAGTTTTGGCTATAATAAGGGACGGTTACCAGTTAAAAACTTCTCATTCCAAACAATTAGTAGAGGTATATTTTATTTTATTGCAGTACAGTGCATATTTTGCACATTAAATTCGTTTAATTTCGCAACATAAATTATTAAGCGATGTGTGTTTCGAAGAAAAGCCCTTCCTCAAATGGTCCTGCAATGAGGTCCGCATAATTTTAAAGTCACGCATTCCTGCAAAACTCGATTGAAGCAAACCACGTTCCAACAGTTCGAGAAACTTGCGCATTTCGGCAGCCGTTGTTAGTTGTTCGTGTGCTTCTTTACCCTGGTTATCCAAGTCTGCTTTGTTTTCATCATTTTTCTGTTGTTGTTTTTTTTTTATTCTTACCCCGAGCTCAGCCTACTTTTCTTCATCTGTGAGTTCCTACGCCTCATTTTTAATGTTTTTGTCTATATCAACCGACGCTTCAAATTCATCTTCTGTCACACCGGATGGTGGTGTAAGGGGAAGTTCTGGTAGAGAAGCAACAGCCTAAAGCAGACTCTTGGTTCACAAAGCCTCCTTTGCGCAAACAGTTCTCAATTGTGGTTTCTCTCACTTTAGACCATGCAGCGTTGAGCATGATCGTCGTGTCCATGATTGAGATGGTTTTAATAATTTCATTCCCACACATTCCTCGTTCTTCACTCTCTTCAATCATGTTGATAATTTTTGGCGAATGTCTAAGCGAAAGTGCTCTTTAAGGGTGCATATGATGCCCATGTCACATGGTTGAAGGATTGATGTCGTGTTTGGACGGAGAAAATTGATAGTTGTGGCTTCCAATACGTCGATTTTGGCATTAGCGGAACATTTTTCGACCAGTCGGAGGACCTTGCGGTTCTGACGCCGAAAGTTGTAGTCCATAGCACGAAGCCACTTTTTCCAAATTATGCTTGTCATCCATGCTACAACACACTAAAATGTAACACAGTCTTTGGCTGTCTTAAAACTCTTCAAACTTTTCTTTTACTTTTTGTTTATGTAAGTAGAATTCGCCAGGGCGGGAAAATAAATTCTCATTTCGTCAGCTTTGATGGTTTCTCTCGGCTTTTATTCTTCACGAATTGATGGCAATTAACCTCGAAATTCCATGGCCGCGTATTCATCGGCCTCAGCAGCTTCCCTTTTTAATGCTATGAAGACAATTCCTTTCTGTTTTTCCAGCGGTTGAACCACCCTTCCGCAGCCCTGAATGCGTCGTTTCTAGTTTGCTGGAGTAGCTGGTTAGCTTTTGGACAGCAATTTGGTCCATTTATGGGTACTCGCCGCTTCTT
This sequence comes from Ceratothoa steindachneri, assembly GCA_963969495.1. NCBI lineage: Eukaryota > Metazoa > Arthropoda > Malacostraca > Isopoda > Cymothoidae > Ceratothoa > Ceratothoa steindachneri. Next base: position 30,328,686 of record OZ018321.1, on the reverse strand, counting down.
CGCAAACTCGAACCATTCATACAATGCAGTCTCAACATTTCATCCTTACCAGCACGTATTCTTTTTGTGGAGTCAGTCACTTTGTTTAGCTTCCTCTCTGATTTTGCCATCATTCTTCACTAAAGTCTGCAGCAGGCTGCACAAAATTCCGAGCTCGGTGGCTAAGCTTCCTTAATTTGGAAAGCCTGTAGAAAAACAAAACAAAATCAATTTCAGTACATCGACAAAACAAAGCAAAAACACAACGGAAAAAAATCGGACATAGAGCGGAAAACATGGCTTGCCTATCCGGTAAGTCCACTTTTTCTGCGTTACTAAAGTTCCTGCGCTTTTGATTCCATTGCGTCTTCGGCAACTGGCGATGGCCACCTGACTGCTTAAAAACAATGAAACAAATGGGCGACGCTCCTGGCAGTGACGTCATCGGTATCACTACTCCTATAATAAATAATTGATATCAAACACGACTCAGTTATGCGAACGTCTAAAAAAAACGTGAATTTCGTTTATAATTTATCTGTTTGACTTGTTAAACGTGTGATACCCAAGCGCAAAGTGGCCGTTATAACCGGCAGCTTGGCTAGTATAACCGAAAGATTTTTCTGTGCAAATTGCCGTCCTGGGCCAATTTCGCGACTATAGGCGGCTGGCCTCTATAACCATGTAGACTATAAGCGGAGACTACTGTGTTAATATATTTTATTATCGCGGCTACTTATTTTTATATGTATACATAGATTGACCCTGGACTTATCCCACTATTACAATGTTCTTTTACATTCAGAAAGACCAGAACTACACCGCATACCCCAATTGAAGTCTTACAAAGCACTTTATATTAGGGAAAATATTTTTTTATTTTCGTAAAATGTCTACATAGGTATCCTAGACCATATTTTCTTTTTGTGAAATTATAGTGGATTGTTTTAAAAGTGTTTAATCACTCAAGGTTATTCCATGTTGACTCTATTTAAAATCTAACACCTTTTATTGATATCTATTCAATTTTTTGTCATGATCAATGTACCTGCTTTTATTGCATGTACTATCAAACAGACCATTTGACTATTCAATCCAACTATTTATATTAAAAAATCAAGGTTCAGAGAATAGATGACTGAGGAACCGCGTTAATGACCGATGCCCTTGCTAAACCTTTCCATTGACAACAACTTTATGCCTGTGGTTCTCCAGCTAGTCTTCAATCCATTTTACTGCGATGTCTCATATAAGAGCGATTTTAGCTTTATTAAGTTTTTTATGTGGAACGGTATCAAAAACCTTTGGAAGTAGAGATAAACTATATCTACATCTTTATCTTGATCTAACGTTGTGACCGTTCCTTAGAAGAATCGACATTTCGAAATTTTCGCTTTCTTAATATATAAACCAATTAAATTTCTGGTTCTGTCAATATTTATAATTATATTGTCTTCATCAAAAATTATTACATCTTGTGATGTAGGGAAAATAATTGTATCTTCGACGGTAAAAAATAATTGCGAAATCTTTAATTAATGTTTTCACTACGGGGTCCGAATCGTCAATAAGAACACCCTCGGCATCCTAACATGACCCAATGCACGACGTAATAGACACGATTATTTCAATATATATAAAATCGCTTGAGCTTGTCTCTTGAAATTACGCTATTTCCTTTTCATTTGTTGTTTTTCGGATGTTCTTATTTTGCGTTTGACGAGTTGACGATAATGAAGCTATATTTAGGTAATATTCTTGAGAATATTACTCGTTTACTAAAATTTATACATTCACTTATGTTTCCTTATCCTGATTTTAATCTGGCAATTTAGCCATTGCACCTGATTTAATCTATGGAAGGCTGTAAGTTTTAGCCTACTATTTCATAATTTATAGTGAAAATAAATGCAATAATGTGGTAGGTATATGTGATTTTTGAAAATCTGGAAATGGTAGCTAATATCTTCAAAAATGAAGATTGCAGATGATTGTTCTATGCGAGACAAACATGAAAGTAAATGAAGAGTTTGTGCCAAATGGAGTCAATGAATTGCATTCTGGTGTAGATCAGAATAGTAAGAGTAAAGAGGGTGTGGCAGTGGTTTTGAGTAAGTAGTGGCATGGTACAAGGGTTAAGTGGGAATGCGCAAGCTCGAGAATTATGTAAGTGAAGTTGAGATTTCCAAGGGTGAAAATGTGTGTGGTTGTATTGTATGAACTCTCTAATGAGAGAAGAGAAGTTGAGAAAGAGAGGTTATGAATGACCTGGGATGAGTGTTGGATGTAATTGCGACTGAGTATCGATTGATGGTTGTAGTAGAAATAAATTGACAAATGGGTGTCAAAATGAAAGAGAAGATGACTGTAACTTTTGGTACATCCGGTGAGAATAAAAAAGGAAAGAGGGTGGTAGGGTTATGAACTGAAAGAAATTTATGTGGAGCAAACATATTCTCTAAGCACAAGAATGTGCATAAATAGGCATTGGTTGGGCAAAGTAAAGGAGGAGAACTTAAGAATATGATTTATATGCGTTTATTAAGAAAAAATATGATACGAAACGTATTCGATGTGAAAATGTATGAGTATGGGGGGATCCGAGCCATGATTGTGCTGTGTAAGCTAAAATCGTTAGTGCGTGGATGAGACGACGTGAAAAAGGTGTAAATGAAGGAAGAATCAGAAGTGAAAGGTTTTTTAATCATAGACGAATGGGAGAATATGTGAGAATGCTTGAGAATAGAAGAGAGGAAATAAGTGCGAGCGTGAAGATAGAGCACATATGGAAGTAATTTAAGGAAGCTGTGGTAGATAGTGAAAGTGTTGAGTGTGCGTGTACCAGGGGAGGAGAGAGGAATCAAAATGATGAATTAGGAAATGATGATGCCAAAAACAAAATAGAGAGGTACATGAAAAAGCTTAATAGTGCATGTGATACTGAAAGAGTGATGCTGTTGAATGAATGTAAAAATGTGAAAAGGAAAATGAAACAAGTGATTAAAAAGAGCAAGAATGCAGCAAATCAAGCGTTTGAGCAAATGATTAATCAGAATTACGATGGGAACAGGAAGAAAGGGATAAGGGTGAGGAAACAGTAAAAGTATAGCTGTGTGGACATCAAGGATAAGAATGCCAGGATACTTTCGAACATTAAAGAGGTCAAAAGTAGATGCTAAGAATAATTTGATGAGGTGTATATATAATGTAAGTATAGAATATGTTGAAAATATAAATAGGATAGGCATTGTGGTCGTAAATTGGATGCTTAAATCAAGGTATGGAAGATATTAGTATGCAGGAGGTTGTTTGTGTTGTGAGTAGTCATAAAAATGGTAAAGCATTGTGAGTAGATGTTATAGTCGTTCTGATGCTAAAAAGTGGCTATTTTTTTATGGAATTGTCCACGTGGCTGTGTTGTAAAGCATTTATAGAGTAGGCTTTTTTTGTGTAGGGCTCTTATGTGATAGTGACAAGTAAGAGGGAGCTGCGGGGTTTAAGATCTTATATGCAAGAAGGAGGACCTAGGAAATGATTCGAGTCAAATAGATGACCATTGCACTTATACAGATGGGGGCCTTAGTGAGAGAAAAGTCCCCAGGGTAGACGATTATGGCTGAAAAGACTTGAACAAAATTAGGGGGTGAGGAGTGAGAATGGAAACATAGTATCCATGTAGTATGTAGCTTTAGTAATCAAATCAGAAGAAAACAAGAAAGGTAGGACTTAGCGACGCAGGTCACGCAAAAAGTGAAAGAGACGACGAACAAAGAGAAAAACTGTCTGCAATGGTTTCTTGTAGCAAGATATTAATAAATAAATTTGTGACTTCAAAACTAGTTAGGTGTATTCATTGTCGGAATTAACTGACGATTACTCGAGTAAGACTGAGGAATTACTAATCGTAAATTTATTAGTATTAAATGAAAGAGCAAAGGGGAGATAAATTTGCTAAGTAGTCTGGTGCATTGATAGCTGCAACGGTAATTAAATGGTATATTAAAGGTTTAGGTACCTTTAGTATAATGTATAAAATACCTGGGAAAGAGTCAGAGGACAAAGGGCAACTGTAAGCATCTGAATCAATTAATGAACTTTCCTTAATTTAGATAATGTAGGGCCATCTGGCACTTATGCTCTTTCCTAACGCTCTTGGTAAAATTAAGGACAGAGTATTGGATGATATAATATTTTCAAAGCTCAGTCCTTTACTAGAACTCTAGAGAAAAGTCTTAGTAGTTACAAAAATTGATATTAGGGAACTTTTCCAATCTGATTCTCCAACTTGTGGTCTCTAGAAGCATTAATAAACGGGTAGGTCAGATTCTAATGAAATGGAACTTATTTATTGCTTTATTCTATAAGTTGATAAGAAAATTCTTACTCTTTAGCCGGAGAAGGTATGCTTTCCATTTAAGATCCACCACTAAGGGTTTACGTACCAGTATCGTTTATCTTTATAATAACAAAGCTGTTTCCAAGATCAATACTTTGGTAGCAATATGCACACCCTTGAAAAAATGGTTGCTATCAATTGGAAATCATTTTTAGAACTTAAAAAAATTCTAAAACCAAACAAAGAGTTTTCTATTAGAGAGCATTCTAGTAAATGCAAAAGAAATGTGACAGTGGAAAATGTCGAAATATTGTATTTGCACCATTGCTCAAATTAGCTCCTTCTGGCTAACTCTTTATATAAAATCTGTAAACCCAAGTGTGATTCATGACCATACTTCTACTTTACTATTAATCGCCTGATAACAACAAACTAAATACACTTACTAATCAAGAATATGAGCCACTTTGTTTAGGACATTCGGTGAAATTGAAGAAATGTTATGAAGGTGAGTGTAGACTTATTGTCAATCTTGTATCAAATCCGTTAATTGGTCTCCTTGCAGTCAAGATCTAAATCCCATTGACGACTTCGTCTGATCTGCTCTGGAGAAAAAGAGACTACCACGGTCAGAAAATCCGTGATGTGTACCAGCTGCGTGAACGATTTCAGGCTGCATGGGAGGATTTTTCATAAGTAAAAATTGAAAGGGCAATTTAAAAATGGAATTCAAGATTACAGGCTACGGTTGGTTATAAACGGAAGGTATATTAAACCATTCATAAAATTTTAATTTAGTTTAAAATTTTAAACTTTTTTATAGATTGAAATTTAGAAAATAAAAAACAGGTTTTTTACATTATTTTTTTTTAAAGCTAATTGATTCATTAAATGAATTTAAGGCGAGTTTTACCCCGAATAAATATTTATAGATAAAGGATTAATCTTTCATTTGTTTTTATTTCATGTCCTTAGCTGAAATGGTTATTGAAATATTGCTTCTCAAAAATGGTCCATTTCTTTCTTTTTTTTAAGGGGGGGGGGTACCCTGTATATATATATCCCCCTATTTTTTAATTTTTTTTAAATTACTTGCTCCCAAGTAATTCTCATATAAAACCTTTATAATTCATTTGCAAACTTTGTTTGGGAAACTAATCACAAAACATAATCTAAAGCGAATTTTATTTCAAATCAAAGTTCTTTATATTATTAGTTATAAATAATACCATTATTTTAATATGGCAATTATAACATACTGACAAGGATGTAATAAGTTATTAGATTTCACTTTTTCATTTGGCAAGTTTTGGTAGCATCTTGGTACATTTTCCTGTGTTCGCGGATAATCTGCACAATATATTTCTTTACTTTTTCGTACTTGGTTAGAATGTTCTTGTATTCTTGTGCTACTTTCACTCCCCTCTTAGCTTCGTCGTTAACCACTACAATTATTTTCAATATCTCCAAACCAAGTTGGGAGTGGGCATCATATTTCCATGTACCTCGATGGGCATTTTATTAAATTATTTTATTAAATGAAAATCTTGAGAAACATATTATAGATTTAACTGAAATGAAGTCCGAAAATTCCTTTCCTTAACGATTGAGATCATCACTGATAACAACGTATTGTTTTATTCTATTTTATACATCACTGTCTTAAAATAGCCTTTTTTGGCTAAAGTCTAGTGAGACTTCATCATTAATGAATGCGATTGCCGCAGTTACTGTTGACAGATACCTTAAATGGTTGGCGATTTTTTCACTTCACAGCAACACTACTAATTTTATGATCATCGTCCTTACACTCAATTAATTTTACTAAGAAATTGTAATCGAGATACAGGGATTTCACAACCAAAGGTGCTAAGAATCAAGCTCGTAAATGGAGTCGGATAAGGAAAATTCAGTCTTCTGATTGAATCGTTATTTTGGGGGCGTCAGTTTAAATTTATCTTGGAAACTATATCTTTTAAAGGCATAAATAGCCTTTCCCATCCACCGAACATGGTTCATAGCTCTACTTGCAGAAATTCCAGAATAATGAAATGGACATGTTTGGTTAAATTTCTATCCCACTGCGGTACTTTGTATTGTCTATAGCCGAACACATATGCCTAAATCATTTAAACAAAATCACATCTGATCCTGAACTTGCAGCATTACTGCATATCAAAACTACTTTTCTAAACTAATTCGAGAAAGTGATGTTTTTACGGAAGGTAGCGAAAATCCCGATCAAACATTTTGTCAGAATTGTGCAACACCTGTATGAAACGGTGGAAGAAGTATAGTAAGAGTGAAGAAGTTGATCTTTGCTGAATTTCTTTTAGCTAGAGATATACAGATAGAATTAAATAGTTATAGTATTTTAGGACCTACTGATTAACGTAGAATCACAACCACAATCTATTCCTATTTTTTTTCCATTCAATTCATCGCTTTTAGCTCTACTGGTATGTAATCGCAACTTTTTTATATTCGTGGTTGTCGGGAGAGCCGACTAATCTCTGCCATTATTTAGTATTTCTAGCATTTTTGTAGCATTCGTGTCGTTACGTGAATTTATATGATGGGCTATTGCCTAGCTGTGTAGTATTAGGTATGATTTACTCCTTTAGCTGTTCCTACTGAATGTGTTCTTTTGAAGGTTGATATTTTTATTTAATGTAAGTTGAAGGCTTTATTATTTCCCCTTGACTCACTTTGTTCACTAGTTTTATTTTCCCTTTTCTTTTCTTTTTTCACTCATTGTGAGTCCACTTTGAGGGAGGACATATTCAACTTTTGTCACTAATATTAAACTATTCCCATTATCCACCTATACTGGGCAATTGGATTGCACTTTTGTTTGACGTTTAGGTGGATGTTCACTTTAATGAATCTTGGTTAGGTAGTCACAGGAGTCGAGCGGGATTCAATGAGGAAAGATAGGAAGAGAAGGATATTAACGAAGAAAAAATGAAAGTATAGTAGAAGACAAGATGTGGATTTCAGGTGACCTTCTTCTTTTAGATGGTGATAGAGGGATAGGATGGAATAGTTCAATTTTGTTTGGACCTATTGATTAACGTGGAAGCCAAAACACGATTTGTATTCCTTTATTATTCTATTCTTCAGTAGTTGTCAACCCACTATTTAATTTCAACTTCTGTAAAGTTGTAGGGTTAGACGACCAATCTCTGTAATCATTTTCTCTTTTAGTCTTGTTTGGTTGTAGCATTCATACCATTTACTTGTGTATATTGTTTAGTTGCTACTCAGTTATGTATGTATTGGATCTTTGTTCACGAACACTATGTTTTGTGTATTAGAAAGGTTTATTAAGCCTTCCACTTAGCACTTTTTGTTTCATGTTACTTTAGCTGAGCACTTTTTAGATTCACTTTACTATAGTTGAGCAGTTTTATCTCACTTCACTATAGTTGAGCCCTTTTTGTTACATTTCACTAGAGTAGCTTCGTTTTTCGTTCATTTTCTTTTCTTTTTTAACAACATAGTAACCTTAATTCATTATCAAGTTTCTAATCTGTGTCGCTTAGGATATGTTCAATTTGGGGGCTTTGGTCCCTTTATGTATCTTATTTGGTTAGTCACTTTTGGAGTGATTTTCTTGAGGGTCATTATTATACATTATCTAATATATACACAACTGAGTAGGAGCTAAACAATACAAACACATAGCGATATGAATGTTACAAAATATGCAGGACTGAAATAAAGAAAAAATGATTAAGGTATTGTTTGGTTAGGGAGTGCCACGTTCAGTAGGGTTCCTGGAGAGTTGGTCACTTTTCTTGAATTAATATTAGCAATAGTTACGATTACACTGGTTTTCTACTAATCCCTGTTAAATTCTTCCAACAGAGAATCTGGAGTTGAAATGAGATTTAACTCTGATGATGGAGTTTTTTTGGAAATAATTCTCCAAATTATTTCTAATGATGGTGTTGAGCGGTTCTAGCTGTCTCTCTATTTATGGCCCTTGTTTCTTCTACTATTGGTAATTAGATATAGAGCTTTGTATTGAACTCTCTAGAGTTCATTTTCGTTAATTTTGCTATGTGTTTAGGGAGATGGAAGGCAAGATAGGCACCCGCCTTCCTAGAGCTAAAAGGATTTTTCTCTTACTCTTGGTGCTTAAGCTTCTCCGTGATAAAAGAAGGCCATGCACATGTAATGTTCTTGTTATTCTTTCTGTTGCGTATTTTATGTATCCTCTTGAGGTTATCTTTAGTGATAGCACTTTGCCTTCAGAATGATATATGTATAGCTGCCCTTCTACTTCAAGGACTACGATGAATTTTCTCATGTTAATTTTTATTTTCCAGTCCATCTCGAATTGGTTGATATTTTCAATTGTGTATATGTATATTTTCTGTGCCTGAACTCTTTCATTTCCGTATTGTCTGATGACTAGTTGACTGATGTCGTCAGCAAACTGGATATTGATGCATTACAGTTTATTCTAGGTGTTATCAGCTCTGCTCTATAGATCGAATACAGCGTGGGACTTAGTCAGATAGTCACATAGAATTCTCTTGAGATTATAATTCATCTAGAAGTTCAATAACTTGTATTGCATACTCTGACTCAGGCTTTATTAAAGGCATTTTAAACATCTTTTAGTACCTTATTTATGTATTGTTTCTCTTCTTAGTCCTTGACAATTATTTGTGTGATAAGGCCAAGTGCCAGTGTGATGTATCTGCCTTAACAAAATCCGAACTGTTATTCGTTGTAAAGAGTGTGTTTCCTAAAATATTCGGTAGGTCTTGTGTTGAAGATTTTTTCGAAGACTTTTCCGATGAAATTCGGAAATGATATAGCTCTGTAACTGAAGAAGGGATCCGTTGGTTTGTCTGGTTTGGGAATGAATATCAGTTTGGCTAGTTTGAAGGCGGCTTGGAAGTATCCGATGCTAAGACACGCATTGAATACTTCTTCGTCGATTCAATGATGTTATCTGGTGCCTTGGTCATTCCTGATAGGCCTAGCTTACGACTGCGAATATCGCTTACTTTATAGCTAGGATGCGGCTGGAAATTTAGCACCCCAATAAGTCACCTTACCCCACAAAAAATGTGATAGGTAAAGGATTCAATGTCGCAGAAAATTAAATAAAGTATGCACTGGTCAAGGCAAGTTAAATAAAAATATAATATTTTACGGAGTAAAAAAAAAAGAATGAACTGTTTTCATATGTTAATCCCTTTAAGGATTTCTGTTTCTTAAGACTCTTGTAGTATGTAGAAATATCAATATGACTGTTGATTCAGTGATCTAAAGGTTTTTCGATGATCACTGAATCAACATGCCATAGATATTTCGAACCGCTACAACATTCTTATGTAACAGAAATCCTTAAAAGTATTAACATTTGAAACCACTTCATTCTTTTTTCCGTTCAGTAAAACATTACATTGTTGTTGTTCCTGCCAATATAGATTCACACGATTCCTGTTCACTCAAGCGGTTGTAACCATCGTCCATGACATCATATAAAAAGTGAGACAATCGCGGCAAAAAAACACTTTTCATCAACAAGGATGTAGAGAAAGCATTCTAAAAAGTGTCACTCGAAGGACTTCGTTGGAAAGTAGCCAACAACAAGAGCTCCTTTTCTGCACCAGAAGGCTACTCTCCCATTATCCTACCTACATGAGGTGCCACATAAAATACAACAGAACATTACATCCATTCGCACCACCTGCCAGCGTTCTCCAGTGCAGCGTACTGGTGTCTACATTATGCATAATATACACTAACGACAACACATGGCCACCAGAGAACTGCACATACAAATTGTTTCACATTAGAGGGCCCAGACAAAATTGCGCAGCGTAAAGAGTTGTTAATTAAAGATAAGACTAAATATAAGGAGAAGTGGGTCATAGACACGAATCCTCGGAAGACAACGACGCCACTCTACGCCGCGCGAGATCACTACAAGCACATCATACAAATATATACACATATACCCGTCTTAAACTACCCAGTTCGACATATAAAATTCACACAAAAATACTCGGGGCCATCGGAGCCACCTTCGATAAATACTTCACCTTCCACCTACACCACATCAAAACAAACAGGGGCAAAGCCATCAAACAAAGTGCTGCTTAGATTTTACGCTGCCAGCGGCAAACTACAACTATACCTATACAAAACACTATCTAGAACACTCCTAACATATGCATTAATTAAATTCACAGCCGCAAGTCAAATATGAAAGAGAAAAGCAAGGCGTATTCCGAATTCTGGACTGAGATGCGCATGTCGCTCTCCTCGATACACACTCATATCTGCAATACACGAAAACAACAAGCTCATACAACGCAACACATACACCCACACTCGAGTGACACTACATATAAGGAAACTTGCAACAAACGCCCACATACACCAAAATACACGTCAGATAGTAAGCAGCTCTCGGTTACCGACACCAACAACCAAAACCTATTTATAAATAAGTTAGCAGCATCATGAGTATCGTGTTCATTGACTAGTGCCTCATTCTTCCCACTCCACCACCCTCGTCAAGCCCAACTCTAATACAATATCATTACCTAAACCAGTGGTTCCCAAACTTTGGTTGTGGCCCAAATGAGGGTCGCAGGATGGTACAAAAAATAAAAAAAACTAAATAAAAGAAAGATAGAAGTAATAGAAGTAAAAATAGTTCAAACAAAACTATTAATTTCATAATTGTGGAATATAAATCGTCCTTCAAACTGGGACAACAGGAAAATAGTTGTGAAAAATAAAGTATGATAAAGGAGGTAGAAAAAAACATATACGAGTATGATCAGCTTCAATACTTGTACTGTACACCAAGGCGGCTGGAGATATACTCGATCGTTTTCTTTAGAATCTTCAGTTTCGACCTAGCTGTGTTGCTGGAAAGACGTGCATATCACGTAAATAGCATTTTTCTGTTGTTACTTTGTTTATCTACTCCGATAGTCAAGCTAATCCAGGAATAGAATATTTAATAATCTAATATAGAGGACACAGCATAAGCTTGGGAATTTTCACTCTTAAAGGAAACTTGCTAAAGATAAGGTTATTGTTATGACTGGTGTGATAATGTTGGCAATTTATACTTGCGTTTTACGTCTGAAGTAATTAACATTGAGTATGTGGGTGAGCGTTTATGTCACTTTAAGGATAAGTAATTTAGAACATTGTAGGCTATGTATATATATATATATATATATATATATATATATATATATATATATATATATATATATATATATATATATTACTCATTTCGGGTATGAATTTCAGACGGAACGATGGCCCAGTGCAAACAACAATTAGCGCATCAAACTATAAACTAGTTTTTCTGAAATATGGTTTCACACATCTGATAGATAGATCAGGAAATGTCCGCCCTCGGCGTGTTTAGTGTCTGCGATTCCTAAACAATAAACCAATGAAAGAAAACAAACTGAAAGTCACTTATCTTCAGTTCATCCAAACTTTATTGAAAAGCCAGTAATTTACTAGAAAGATAAGGAAGAACAGGTAAAACGAAGTCTGGTTCATGCTTCTTCAGGCTCAGCTTTTTCTTTGGAGAAAGGTTCTTTGGTATCTTATGGAGTGGCATGGTATATTGCACGATCCCAAAAGTCAAACAACATTGGAGAGGAGCTGGTGAAACCAGCAGCAGTTGCCTTGGTAAAAACTACTTGTGGAGCAGATATAGCCAAGAAAATTGTTATCCAAATTGTGAATTTTATAAAGGTCAGAGCTTTGAACTCGCGCATTTTCCGTAAAATGTTTGAAGAAATGGGATCACATCACAAGGACTTACTTTTTTGGCTGTCTCGAGGCCTTATCCTTGGGTGGGCTATTGAACTTAAAACTGGAATAATAGTTTTTCTCTAAGAGAAAAAGCATAAGCTGGACGACTGTTTCAAAGATGATGCTTGGGTGATAAAACTAGCATATTTAGGCGATATCTGCATGCAAATAAATGAATTGGACTCAGACATGCAAGGATAAAATCAAACTATAGTAGACATAAGTAAAAAAATTACATCATTCAAGAAGAAAATGTCACGTTGGAGAGAAAAATTAGCCAGCAGAAAAACAGCTTCTTTTCCATAGCTGAGAGTGCAGTGCTGGAAGATTCATCAGAAATATAGCTTGCTAACATTAAATCGTTTTTCCAAGATCTTTTGCGGAAGATTCAAGAGGAAATGGACAAATATTCGACGTTTGGTCTAAACATCAGTGATGTTGGAGAAGATAACCCAGGATTTCAAGAACTTTTAGATCTCCAGAAAAATCAAGTGCAGAAACAACGTTTAGAAAGTTTCTCATACTCTGAATTCTGGTCTCAACTGAAGGATAAGACTATTCCAATTCATGAGGCTGAAAAATCTCTTATTCAACTTTCCACCACATACCTCTGTGAACAAGGATTTTCAGATCTTGTGACGATCAAGACTAAAAGAAGGAACCATCTGGATCCTCAACATGATCTGCGCTGTTCTCTTTCCATCAATATTAAGCCAAATTTAGAGTAACTTGTTCATAGTATGAAGGAACATCATGGTAGTCAATAAAATACTTTTTTCCAATTTTTCAATGAAGTCTACTTGAAGAGCCATGGGAGGTTGCCAGCCAAAAGTTTATTTTCTTTGCTTGCTTTTTGTTTTAATAAATTACCTCAATATGAAAATGTGCCTTTAATATCCTTCAATCAACCGAGAAATATATAAAATATATTGTTTATTAAATAACAGTAAATGTCAGTAAAATATATTGGATAAAATTAAATGTAGAAATACTGAAGAAATTATTTTTATCATCAATCAACAGTAGTTGAATAGTCAGAAGGGCTCATTCATTAATCAATATTATATTATATTTATTAATTAGTAACTTATAGTAAAATTCAGCAAATTTTATTCAATTGTATATACCTAAAATAATACTGAAATAATATTTCGTCCCTGAGGGTTGCCAGGCCAAAATCAATATGTGTTCAGGGTCACGATAAAAAAATTGGGGAAACACTGACATATACCATAAAAAAGAGTTATCTCTTCATAGCCACTGACCTTTAACTCTTCCTATAACTTCTTAAGTTGTTTCGCACCATTTCCTCTCTTACTACCCGATCTCTATGGTTCAAGACACTCATCCCTCTGCTTTTCTTTCTATTCACTCCATTACATCATGAAATGGAATCTATTCTCATTTTCGAATTCACTCGCTCATATGTCTATGAAACGGCTTTAGCTTAGGTTCGAAAGTTTGTAAATAAAGTCCATCAAGGGCTCAGTTCTCTCTACTTTACCCTCATATATATAAATATATATAATCCTTGAATAATCAAGGTATAGATCCAGTCTACATAAATATCATAAAAAACATACCCAAATTATAGTTCTTACATTAGAGGGCCTAAGAAACCAGACATATTTCAGTTGCAGAAAGGCATAAGACAGGGAGATACCACCTCTCCGAAATGCTTCACATCCTGTCAAAAAGAGATCTTCAAGTGGCTAATCTGGCAAAACAAATGCATTGAGATCGATCACCTGTGGTTCGCAGATGATAGTATAGTCATAGGTGTTATCATAGAAAAGATTCAAACAATGCTTCAAGAATTTAATCACGAAAGCACAAAAGTCGGCCTTAAAAATAAATCTTGGAAAAACAAAAGTCATAATAAATCAACCAGAGGTCGAGATATTAGACATCATAATTGACAGCGAGCAAATTGAAATTATAGATGGTTATATCTATCTGGTTCAACAGATTACCTTGTCATCGGGAGAAGATCAAGAAATCCAATGCAAAATCACGTTAGGCTAGGAAAAGTTTTGGAAAGGCAAGCATCGTCTTCAAAAGGAAAATGCTCAGGTGCCTGAAAAAAAAGTCTACAACCAATTATTGTCCCAACTATGACCTTTGGACCAGAAAATTAGAAAATCACCAAAAGATTTACATTAAAACTTTGAACAGAATGATATGGATTATGATGGGGATAACTTGGCGTAACAGAAAATTACATGAAGGCCAGCCATGTGACAAGATTTCGAGACGATAGATGGACCAGAAAATTACCGACCGAACTCTACATGATAAAAGATGACTAAAATCAAGATGAAGAGATGATTTTTAAAAATAAAGTATTCTAAAATTTGAAACAAATTGAACAAGACCGACAAAAACTCATAAATATGAGAAAGGTCTTCTCTCAGCAGTGCAGTAGGAGGCAAATGTCTTAAATGAATATATATCGGGTGTCTCAGAAAAAAGATAACCGTACTTTGAATTAGTATAACTCAAAGACTTTTCGAGATGTTTGGGTTCTTTAAAAATTATTTTATTTACTAACTATTTATCTGTCGATTCTGAAAATTTCATTAAATTCCATTTTATGATATTGATACACTAATGGGTTTAGTGGAGGCATCAAAATTATGTTTGCGCAAAGAAGTAAAATAATAAAACTAAGCCTAGGAAGGCTAGGCCACCCTGTACTTTCAAGAGAAGCGTAGGGAGCCTAGGTAGCCTAGGTTCGTGTGTTATTCTTCAAGCAAAGCATAGGTGATTTTACAGTGTTTTTTCAGCCACGCTGTGGTATGGTCTCGTCATTATTGCTTACTAAGCAAATCAAAGCGTTCCTGTGTAAAAGTTTACTTCCATAGAACCTTTTTAATCATGCAGTTAACAAAAGATCAAGGCGTATTTGTAGTCACAAACTTTATTAAGACTGGCAGTATTAAACAAGTACAAGATTCATTTGAACAATGTTTTCCAGGTAAGCACCCGCCAAGCAAGCCCAAAATTTGAAAAAATGTTCGCAAATACCAACATGAAGGAACATTCTTAAATCTAAATAAAAGTCGTTCGGGTCGTATGAAAACCATAAGAACAACAGAAAATATGGAAAATGTTTAGATAACACTTCTTCAAAATCCACATGTATCAGTCAGAAAGAATGGGTTACAGTTGCCAAAGTCATTATTTAACCGCATTATTAAACATGACTTAAAATGGCATCCCTATAAGATGCATGCAAGACACCAGCTTCTTGAAACTGATTTTCCTCGTCGTAGACAATTTGTCGAATGGCTTCTCCATAAACCTGCTCTTTTCTTGGAAAACATTGTGATTGGTGACGAGGCAGCCTTTTTCATGAATGAAAAGGTAAATAGTCATAACATTCGGCAATATGAGCTACTGAACCAGCATTCAACTTTGACACACGTATTGGTCAGCAGAAAGTGTTTCTGTGGATCGGAATATGCGGGAATGGCTATCCTGTCGGCCCATTGTTTTACGAGAATAACTTGAATGGTGCTGTCTACCTGAGCATGATCAACGAAAGGATCTTCCCGAAACTTCGCCAGATTTACGGCAATCAATTCAATAGACTTTGGTGGATTCAAGACGGCGCACCAACTCATAGACAACTTGCTTTAAGAACAAAACTAAGAGAAACGTTTGACAACCCCATGCAATTGAATGGCCCCCAAGATCCCCTGACTTAACACCCTGCGATTATTTATTATGGGGATATCTAAAGAATAAAGTGTATTCTACTCCACCACAAAACATCAACCAGTTAAAAGATAGTATCACACGTGAAGTCAATATACTTAAGGAAAATCACAAGTTAATCGAAAGAGTTGTTTTAATCAATGCCATCAAAGGAGAACATGTGGAAGGAAACGGTGCTTAGGAAATTAAAAAATGAATTTGTATTACTTCATATGAAGAGGTGTTTTTGTTAAAAATGGATTTAAATATATTTGTTTATTTTTAAAACTTCGAAGTTTCATTATTTTACTTCCTTGCGCAAACATATTTTTGATAGCCTCCACTAAACCCATTAGTGTATCAATATCGTAAAAGGAAATTTAATGAAATTTCCAGAATCGACAGATAAATACATCCTTCCTCAAAACATTGAGGAAGAGATACAATGAAGACGTTGTCCGACGATTTGGCTGCTTAGCATCCACCTTCAAGAACTGGAGAAAGCCAAACTGGATGTCCAATTTCTCTCAACATAATTCGCTGATGATGGTCATCGTTAATGACCGAAACGTCCGGAAAATTAAGTGTTCGTAACCATTGCATATGTCTTCATATTCCTACTACGAATAAGGTTCCCAAGAAACCACTCCATCCCATATATATATATATATATATATATATATATATATATATATATATATATATATATATATATATATAAGTTAAAGGATAAATTACAGGAAGAGGTACGAAACTTAAATCCTTTATATAACATTACGACGTTTCGGGTATCAACCCATCTTTAAGTACTAAATAAATAAAAATACAAATTATTAGGGGTCATGACATGCAGCTCTAAAAAGAGTAGTTATATGGGTCAAAGTTCTTAAGACAAACTGTAACCATTAAAGATCACCTTGAACAGACACATTTATAACAAAATATTAAAATGGAGAACAAGTGTCATGTAGCATTACTTAAAAAGATGAATAATGAGAAGGAGACAAGGACAATCTAAATAAAAATAAATGAAAATGCTTCCAAAGAGAGGGTACAGGGTATTGCAAAGGTTATGTTACACTCGTTAGGATGCTCTCAACAAACGACAAAATTATATTTTTAAAGCAGTTATACAAGTTGTTATTGTTTTAACATATAAATATGTGCTGAAATTGTGAGATTAATCAATGTGGCCGCCCTTGGCGGCGACCGTGCGCTCCAGACGAGACCTAAAGGCCGCGCACACGTTGTGTGGTCCACACAACGGTCGACGGAAGACTAAAGATCGTTGACGTTGATGTGTCAGACCTAGCCGGTTTTGCCCTTGCTATACACCCACACGTGGTAGTCGATGGGATTGAGGTTGGCGACTGCGGTGGCCAAAGTTCCTTCGACCAGAGGTTCATGTTCGATCCAAACCATTCTTATACGGTGTTGGCCGTGTGGGCCGGAACACCGTGGCACAGATGTCCCTGTAACCAGTGGTGAATAACACCGCGGCATCTTCTCATCATTCGAAGCCACGGTAATGATCTTTATCAGGAAGGCTGGCTGCTTGGTTGTGGACACGTATTGTACCTCAGTGATGTCCTGGCCGAAGCTGACTGCTCGGCTGTCCTGTTTTTTGATGACCAGAGCACCTGTGAAGGTTTTTTATCATAAATAAATGGGAATTCGATTGTCATGACTCTTCAAGTCGTTGAAAAGGCAACGACAGCGCTCCTGACGTTGTTCTCGCATACAGTCGGTGAATAGAGGCTTTTCTACATACCCTGGACACCGTGGCCCCGTGATCTTTTTATTTGCAAGCGCAGTCATTTTGAGCTTCGGAGCAGTTTCAGGGGAATTTCTCACCGCTAACCGGGTAACAACATGAGATCTGCCCGAACAAGGTTGATCTTTGACGCATTCCCAGTTCTCTCTACTACTTTGTGGACGGTCATCTTGCTGAAGTTGAGCCGTTTGGCGATGTATGACTTGTTATAAACCATGCGCAAGAGAACAGAGATCTCGATTCTTTTTACTTCCATCTCAACACTCATACACACAATGAAAAAGACGTTTTAAAGACACGCGCTGGAAAAGTAAAATTTTATTTGATGGAACTTTTTCTATTACAAACGTTAACCTCTCTGTAGATCCAAAAACTCGAGTTTAACAGAAATGTGGAAAAGCCCAATATGTATATATATATATATATATATATATATATATATATATATATATATATATATATATATATATATATTTAAAAGTCTTCCTGAAATTTGTCTTTTCGAGAAATGGATGGTTGCCCAGTCGTATATGTAACGCTCCGCAATAAACACACCGCAATAAAGAGAAAACGGAATTATTTTTCTTCAGAAATAGTTATTTGCTACTTCGAAAAAATCCGAGCTGGGGTGGGATTCGAACCGTGCACACTGAGGCAGCGAGCAACCTCTTTAATCTCAATTAAACCGCCCTTAGACCACTCTTGGAATTTATAAAAACTATACCCGCTGAAATGGTACGGATTCGATCCTGTGCTGTCAAACTTTTATCGTTCTTCAAGTCAATACTATGACCATTCAAGGTCGCATCCACATTGACCTTGAAATGTTTTTAGCAATCTTATTAGTCAAGTGTTGTAGTTTAGTACCAAGGCTTATTTTCCAATTCCCTTATTCAAATTTGCCAAATTTTCATCTCAAATTTATTTCTCTTTATAGTTAAAAAACATAACCAACCTACTCTCCCTAAGCCATAATATATATTTAATCGTCATTGTTTAAGTTTTTGCAATCACGCGCGAATTCCATTTAAATGTGAAAATTACAACCGATTGTTTATCTGGTTAATTTGCCATAAGTTCCAACTGCAATTCCCCATTATCATCCGGTCCAATGGAGCAATTGTTCAAAATTAATTTCGCAAAGCTCCAACATGTTAACTCTGGAATTCACAACCAGAAAATGGCCACCAGTTCTCCTCATAGATTAAACAAATATAATAAGCAAAGAGCAAAAAAATGCATCTGCTGTGTTGTACGTCATTGAGATAAGGAAGAAAGTACAGAAAAATAGAAGAGTGAAATTTTAAAAATCTGTAAAAGAAAACATTTGCGATCAGTCATAGTAAGTGCAATCCCCTCTATATTGCAATGTTAATCATGAGGTCTAAATTTAACCATTCACTAACACTTTGAACTTACTGAAATTTCCAAGAACATTCATTCCGTTGGGTAGTTAAGTTGCAAAATCGCCTCACTCACGTGAAAGTTCAAAATAATGATGATGCCATTCCTGGGAAGAATTTTCCTAACTCCTTTATCATTGCTAGCTAATCAAGCAACTCCCCTCCACATTAAATTTCGCGAAAATACCATCTCATGCAAATAAAAATGCCTTTTATTAGATTAAAACAAACATTTCAATGCCCTCTTTCATGTAACATCCTGTTTAATGTAAAATAAGCCATAATAACGAGTCAATTTCTTCCTCTATTATAGGTTGTGCGTGAAGTTCGGGAGAGAATACGGTCTGCATTGAGCCTGCAACATGGACAGGGAACTCCCTGCCCACACTTATTAGAGCGCCATACTGTACCAGAACCATCTTTACAACTTTGCAACTCCAAGTATGTTTAAGCTATAAAAGACCCCAAGTTTCCTCGGAGGCAGTTTAGAAATTAATTATACACAAGTTTAGTCGTAATTTGGTGAAGATACTTTTTTTTTACAAATGACCCAACTTTATTAGTACCTATAAGTATTCTATGGGTTTTATAATATCAACTTTCTTATTTAATTATTTTTGTAGAAAAGATCATAATGAAATTGATGAAATGTAAAAAGTTTAAATGTGTGGAGGTAAGTTGCCTAAGTGTAAGCAATTCGGAACACTAGAGACCTGTTTGGTTGCAGCTCTTCTAAACTTGGCCCATTCCACGCCAGATTGCTCTCCTCGTCAAGATTATTCTGCTAACATTATCCTAGAGATTAATGAATGAAACCATCAATAATTGAAGAAAAATCGAGGCCTACCCCAATTTTATTCGTTGGTGACGTCTTCTTCTTCCCTTCCCCAAGAGAGACTAAAGGACTCGAATACTTTGCAATTTACGGGAAGAGACTCAAAACTCGAAATGGAAAACTCACAATTGGAAATGGATTGAAGAAGTATAAGAGAAAACTTTCTAAAGAAAATTTAAATTATCGTAAGAGAATTAAAGTAAGAATTGAGCACTTTCCATGAACGAGGCGTTTAATAAAGACAAAGCGTTCAGAATCTTATCACCTTTTGACTGCGATAATTTACATCTTTGGCCTCACGCGATTAATGTGAACCTCTTACCCTTCTAAAGATAATTATGAAGCTGAATGAGACGTCGTACACCCGACGGCAAAATAATCCGCCATCTCAACGTAGCTCAGATAGTTAATTTTGTAGACCATTATAAAGGGTTGGACACTGCCGAGTTGATCAAATTAATTGCAACAATGGAGTCAATTGAGATAGATGAGTGAGAGGGGAGGAGGGAGCAAGAGGGCAACGATGGAAAATAATAGGAATCGTGATTAGGTCGAGAGAAAGCGCGTGAGCCCGGATGTTTGTTGCAAGGACATATGAGAGGGGGAGAGGGCGTCAGGGAGAATTCCCTTTTGCCCCTGGGTTTGGTCGATTAACCTATTGTATGCAATCACTTAATCAGTGTGATAGTAGCATCCCATAGCATGTTTGTTGATGGGGGGATGTGTCTACTAAGTTGTATACTAGTCATATACTTGTAAAGGTTACTATAACTCGAGCAAGTTTGAATGACAATCACTAAGAATTACCTTTGTGCCTTATAAATTTAATTTGATTCCGATTGTCAATAATCATGAAGCTACACTTACAGAAATAAAAATAAGTATTAGTTGCTCATATTTCATCCTCTCTTTTTAAATTTCAAATCTGCAAAATAAATACAGTCACAATCAGAACAATTTCCCCAAGATACGATCTAAAGATATTCTTTCGGGCTCAATTCACAAATAAATCAATTTCAGAATTTATAATGAAAATAACAATGCTTAGAAACCTCCTTGGGGACGCTCGTCATCGACAACAAGCATGTGACTGTATTCAATACACTAAGTTAACTTTCATCTTCCCTCACGCTACACAAATACATAAAAAACATCTTATGACGGTAAGAGTAAATGTTAAAAGTGGTGAGGTGAATTGAAACAGTTTTTAGTGTTGTTAGATTGTTCGATACAGCATTTGTTTGTCGTGAAGGATGAGCTTCTCCCTGAGTGGCCAAAGTCTTATTATTGCTATAGTAACCGCATATCATTTCTCTATTCATCGTGGTTTAACTAAAATTAATCTATTTTATATAAAATGTAATTGACCTACAAAGTATGAAAATAATGCACCATGTTAGGAATTTTTAGTGCTTGAAAATGATAGCTGTTGATTGACGTCTTTGCGTCCCATTCTGGAAGGATTTCATTTTAGGTGGCGGTTTTATTAAGAAAAAAATACGGTTTATTCATTTTTATTGAATTTTCTTTCGCTTCCTTTGTTATGACATGTTAAAATGTCCCTTGGCACATGGCCCGAACAAGGAGCCATCCTATCCTTTTTACTTATTTCTCGAACGTCGCTCAAGCTCAGACATTGATTTCTCCTGGTCCTATTAATAAATTTCCCCTTGGTAATTTTTAATTCGCTTTTTCAGTCCCAGATCTTATGATTAACATAATTTATTTGAAATTATGTTAATTATGATAATTCTACAGATGAACAATTCTAGCGCAAACGAAGGCGCTTTGTTATAAATATATATATTTTTTTTAAATAAGCCAAATGATACTCGTATATCGTGTACATTATTGATATACACAACAATATACACAATATACCACTTTTACTAATTAAGCAAGTAAACAAAACGATGTCTCGGAAAGCTGCTTAAACGTTTTATCAAATTCGAAGCTCAATTAACATTTGGAAGCCTTCTTCTCTTAGTACTTTACTATCTTCTCTTACTACGTTAATGTTTAGATTTCATGAGTATCTCCAACATATTTCATTCTCATAATAATCCGGGTAATTTAAACATAGGCTACATGCTACTCAATTTATATGCCATATCTTCATATGTATGAAACAACGCCAGAATTGATTTAATTTCGAAACAGGAGAAAGGCGATTGATTGTTTGCTTCAGTTTTTGTGGTTGATCATCTGACTGTATTGCTAAGCGGCTCCGATACATCTTTGTTTCGGTGCATGCAGGTGAATGAAGCACTGTGCATTTGGATTTGAGGGATACACGGTATGTGAGGTTTTTGCTGCAGGAAATCTGGCTAGTGAATATCACATGGGTCTGTTTACTTTCCACATAGTTATCAGCCATTTTTTTATGTTGTGCATATCAGGTTATGTATTTTTTTAGTGAGGTTGTGATGAGGGATAGTATCGAAAATTTTACTGGTGTAAGTTTTACAAGCAGTATTCTGTTTTGTATTCTTTGTATGATGTTAGCAAGAAGTAGAGTAGTTACATGGAGTTACATAGATGAACAGGTCACAACAGACCTTGTCGTCCATACTAGGTGACCTGGGATAAATATTATGGGGAACATAGATCATACACCTTGCAGTGGTCGAAACACAGGAAATATTCCGAAGTAAAATTTATTTAGGGGGGGTGGAAGATAGGAGAAATTTGGTGAACCTTTCACCTGAAGGCTAGGGAGATAGCTATTCGCTAGAAAACGCTGTTAGTCTGGGATTAGATTCAAAGTAATTATCTATACGACGTTTAAAAATGTCTACGGTTTTGCAGTCTATTACTTAACGAGGAAGCCCATTCCATAAGTTAACGATTCGGTGTAAAAGAAATTCTTATATTTGGGTGAGTTAAAATGTTTAACTATAATTTTGCAACCGTTTTCTCTCGTGTAATTTGACTGGTCGATAGTGAAATATTTGTTGCAATCCATATTGTCTATGCCTTTGATAATTTTAAAGACCTGAATTAGGTCCCCTCCTAATCTACGCTGAGTTAACGGAAATAGATTTAATTCTCTAAGTCGCTACTCGTATTTTTTGTTCTTTAAACTTGAGATGTTTTAGGAGCCTTCGTTGGACTCGTTCTAATTTCGCCATATCTTTCTGGTAGTACGGGCACCAGGCTTGAACGCAGTATTGCATAATGAGACGGACCAACGAATTATAGAGAGTAAGGATTGTATTTTTGGACTCGAACGCTCTACCAATCAATCCAATTATTTTATTTGCTTTTATAAGGACTTCTGAATATTGCTGACTGGGTTTAGCTCGCTCGATCTTGTTACTCCTAGTCCATCTCTCCGTCTACGCTTAAGAGTTGAGTACCATTTAGCGAGTAATTTGCTTTTCCGATACGGTATCTGATATGGAGCACTTTACATTTATCTGTGTTAAAGGCATTTGCCACGTTTGCTCCCAGTTCGACAATTTGTCGAGATTGTTTTGCATTTTATTAATCTGTGCGTTAGTGAGTACTGAATTCGCAATTTTCGTGTCGTCAGTAAACCATCTGGTGTAAATATTAAAGGAGTGTGTAAGTGATCAAGTATAGGATAATGCGCTTTATGACTTTGAAAGGAGTACGAAAGAAATTGGTTGGATGGTGAGGAAGGCATTGTTAGTTTTTTGTTAGGTTTAAGGCTTTTGGTGATTTTGTCATGCTTCAAGATGTATGATATTGCGTTGTGTAAATACCTAAATTATGAGGGTTGTTGAGTACTTGTATTTCATGTGGTACGAAGTGTGTGTGGTGTAGTCCTTGAGTTTGTCATTGATGTGATTTGTCAGACGGTTTATGAAAGGTGCGTAGTCTGAGTTGGTGGGGTAGTGTTGTTTATGTTGTATATCTCTTCAATAGCCATGGTGAAGGTTTAAGTGGCTAACGAGGCAAAAATGCTTTGAAGAGTGTGTTAATTTGTTGTTTGTTTGAGGGTATGGTGTCAGTTTTCACGTCTTGGACTCCAGTTCTATACTATAACTGGGACTTGATTTTATAAACTATGAAAGATATATCACATTTATAAAATATACGTTAAAATAATTTTAGCAATATGGAATCGAAGAAGAATTATTAGTAGTGTAGGAAATACTGTTTGGTTGGCAGCTGTATCCGGCAAATGTGGTTTTCCTCTTCTCTCTCTCTCTCTATATATATATATATACTCTTCTTATTACTTTCAGATATCAGTGGTTGGCTTCTTCTTGGGGTCCTTGTCTGTCGACAGTGGGTCCAGCACCTGAGGATAAAGTGACATGCGGTGGAGGAGTACAGAAGCGAGGGATTATTTGCGTGTCCACTAAAGACCGAGTGCCAGTAGCAGAAAAGATGTGTATTCATGTCGAGCCCCCACCCCGTTATCAAAGGTAGATTAATAATTTTCACTTTTGTTTTTCTCAAAATTCTGCTTCAGTGAGCTAGAAAAATGAAAGAAATATCTAACCCAGCTTTCCCATTTTCTTTCTACATACCAATCCCCTCACGCAATCCAGCGGACACAATTATACAGGTGTAGGGATATGTCGGTCTTTATTCCCACACCTTTATTTTCCAATTATGGAACTCGTGTAGAAATAATGACTTGCTGAATTATTTTTCACCCCTATTCTAATTTAGGATGTCAATTATTCCGTTACAACCTCCATCATACCATTAAATTTTGTGCCTCTCTATTGTTAAAATTGCCGCTTTGTCAATTATTAAAAAAGAACAATATTGTACCAAAAATGTAATAATTTTGGTGTATATTTTCAGCATGCAATGATTCACTTACTAAATCCTGATAAAGTAATTTAAATACTTTTAACACACAAGGATATTTAGGAATTATTTAGCGGACAAATTTAATTTGTGGGACAAAGGACGTACCCCATTCTCCGGTAGGAGTGGGGAGGAGCTAGCTTTAACGGCGATTGTCATCATCCTTATCTTAACGTGAGTCTCATTATTCAGTATTGGCTAGGTTACGTTATACTACCGATTACCCCACTGAGTTACGTCACTCGTAGTGTAGTAATATGCCCAATACGAGTAGAAGAGTCTAAAAGATTCCTCTCTTACTATCGGAATAAAATAGACATCCAAACGCTAAGTAGACGCGATGGGGTAATGTTGATAGCTTTGATATTCTTTAGCTTCTTATTGTGTCCTCTCGTTACTGTTTTGCGTGCAAGATCATTATCACGCATAGCTTGATTTTTTTTTTTTTTTTTTTAGAGCTCATCTGGCGACTGCCTACATGGGCATTAGTCGCCGTATTAAAAATGGCCTAGTTCTAGGCTACTTTAAAATAAAATTAAACGAAAAAAAACAACACCCCAAATAGTGAAAAGGAAGCAAGCTTCTGCGTCGGGGGGAGGTCCCCCCGGCGCAAGAGCGTGCAACCTAAACGAAAAAAAATCAACAAAAAAACAAAAACAAATGCAAAAAACAAAGCAAAACAAAAAAACAAACCCTGCTTAAATAATAGGGAGAAGGCCGGCCTCCCCCCAAAAGTCAATAAGTCCACCAGTCGATGTGTATGCACTCATCCCGAGTACAAGGGACAGGTGGTAGCGACCCCGCCCATCCCGGTACCGGGACAGGTGTCGTGCGCGAAGATCACCCAGACTGGGACATTCGACAAGAATGTGGCGAACAGTCTGGGGGACGACGCAGTCGTCGCAATAGGGCGCTGGCGAGCGCTCCATCAGATAGCGATGCGTCACACGAGTATGTCCGATTCGGAGACGACAGAAAGCGACCTGAAGCCGTCGCGGCATTGGGGGATAGGTCCATGGGAACAGTCGCGGCGCAATGGCACGCAACTTTAAGTTCCCTTCGACCGTCTCCCATCTTCTTTGCCAAGCAGTCCGAAGAGCTGCCCATATTTCTGCCATGTAGTCGGTGTGAGGAAGAGCGAAACGCTGGTCCGGTCGCAGAGTCCTCGCGGATTCTTTGTCACCCTCATCGGCACGCTCATTCCCCGCAATTCCTACATGTCCAGGAACCCAGCAGAAGATAATCTCGACATCTGCCCAGCTCGCCAAAACCGTGGCGTCACGGATATCGCGAACCAGGGGATGAGGAGATTCAAATGCCCCGAGAGCACTCAGGGCGCCTTGTGAGTCGCTATAGATCACAATCTGGTCTCCGAACCGGGCACGTCGCGTAATCTCCCGTACCGAGTGGTGTATTGCCACCAGCTCAGATGGACCGGCCTCAGCCAGGTCCCTCTCCGAAATGAAAAAAGGTCTCGGTAGTCGTAGGGGCACCTGTCGGAGGAGATCCCTCCCCTCCTTGTACTGCTTCGGATCCCTTAGCCGTTTGAGGAGGACCTTGCATAGGGGCGGATTCGGGTTCGGTGCTTGGCGCCGAGCCCGGATTCCCCCCCATGGAAGGCCCTGCCGTCTGAGGCTGGGGTTCCTCAAGGACCATGTGTGTCACAGGAGGGGCCTCCAGTTGGCCATCCCCTCCCAAGACATCGCAGGTCCCGTTGGATATATTGTCACTAGTCTTGTATGGAGAGGCACAGCCCTTGACCCCGGCAAGGTTCAATATTCTTGCCAGCAGGTCTTTTGAGGAAAGCGACAGAAGGGGCCTGGCTTCCCTCTCGCCCTAAGGGGGTTTGCCCTACCGAGCCGCTTACACAAGAGGCGGGCGGCAGTGGGCTACCTTCTGGCTTTCTTGGCAGTCCCCTTGGAAAGAAAAGAGGGGACTGCCGCTGTAAAAGGGTAGGTGCCCAAAAGCACCTCCAGAGAAGGGGGTGAGGGGGAGTCCCCTGCACCCGTAAGCGAAGGAGAGGAGTAGGCCTCCTCTCCGGTTGAAGAAATATGGAGGGTCCCCTGCGCAAGCACAGTGGGAGACCTCTATCTTTTCTGTGGAGCTGCATGAGGGCGGCTCTGTCGTTCTTATAGGGGGAATTAAGGAGAGATGTTTTTTTTTTGCATCATTGGGCATGGTGACCCTCTTTGTTTTACGGGACGCAATTGCTCACCACCTCTTGCAGTAGCCCGCACTGAAAGAGGTGCTTACAGGCCCGGCAGAGCCAGGCGCCGCCATTTGGGACCACCCCTCCCGCCTGGTGGCCTGGCAGTCCTTCGGCATGGCGGCTCCACCTTGAACACGGCGTAAAAAAGATAGATTTTGAAGACGAGAGGAAAATGGATGTGAGGAAGGTATGGGTAGGGGTGAAGCAGGTTGTTAAAAACTTACCACCCCAGACCGGAGCTCAGGGGTTAGGGAACATTGTCCCCTCCCCCCTCAGCCCCAATCCGGGACGGTTGGCTGAGAAGAAGGTCAGCTTCTACCCTGTGAAATTAGAGGCTGACCAGAGAAATTTGTGGAAGAGGTTGTATGAAAAGCGACGAGGTAGGATAGGAATACAAGCTATCTGAAGGAAGGGAGAGAGACTAAGCTGTGGCCGGACGGGGCGCTGGATCCCGTCAGCACGGCGGCCAGGATGGCAAATCACCGCGCCCCTTACTGGGCGCATAGCTTGAAATAATTTATACGTTTCTTCTGTATCTTCCCTCCGTTTCTTTCTGTATTTGAACAACCATTTAATTTGTTTAGCTTAGAATTAAGCAAACCGAGGAGAACAAATAGGAACGTATTAAATAATTTCTGTATATGCCCGATACTGCAGAACGTTTGTAAATTTTTATAACTATTGTAATGTTTTATGAATAATGGCTACTAGGAAAGCGAGTGAACTGTGCCATCAACAAAGTTATTTATAATGAAATGAATATTCCTTGTAATATATAACTTCACTTTTGTAAATTTACATCATTTTGTTATTTCAGCTACATGAGTTTAACACCTGTTTATGGCAACAATAACTGCACAATTTTTTAATATTTTAATTTTTTTTCTTCAGATGTGAAGTTGGATGCGAACGAGATTGTATGGCTGGTCCGTGGTCTCCCTGGGGAATCTGTAGACCAAATGATTGTTCTTCGATCCCTTTTCCGACCACTCCAGGTAAGACTCGCCTTGAATCATTTCAGTATTTCAATGCCATGAATTTCTTTTCACCTATAAAAATTTAATAGAACCAAACCCACGATGGAGTGACTCTTTTGAAACTTTAGTAAAAGGTCAAAATCTGCATTAATTTCGAATGTTAATTTTCTTCCTTATAAACTTTATACGAATGCTAAAACTGAAATCAGCATTTTAAATATATTCCCCTAATCTGAGTGGATTTGAATTGACTTAAAGGGTTTCGTCGACGTGTTCGCAAAGTGAGCGTGACTCCAAGCTCAAATGGCACCGAATGCCCACCATTGGAAGAGCAAACGGAATGCATATCAGCTCAGTGCCATGAGTGGCTCATTGGGCCATGGTCCGAATGCTTTCTGGACAATCAGTCCCAAGTCTGTGGAAAAGGATACATTGAACGCAATCTCACATGTGTTGATATTGATGGGGTAAGTACATATCTATTAACAATTCTTTTTCATCATTCAGAGTGAAAGTTTCTTCTTAGAGGATGTAAGTGCGAGGTGATAATTAACATACCACAGGGATAGATAGATAGAGCTAGAGGAAAGTAAGAGGTGTAAGTGCAAGTCAGACTTAAATCTATGATCTATACTTAGTAGTAAAGAATATAATTCAAGTTTAGCCATTAACAAAACAGGTATTGGTAATAAAACAAGTCCATTTAAAACTTAAATTTATAAACATATAAATCGCCATAGTCGTTACAACACTAAATGCAGTCTCCATTCTTCTAATTCATTTCTATACAAAAAATATGCTCTTGAAATTCATGCACGTTCCTCTTCATTTGTCTGCTTTTTTTTTTAATCCTTCTCAACATTTATTGACTCACCTTTACCTGATTAGAAAGTCATGTCATTTGTGTTGTTTTGTTGGGTTGGGTTGTTTTTGTTTTTTGTTTAAATGCCCTTCTGGCGACTATCACCGAGGGCACAAGTCGTCTTAAATGAAATTTCAGCCTAGTTCTAGGCTATTTTAAAATTCACAAAAACTAAACCAAACAAACAAAATAAACCGAAAAACTAACAAAAAACAACAAAACAAAAGGAAGAAGTAAGAAGCACGCTCCGTCGTCGGCAGGAGGTCATCGTCTGGGTATAGACTGATTACTTCTAATGTGAAAAAATGCCAATTTTCTTCATAGAAGACTCAATACTTCTAATAGTTCTTCTTACCTAGGGGAGATTATACCTAAAACCTCACTAAATGACACCTCGTTGGAGACCTCATGTCAGTAAATTAACTGTACTAAATAAGTAGATGAAATCATTTTGCTTCTTTCATATTTTATCCCCCTTTTCTGCAGTGTAGCATAAAACTCCATTAATGGTTTTTGCCTGTTCTTTCGAATTTTAAATCTGGGGATATGTATCGTGTATTGATGCCAACACATTAAACTAAGTAAGATCCCCAAGTGTTATTAAGATAGAAGCTTTAAACTATAAGAGATAGGCAATCATATTTTATCGTTAGTTTCACACATGATACACCATGATACATACACCATGACATTTTAACCATGACATTTATTAAGTTATACAACGGACTCTAATATTAGGCCTCCCCCCATCCCATCTTTACCACCATTTACTTTTAACCAACGCCTCACACATCACCTGTTTAACGTTTCAATCAACATTTCATAATCTTTATCCATCTCGCCCATTAACATCAGACCATCAGTATAACTCACCCTAGAACCCACCAATTCCTTACCATTCCTTATAAATTTTAAAATTCTTCCTTTCACCCATACCCGTCTGTCTTTCAGCACTTATTTTATAAATATATTAAAATAACAAAGAAATATAAGACACTCTTGCCTCACGCGCACAGATATCAAGTCACTCAATCCAACTCTTTATCACCAAAACGCTTTCATTACTTCCAAACTTCAAATCTTTTTACTTCACCCAACAATTTATCACACAATGTAATCATATAAGCGGCAGCGACCATACCACTTCCCTATCGGCACAATAATAGA
Organism: Ceratothoa steindachneri; assembly: GCA_963969495.1. NCBI lineage: Eukaryota > Metazoa > Arthropoda > Malacostraca > Isopoda > Cymothoidae > Ceratothoa > Ceratothoa steindachneri. The sequence continues at coordinate 30,298,836 of OZ018321.1, read as the reverse complement.
CTTTAACAATATTCAAATGACCCGAAAGCACTTTCCGTCTATCTTGCTTGGTAAGCCATCTATCTCAATGCAAACACTTGACACACATCCACTCTATTCACTCTACACCCACCAAGCTCACCTACCATTCGCTTACATTTTACACGCCCTATCCGAATTTGTCTATTATTGTTTTTCAGTTCCTACATTTATATTAATCTCTTTTACTTTTATGTGACTCTCACACGTCTTACAGCATAACAACCAAACCCATTTCATAACATATTCATTATCAATATTTTTAGAATTTTAGTTACTATACTATCTATATTTCAGACTTTTCGCAGCACCAGCAAATCTTTGTTTTCTTATCGGTTCCTTACTGTGGTAAAAAAAATTTTTTTTTTATAGAGCCCATCTGGCAACTGCCCACTTGGGCATAAGTCGCCGAAAAACACGAGAGCCTAGAATTAGGCTACTTTAAAATAAAATTATGAAAAAATAACAATGATAAATATTGGAAAAACTTAACAATCAGGAAGCAATCTGCAGCAGCGGGGGAAGGTCCCCCTCACACCGGTGCAGGAGAGTGCAACCTACAAGAAAAAACAATAACAAACGAAAAAACAGAAAAGAACCTTAAATAAAGAAGAGAAGCCCAGCCTCCCCCCAAAAGTCAACAAGTCAATGTGCACGAATCTGTCCCGAGCACAAGGGAAAGGCGGTTGCGACCTCGCCCATCCCGGTACCGGGACAGCTATCGTGCGCGAAGATCACCCAGACTGGGACATTCGACAAGAATCTGCCGAACAGTCTGGAGGACGAAGGTCGTTGTAATAGGGCACAGACGAGCGCTCCATCAAATAGCGATGCGTCACACGAGTGTGCCCGATTCGGAGACGACAGAAAGCAACCTGAAGCCGCCGTGGCATTGGGGGATAGGTCCATGGGAACAGTCGCGGTGCAATGGCACGCAACTTTCAAGTTCGCTTCGACCGTCTCCCATCTTCTTTCCAAGCAGTCCGAAGAGCTGCCCGTATTCCTGCCATGTAGTCGGTGTGAGGAAGAGCGAAAGGCTGGTCCGGTTGCAGAGTCCTCGCGGACTCTTTGGCGCCCTCATCGGCGTGCTCATTCCCCGCAATTCTTACATGACCAGGAACCCAGCAGAAGATAATCTCGACATCTGCCCGGTTCGCCAAAACCGTGGCGTCACGGATATTGCGAACCAGGGGATGCGGAAATTCCAATAACCCGAGAGCACTCAGGGCGCTTTGTGAGTCGCTATAGATCACAATCCGGTCTCCGAACCGGGCACGTCGCGTAATCTCCCGTACCGAGTGGTGTATTGCCACCAGCTCGGCCGTGAAGACAGACGCAGCGCCTGGCAGAGCCCCACTGACTTCAAACAGAGGGGATACGACGTGGAAGCCAACCCCCTCTTGGGATTTGGAGCCATTCGTATACATTGGCATGGTTCCAGCGTGACACGAGGTGTGCTCCAAACAGGGCGAACGCATTACTCCCGGCGCCGTACAAGCTTTGGCAGCAGAGGCGTGGCCACAAATACACAAATTTCGTACCCTCCAGGGTAGCGTCCTAGGCAAAACCAGTGGAGCCACTGGCCCGATAGCGATATCTAGCTCTCGAAGGAGTTTCCTGGCTCTAAACCCAAAGGGCTTAGGATGTGACTGGCGTCTCTCGGCGTCATAGGCACCGTCGAGATCAGCTGCGGATGCAGTGAAAGCTGTTGGCGACTGAGGGAGGCGCCGTGCTCGTGCGTACAGGCGAGTGATGCACTGCACGTGGCGCAGAGCGAGTGGCATCTCCCCAGCATCGACCAACAGGCTCTCAATGGGGAAAGTGCGGAAGGCACCGGTCGCAAGGTGCAGGGTGGCTTGGTGGATCGAATCCACCTTTCACAATAAACGCTCGGCTGCGGATGCATAAAACTCGCATCCGTATTTGAGCTTCGAACGAACAAAGGATCGTTAAAAAAGTAGGGCAGTAGCCCTATCAGCGCCCCAAGCGCTGAACTTCAAGGAAATCAGAATATCCATGGCCCGGGTACAAGGGACCCTAAGGCTGCGAATATGAGCCTCCTAGGTGGGGCGTCGGTCGAATACAAGACCAAGGAAACGGTGCGACTCAACCACATCCAGGCGCACCCCATTAAGAAACAAATCTGGATCGGGGTGCAGTCGTGGATGGCGGCAGAAGTTCACCACCTTAGTCTTAACCAAAGAAAACCAAAACCTGTGTGCTTAGGCATAGCGAGAGACGCGGTTCAATACCTATTGGAGTCGACGCTCCAGAGTTGGCATTTGAGCCACGCCAAAAGAGATCGAAAGGTCGTCCACGTAGAGCGTAGCGAGAACATCTTCCGGCAGTACCAAGGTAATGCCGTTGATGCTCAGGGCAAAGATTGTGACACTGAGGACACTTCCCTGCGGGACACCCTCTTCCTGCTTCTTTGGGCAAGAGAGAGCTCCCCTCACCCATACGAGGAATCAAAGATCTCGCAAAAACTCAGATATAAAGACTGGGAGACGTCCCCTTGCACCCATCGTGTGGAGAGTCTCTATGATACCGTATCGCCATGCGGTGTTATAGGCCTTCTCCAGATCAAAAAAGACCGTGGCGTAGTGCTGTCTGGGGAGGAAAGCCTCGCAGACGGCATTTTCCAGTCGGAGCATAGCATCCGACGTAGAGTGGAACTTGCGGAAGCCGCACTGTGCAGAAGACAGATGGCCTCCGTTGTCTATGAAAAAGGCTAATCTAACATTTACCAATTTCTCCATCAACTTGCACACGCAAGAGTTTAGAGAGATTGGGCGGAAACTGTTCGGAGTAGAGTGATCTCTCCTCGGCTTGCGAAAGGCGAGCACAGTAGCGTGGCGCCAGGACTCTGCGAGAAGACCCTCTACCCAGATCCTGTTGAACAAATCTAACAGAAAGGCAATGCTTCGCTCACCCAGGTGTCGAAGCATGGCATACGGGACATCGTCCAGAACATGGGCGGTGTCCGCGCACAAAGCAGAAGCGGAGCGCAACTCGCTCCCAGTAATCCTGTCGTTGAAGGGTCTTCCACCTCTCGAGGTAAAGTCCAGCCATCGCCCTTCCGCGAAATGACGACGTGCATTGAATCCTGGGGGAGCAGCATCCCGGCTAGAGAATGCGGAAAAAGCGGTCACGAAGGATTCCGCCACGGACGCGGGGTCCGAGATTGTGGTCCAAATCTCCTGGAGGACGAAAGGGCGGTCCTGCCACAACTTTCCTCGAATCCTTTTAAATCGCATCCACACCTCAGCTAAAGGGGTCTTCCCGTTAAGTGAAGACACGTATGCTCGCCTAGAAAAGCGGAAGGCGTACTTCGAAATATACCGGAACCTAGCCCTAGCACGACAGAATTCAGCGACAGTGAAATCGCTCAAGCGGCGCTTATAGCGCATGTAGGCATAACGCTTCTGTTTGAGGGCCGTCTTACACTCGGCCGACCACCATGGGAGTGGTCGGCATGCAAAATGGCCAGACGTCCTAGGAATAGTAGTCAGGCCCGCGGTGATGAGGTTGCCAAAGAAGAACTCAACGGCCTCATCTACCGACCTAAACTCCTCGACTGAGATAGAAAATTAAGTCATTTCAGTCATTTCCTGAAATGCAGGCCACCGCACCGGCGCCAAGCAACACAGAGGTGGGCCCTCAGGCGGCAGTTGCACTGAAAATAATATTTGAATGGGAAAGTGATTACTACACTGGAGGTCATCGACCAACCTCAAATGAAATCACGCTGTGCATCCGAAGAGCACAAAGATAGGTTAAGACAAGAAAATGAAGCGGTTCTCGGACAGTGATGCGTAAAATCATCCACGTTTAGGACCCCCATCTCAAGCTCTTCGATCAGATCGGCAAGGACTTGTCCCCTGGGATTTATGGAGTAATCTCCCTAGAGAAAATGCCTGCCGTTCAGATCTCCAAGCAAGAGATAGGGCCTCGGCAACCGTGCCACGACGCAGCAGAAGTCCCCGGCATCGAAGTCAGGTGACGGTGAAATGTACGCAGAAATGATAGTATTCCTCCTATCCAGGTGCAGCTGCATAGCCACTGCCTGAAAGTAGGTATCTAAAGAGAAAGGAAAAACGGAGACATCATGCCGGGTGTAAACCGCGCATCCCCCAGCCCGGTAATCCCGTGGTGGTGGGGTCGCAAGACCCCTATACCCCAGAAGGGCAGACAGGGGGCACGCACCTAGCAGGGTCTCCTGCAAAAAGATAGCTAACGGGTAACGGGACGGGACGAGCCTCCGCAGCTGCTCTCAGTTGGCCTGGAGTCCACGGCAATTTCATTGAAGAAATATGCCTCCCAGGCCTAGCTAGGAAGAGAAGTGGGGGCCCTCCTCGAACTGAAGACCCTCACAGGAATGGCCGGACGCTTCCCGGGAGCAGAACCCCGGGCGCTGTTGGCTACACAAAGCGCTGAAGGCGCTGTTGCCTTCGAGGACTTATTGGGGGAGGTTGGGCTCGCTATGCGGGTCTTTTCATCCCTCCGCCTCGAAACCTTAGGTGGGCGTTGCGGCTTCGGAGGCGGGGTCCCTCTTTTCGAGGATCCACCGTCTCCGAGCCACCCGCTCCACTTTAGGGCGTGGGCGAAGGAGCCGAAGCTCCTTTGTTGCTGTCCTCCTTCTGGTGGACAGCTTTATGACCCCATGAAGTTGGCCTAGCGAACATCTTCAGGGGTGTTGCCTCCTGTGAGTCTAACGACTCGGTGGAGGCGCGTGGCCGTTTCGCCTTGCGGGAAACGGTGACACTGGGGGAAGAGGGGGGAGCCCTGGTTTTAGCCGGGGTTGGGTATGAACCCTTTTTTGCCGCCAGCTTTACCAGGGGAGCACCCGGGTTGGGTAGAGCCCGCAGAAGGGCTCCGAATGGGCGCGGAAACAACGGTGATGGTTGGCCTGGATAGGCCAGGAGCAGAGGGTGGCTTTCTTACTACTGAGGCATATGATGTCTCAGGCAGATCCGGGCGCGCCAGGACCAAGTCCTTAGCATCGCGAAATGAGATTCTATCCTGGGCCTGAACGGCCAGTATTTCTTTCTCAAGGAGATATGCACCATATTGCTTCGAAGAAGCAGGGGGCCGCTCTCCTCAATTGACACACTTGGCCACACAGGATTTGGATTTATCGTGTGCGACCTTGAAGGAATTTACACAGACTTCGGGTGACCCGAAATTTGCACGTCTACATGAGCGATTTGTATGGCCGAAGCGGTAACAGTAATAGCACCGCCACGGCAGTAGCACGAATGCCTTCACGCGGTAGCGGTACCAATCAGGCCGCACCGAATCAGGGAGCTTGTCACAGTCGAACGGAATGAAGAGTGTAGGGGTGGGTCTCGCGGCCCCTCCCTGTTTTCTCATCTCACGTTCGACCTTGACCGCCCCATGGTCGGCCAGCTCTAGTTGATGTTCTCTATGTAGTATTCAACGAGTTCCCTCGCATAAACTACTCCTTTCACAAAGTTCATGGTAGAGTGCGGCATCACACTCACCGGGGTGCCATGAAGTGTCCGAAGAGCACTTATCTTGGCTGCCTCGGCGGGATTCGCCGCATTCGCCAGAAGGCTCCCGTCCGAGAAACGGGTCATGTTGCCCGTGGCCAACATGCCATCAGTGGAGCAAATGGCGAGGAAGCGCTTAAAGCCAGCAGGCTCAAAAACGCCAGGTAACCTCTAAATCAGGGGCCCCGATGTCATCGAAGCTCCGCCCTGTGTGCTTTTGGTCTTAGTCAGGGGCTCCACAACCCGGGGGGCAGACGGGCCGAATGTGCCGATCTTAGCTTGGTCGCTTGCCAAAGTGGCAGCACACCCATCCGTCAACGCAGCCCCCGCGGATGGTTGTTTTTTTTTTTTTTTTGATTAAAGGCTATCTGGCGACTGCCGACTTAGGCATAAGTTACCGTAAACAAACAGCCTAGTTCTAGGCTACTTTAAAAAATTGAACAGGAAACAATAAAAAGAAATAACAATAACAATAACAAAGCATAAACAAAAACAATAACAAAAACAACAACAACAACAACAACAATTAAACCGGGTTAAATGAAAGGGAGAAGGCCGGCCTCCCCCAAAAAGTCAATAAGTCCACCAGTCAAAGTACACGCACTCGTCCCGAGTACAAGGGACAGGTGGTAGCGACCCCGCCCATCCCGGTACCGGGACAGGTGTCGTGCGCGAAGATCACCCAGACTGGGACATTCGACAAGAATGTGCCGAACAGTCTGGGAGACGAAGCAGTCGTTGCAATAGGGTGTAGGCGAGCGCTCCATCAAATAGCGATGCGTCACACGAGTGTGCCCGATTCGGAGACGACAGAAAGCAACCTGAACCCGTCCGCGGCATTGAGGGATAGGTCCATGGGAACAGTCGTGGTGCAATGGCACGCAACTTTTAAGTTCGCTTCGACCGTCTCCCATCTTCTTTGCCAAGCAGTCCAAAGAGCTGCCCGTATTCCTGCCATGTAGTCGGTGTGAGGAAGAGCGAAAGGCTGGTCCGGTCGCAGAGTCCTCACGGACTCTTTGGCGACCTCATTGGCGTGCTCATTCCCCGCAATTCCTACATGTCCTGAAACCCAGCAGAAGATAATCTCGACATCTGCCCGGCTCGCCAAAACCGTGGCGTCACGGATATCGCGAACCAGGGGATGCGGAAATTCCAATAACCCGAGAGCACTCAGGGCGCTTTGTGAGTCGCTATAGATCACAATCCGGTCTCCGAACCGGGCACGTCGCGTAATCTCCCGTACCGAGTGGTGTATTGCCACCAGCTCGGCCGTGAAGACAGACGCAGCGCCTGGCAGAGCCCCACTGACTTCAAACAGAGGGGATACGACGTGGAAGCCAACCCCCTCTTGGGATTTGGAGCCATTCGTATACATTGGCATGGTTCCAGCGTGACACGAGGTGTGCTCCAAACAGGGCGAACGCATTACTCCCGGCGCCGTACAAGCTTTGGCAGCAGAGGCGTGGCGACAAATACACAAATTTCGTACCCCCCAGGGTAGCGTCCTAGGCAGAACCAGTGGAGCCACTGGCCCGATAGCGATATCTAGCTCTCGAAGGAGTTTCCTGGCTCTAAACCCAAAGGGCTTAGGATGTGACTGGCGTCTCTCGGCGTCATAGGCACCGTCGAGATCAGCTGCGGATGCAGTGAAAGCTGTTGGCGACTGAGGGAGGCACCGTGCTCGCACGTACAGGCGAGTGATGCACTGCACGCGGCGCAGAGCGAGTGGCATCTCCCCAGCATCGACCAACAGGCTCTCAATGGGGAAAGTGCGGAAGGCACCGGTCGCAAGGTGGAGGGTGGCTTGGTGGATCAAATCCACCTTTTACAATAAACGCACTGCTGCGGATGCATAAAACTCGCATCCTATTTGAGCTTCGAACGAACAAAGGATCGTTAAAAAAGTAGAGCAGTAGCCCTATCAGCGCCCCAGGCGCTGAACTTCAAGGAAATCAGAATATCCATGGCCCGGATACAAGGGACCCTAAGGCTGCGAATATGAGCCTCCTAGGTGAGGCGTCGGTCGAATACAAGACCAAGGAAACGGTGCGACTCAACCACATCCAGGCGCACCCCATTAAGAAACAAATCTGGATCGAGGTGCAGTCGTGGATGGCGGCAGAAGTACACCACCTTAGTCTTAACCAAAGAAAACCGAAACCTGTGCGCTTCGGCATAGCGAGAGACGTGGTTCAATACCTATTGGAGTCGACGCTCTAGAGTTAGCATCTAAGCCGCGCCAAAAGAGATCGAAAGGTCGTCCACGTAGAGCGTAGCGAGAACATCTTCCGGCAGTACCGAGGTAATGCCGTTGATGCTAAAGGGCAAAGATTGTGACACTGAGGACTCTTCCCTGCGGGACACCCTCTTCCTGCTTCTTTGGGCAAGAGAGAGCTCCCCCCACCCGTACGAGGAATCGACGATCTCGCAAAAATTCAGATATAAAGACTGGGAGACGTCCCCTTGCACCCATCGTGTGGAGAGTCTCTATGATACCGTATCGCCATGCGGTGTCATAGGCCTTCTCCAGATCAAAAAAGACCGTGGCGTAGTGCTGTCTGGGAAGGAAAGCTTCGCAGACGGCATTTTCGAGTTGGAGCATAGCATCCGACGTGGAGTGGAACTTGCGGAAGCCACACTGTGCAGAAGACAGATTGCCTCCGTTTTCCATGAAAAGGGCTAATCTAACATTTACCAATTTCTCCATCAACTTGCACACGCAAGAGGTTAGAGAGATTGGGCGGAAACTGGTCGGAGTAGAGTGATCTCTCCTCGGCTTGCGAAAGGCGAGCACAGTAGCGTGGCGCCAGGACTCTGCGAGAAGACCCTCTACCCAGATCCTGTTGAACAAATCTAACAGAAAGGCAATGCTTCGCTCACCCAGGTGTCGAAGCATGGCATACGGGACATCGTCCAGACCATGGGCGGTGTCCGCGCACAAAGCAGAAGCGGAGCGCAACTCGCTCCCAGTAATCCTGTCGTTGAAGGGTCTTCCACCTCTCGAGGTAAAGTCCAGCCATCGCCCTTCCGCGAAATGACGACGTGCATTGAATCCTGGGGAAGCAGCATCCCGGCTAGAGAATGCGGAAAAAGCGGTCGCGAAGGATTCCACCACAGACGCGGGGTCCGAGATTGTGGTCCAAATCTCCTGGAGGACGAAAGGGCGGTCCTGCCACAATTTTCCTCGAATCCTTTTAAATCGCTTCCACACCTCAGCTAAAGGGGTCTTCCCGTTAAGTGAAGACACGTATGCCCGCCTAGAAAAGCGGCGGGCGTGCTTCGAAATATACCGGAACCTAGCCCTAGCCCGACAGAATTCAGCGACAGTGAAATCGCTCAGGCGGCGCTTATAGCGCATGTAGGCATAACGCTTCTGTTTGAGTGCCGTCTTACAATCGGCCGACCACCATGGGAGTGGTCGGCATGCAAAATAGCCAGACGTCCTAGGAATAGTAGTCAGGCCCGCGGTGATGAGGTTGCCAAAGAAGAACTCAACGGCCTCATCTACCGACCTAAACTCCTCGACTGAGATAGAAAATTAAGTCATTTCAGTCATTTCCTGAAATGCAGGCCACCGAGGTGGGCTCTCAGGCGGCAGTTGAGGTTGGTCATCGACCAACCTCAAATCAAATCACGCTGTGCTTTCGAAGAGCACATAGATAGTTTAAGGCAAGAAAATGATGTGGTTCTCGGACAGTGATGCGTAAAATCATCCACGTTTAGGACCCCCATCTCAAGCTCTTCGATCAGATCGGCAAGGACTTGTCCCCTGGGATTTATGTAGTAATCTCCCTAGAGAAAATGCCTGCCGTTCAGATCTCCAAGCAAGAGATAGGGCCTCGGCAACCGTGCCACGACGCAGCAGAAGTCCCCGGCATCGAAGTCAGGTGACGGTGAAATGTACGCAGAAATGATAGTATTCCTCCTATCCAGGTGCAGCTGCACAGCCACTGCCTGAAAGGAGGTATCTAAAGAGAAAGGAAGAACGGAGACATCATGCCGGGTGTAAACTGCGCATCCCCCAGCCCGGAAATCCCGCGGTGGTGGGGTCGCAAGACCCTTATACCCCAGAAGGGCAGACAGAGGGCACGCGCCTAGCATGGTCTCCTGCAAAAAGATAGCTAACGGGTAATGGGACGGGACGAGCCTCCGCAGCTGCTCTCAGTTGGCTTGGAGTCCATGGCAATTTCATTGAAGAAATATGCCCTCCAGGCCTAGCTAGGAAGAGAAGCGAGGGCCCTCCTCAAACTGAAGACCCTCACAGGAATGGCCGTACGCTTCCCGGGGGCAGAACCCCGGGCGCTGTTGGCTACACAAAGCGCTGAAGGCGCTGTCGCCTTTGAGGACTTATTGGGAGAGGTTGGGCTCACTATGCGAGTCTTTTTATCCCTCCGCCTCGAAACCTTAGGTGGGCGTTGTGGCTTCGGAGGCGGGGGGACCTCTTTTCGAGGATCCACCGTCTCCGAGCCACCCGCTCCACTTTAGGGCGTGGGCGAAGGAGCCGAAGCTCCTTTGTTGCTGTCCTCCTTCCGAGGGACAGCTTTAGGACCCCATGAAGATGGCCTAGCGAACATCTTCAGGGGGTTGCCTCCTGTGAGTCTAACGACTCGGTGGAGGCGCGTAGCCGTTTCGACCTTACGGGAAACGGTCACGCTGGGGGAAGAGGGGGGAGCACTGGTTTTACCGGGGTTGGGTATGAACCCTTTTTGCCGCCAGCTTTACCCGGGGAGCGCCCAGGTTGGGTAGAGCTCGCAGAAGGGCCCTGAATGGGCGCGGAAACAACCGTGCTCGTTGGCCTGGATGGGCCAGGAGCAGAGGGTGCCTTTCTAACTATTGAGGCATATGACGTCCCAGGCAGAGGAGAGGAAAAGGGATGTGAGGAAGGTATGGGTGGGGGTGAAGCAGGTTGTTAAAAAAACCCATCCCCAACCGGAGCTGAGGGGTTAGGAAACAATGTCCCCTCCCCCCTCAGCCCCGATCCGGTGTGGTTGGCTTGAGAAGAAGGTCAGCATTCTACCCTGTGAAATTAGAGGCTGACCAGAGAAAGTTGTGGGAGAGGTTGTATGAAAAGCGACGAGGTAGGGGAGAAATCGGGTAATCTGAAGGAAGGAAGAGAGGCTAAGCTGGGGCCGGACGGAGCGCTGTATCCTGTCAGCACGGCGGCCAGGATGGCAAATCGCCGCGCCCCTCACGGGGCCCCGCGGATGGAGAGTAGCCCCGAGTCTTCTTTGTCTTTTTGGTGTTAGTCTTTTTCTTTTTTGGAGAGGTGGGCGGGGAATGAACCCGCTTCTCACCTTCACCGGCAGAAGCCCCTAAGCCAGATGGACCGGCCTCAGCCAGGTCCTTCCCTGAAATGGAGATGCTCCTGGTGGTCGCAGGGGCACCGGTCGGAGGAGATCCCTCCCCTCCTTTTACTGCCTCGGAAACCCTAACCGTTTGAGGAGGACCTTGCATAGGGGCGGAATTGGGTTCGGGGTTTGGCGCCGAGCCCGGATTTCCCCCCATGGAAGGCCCTATTCTCTGAGGCTGGGTTTCCTCAAGGACCATGTCTATCACAGAAGGGGCCTCCAGTTGGCCATCCACTCCCAGGACATCGCAGGTCCCCTTGGCAGTGTCGCCAGTCTTATGTGGGGAGGCCCAGGCCTTGACCCCGGCAAGGTTTAAAATTCTTGCCAGCAGGTCTTTTGAGGGAAGCGACCGAAGGGGCCTGGCTTCCCTCTCCCCATCAAGGGGGTTTGCCCTAATTGAGTGGTTTTTATTTTATCTCGGAAATTCATGAAGCATAAAAAATCAGTTTTATTTTTAATTCGAGATTCCTAGAATTAGGTCAATGGGAAAATCGAATTTAAAATTGCCCTCCGATGAGGCAATTTTGAAAATTCGTGAAGAATATTTAAATTTTTGCCAAACAAATAGAATACATATGGGTAATAATGATAGTAAAACATTTGTATGCTTATATTTTATAATGAAAATATCGATGACTAATCATAACACTTTGACAGAGAAATGTGTCGGTCTAGTGGAAAGTAAACATGAAATCATAATAAAGGATATTCCGGTACCGCAATATTCGAATCAAAAGAGATAGAAATTATTTTCCATGTTATCAAACATCACTGTTATCGCGGGAATAGTTTGAAGAAACTTTAGAAGTTTATTTGAAGTGAGTTTACTAGCAGATAATGTAGAAAGGTATTCATTACGTTCTGCCACTGTTAATTATCCTTCCCCATTTGCCTATTAGCTAAAGAAGACGAATGCTGGTTAGAATGATTAAAAAAAAATAGCTGATGGAAATAATTCATGTTTTCAAAGACTATAACATTTCAATTTGATTAAATATTAAAATTAAATTAAGAATCGCAATTTTCATCTACCAAATTAATAATGAAGTTTAAGTAATCTTCATCCATATACAGGGTGAGGACGGTATACGTTCGCGTAATGAGTGTCTCAGGAAAAAATTTAACAGGTTTTATTTTTTGAGAGAATTTCGTTAAATTTGGGTCAGTTTGCTTCATGGTAAGTTCTGTCGATCTCACTTGATGAACCCGCTTGTGGCCTCGATGACATCCTCCAGGATTCCTCAGAACCGGCCACAGACAGGTCTTCGTCACTATCTTCCCCTTGAGGCCCCTAAAGGCCCTGGTAATGTTAGCACTGTGCTCGTCCTTCGTTTTGCAGCTAGATATTTTGTCTCTTAACCGCACCCCACACAAAAAAGTGGAGAGGGTTGCAGTCAGGCAAGTTAGGATTAAATTATTCGACAAACAGGCCTGGGTCTAACGGCTGGTGTGGTAGAGCGCAGAATCTTTCTGCCACGCTTAAGGTCTCCCTGTAGCTACCCCGTCTATCCAGGTCTTCCCCACTTCGCTCAGAACACGTATGTTGTCGTCAGTGTTCAGCCTGAGGATCCCAGGGAAGAAGTGGTGTGGTATTATATCACCTTCACTGTTGACCACTCTGAAGATCATGATTATCGATGTAAATTTCATCTGCCTTTCCCTCGGCATGTTTTGGGGTGCAACAGCGAGCCGGCAGTTGTTCTGTGAGTTGATCTCCTGGTCTTGGTAAAAATTCTCCTCGTCGAAGAAGAACCACAGCATGTTTGGCTCTAAAAAGTTTTTCTTCTCGGTGTGTTTGAGTCTCTTTTCTTGCATCGCCTTCGACAGAGATTTTCCCTTTCTCATCTTTTATGAAACGTAGCCAATATCTTCATGCACCACCAGCTTAATGGGCTTTACGTCCACACTTTTCTCCCTTGCATTGGCACGAATCGACTTTCTGGGATCAATATTGATTATCTCTTTGATTTCTGCAACGAATTGCCGCGTTCGAATGGCGTAAGATCATCTACCATTGGTTTCTCTCTCTGCTGTCGCCTCGTATCTGAATCCTAAATCTTGTAGCTGCTTTCTGACCTTTTCCACCCTCCTTTCTGCTGACAGTGAGGAAATTTTAAATCTCAGTGTTTGTTCTTTCGTCGCGGATTCCAAGGAGGACTCCATGCATTTTCCACAAATTGGGGGGTTCTTAATTTTCCATATTCAATTATTCTGCATAAAATAAAACAAAAATGGTTATCAATTTAAAAAAGCAAATACCGAACAAGAAATTTAAAAAAATATGCGTAAAATTAGAAGTTGAAAATTGCGAAGGAATATCGTCCGCACCCTGTAGTTGTTATAAAAACATAAGAAGACTACTGCATTTTCTATTCAGTTTTCAAAGGCGTTATTTAATCATAGCCAAAATTTCTATACTCATTATAGTGGCATTTTCTAGATATGTAATAATAGGGAATTTAATTCAGCGGCATCACCTTCTTTAAACGGGTGCGCTCAAATTTGGATATAATGGACAACTTGCAGCTGACACAAATGTGGTACTACTCTTAATTTTCTAGTAAAATGAGAGTGATTTATAATTCCTAGAAGAATTCAAGCATCTTTATTTTGCCAGTGACATTCACTTATTTAGTTCAAGATCTGACGCGTGTAAATAACAGAAGATACTTGTATAAAATCCCATTACAAAAAAATAGAAAAAAAATGGACCGAAATCTTGACAATTCCGAATAAATTCCAAGTGATTTCATATATCCCAGCGCTTGAGTTGCAATGCTATTTATGCTTGGAAGCTGTCATTTTTTATAGAGGCAATTCATATACCAATTATTTCATCTGCTTTTTATGCATACTTATGTAATCTGTAGAAAATAGCCTTAAAAATCGATCGAAGTTATTTTTAAAAATATAAGTTTCCCTGAAAATGATAGATACTCCTACAGTAGAATAATGTAACCGATTGACAGCAACATTTTAAAACCAAGGCCTCGTGACCAAAAAGTAGCGTGCTCCCACTTATTCTGATTTATGACCTTACGACCTTCAAAACATTCAATAATTCTCTGACTAACCTTGGGAGGAACTTAGCAATTTTACCATTCGGCCAAAGAGATATGATGTTATTGCCAAAACAAAATAATTCCCGTGCTAACCTTGGAAGGACTTTGGCAATTATATTATTAAAAAGAGAATGTAAAGCAACATAAGGGTTTCAAAATTTGTTAGAATGGTCCGAATAGTTATGATGTTATTGCCAAAACAAAATAATTTCCGGGATAACCTTAGGGGGACCATGCCTATCAAGTAAAAATCATGACTCCTTATCAACACTGTAATCCTCATAATGTTTACCCTTATAGAGTGCTTTCTAGTTTTAGCAAACTTCTTATATTGTTTTTTCTAATCTTTATGTACTTATAAGAGTGAAATGACATATTTTTATTTGCTTTGTCTGTTAGTTATCGAACTCTTCGGTGTTTCAGTATACACTTACTTTAACATTTTAAGGCAATCTTTCGAGAACTGCTTTTTATTGAACCTTTGTAATTTTTAGGTTCGTTATCTCCTCACCAACAACTTGAAGCTATGGTAAACTGCATTAATATAAACTGTACCATAGCTAACTAGTTGGTTTAACATTAGCACAATACAGCAGTGTTTCTGCCATGTTTGAACTTAATACAAAGTCCTATGAAAGTTATTTCTGCCTACTTAGGCTGTGAGTTGTACTTTCTAATTGCATTGCATGGAAATGGCCTAATATAAGATAATCCCGGAAATGTGGAAGTTCATAATGATATACTATACCAGAGTTGTAGCAATCGTAACCCTACGTCAACAGAAGATTATACACGTTCAATCAAGTCACGTTCAATTATATTTGTGTTATCGTCGTTTTTACTGCACAAAATCGTGAAATTCCTAATGAAGGCTCGACTGCTACTTTACATACGGTGCAATAAGGTTAATCTTATTAGAATTTCCCCATTCGGGTCCTTTTATTCCCAAACACAGGACAAAAAAATATAATTAAGCAGAAACTAAGGAGTTTACAAATGTATGTCAGAGAGAAAAAGGGAAGGAAAGATCGACAGTGGCAGAATCACATAAGCAGATTCTATGGCACTTAATTTCACCATACATCTCGATAGAAGCGGCTTAATTCATCATAATTTATTCCTTACGTAATAATAATAATAAAATTCCATAACGAGGCAATTTACTGGGAGGTTGTGACAAAACAAATTTTCCCTAGAACGTTAATGGCAAGAAAATAATAACGAATGAATAAGGAATCATTCAAATATCCTGAGAGAAAACCTTAAAATATATCTGAAAGCAGCATGTGATGGTAATCGATTAATCCTTCAGTTATTCAAAATGCATTTCACTAGGCTCAATCATCATTACCTCATAAATATTTATAGATAGCCACAAATGAAGTAGTGGGTTGCTCAGCAGCGAATACCTATGCAAAAGTCCGGTCGAGGTTGAAATGTAGTTGCTCCGGACCACTTACAACTAAATTATTTGGGGGTCTTCGGGGTTTCTTCTGAGTCCTAGTTGATGGTAACCTTCCTCGAAAATGGGTACTTGATTATAAAATTACCAGGCAATGGCTTCGGCATTGTCTGGTTAAACTTTTATGAATTTTCTGAACTTCGCCAATTATAATAATTTTAAAAAGGAATTCTAAACTAAATTTCCCCACTTTCAAAATATCACGTTGCTAAAATATAGAGTTATAGAAGATATATGAAAATACCTTTTCTGAACTTCACCATTGGTAATTTTGGGAGTTTTAAAAAATTCACAAAATTTCGATACTTATATTTATTTCTGAACTTCACCATTTTGTTTTTTGATATTATAAAAGAATTATTAGAAATAACTTTAATAAAAAAACATAAGTCATAACCAAATTAAGATGAAATTATTATTCAAATACTCAAAAAAATCCCCTTCTTAAATTATAGAGATGATAATGAAAATAATAAGTTAGCAAAGAATATCTACCATTGCAACGGAAGATGAATTGATTAGTTTATTAGAGGGAGCGGATTAATTTGTTATTAAGACTTTTCTGTCCTTTCATAAGCAATTCATTGGTTAAAGGATGATATAGCCCATAATGTTAGTTGTATGCAATCTACGAGGCAAGTGTCCCATTAAATATCTTGGAGTTCTCCTGGAATTGTGGAAACAAGTTACGCTAATTCTCTTTATGGATACAAAGCTAAATTCATCAGAATACCGAGTTTGCTTTAATGAGGTGCGATGTCTGCGGGCTTAGATGGAGCGACAAAATATTTAGCCGTAATTAAGAACGCCCAGAAAGGGGGTGTTTGAATTAGCAGTCCGCCGTAATAATCAAAACAATGAAAAACAGATTCTTTTAGTCACATGCATATGTAAGCGAAGAGGCCATAAAGCGAATTTCTCCTCACCCATCATTTATGAATGGATAGTTACATGAACATTCCTTGAAAATTAATTCAGTTTTAATATTTTATCGAAAGGACGATGGCAAGAGCACTTACATAAGATTATAAAGAGAGATTCATATATGAAGTGGAGAATTTACAAGGGTGAAGTGTGACAGAGCGAAACATCTTGCATAGCTAGAAAAGGAAAGTATTTTGGACGTAAATGTCCAGTAAAGTGCTCACATTCTCTCTATGTACCCGTTCAAATATGATGGGTTAGTTCCAAGAATTAAATCAGATAAAATAAATCTATCATTTCGGAACGTA
The DNA here is from genome assembly GCA_963969495.1 of Ceratothoa steindachneri. Taxonomy (NCBI): domain Eukaryota; kingdom Metazoa; phylum Arthropoda; class Malacostraca; order Isopoda; family Cymothoidae; genus Ceratothoa; species Ceratothoa steindachneri. The sequence continues at coordinate 30,282,201 of OZ018321.1, read as the reverse complement.
AGAGAATATTGCATATTCATAATAGACACATTCGTCTTGATTAGACCCTACAATGTTAAAACAGAAACAAAAACCCGTCCAATTTACGAATTTCTTCAACATGTACTTCATAAATCCCAAGATTGTCGTTTTGGTATTCGTACTAACAGTGATTGACCTCGTCTGATATCTATTTAGGTAGTAGTCCACCTTTTTATGAGGGGATCCTAGCTCACTCCTTGTAAGATGAGACTTTATTACTGTTTTTTTTTTAAACTAAACAATGAGAGAAGTTTGAATGTTTTCGTACCACTCGCAACGAGCCCAATTGAGGTTTAGTCAGTTGAACAACGAGGCAGATATGTACAACCTCAGCCAAACACTTTTGCCCACCTCGGAAGTTTTAGGGAATTAGATAAATGCTGGGTGCAAAGTTTTTATTTGCATATTTATATGAATATAACAGTGAAATAAGTGGGAATAAATAACTATAAGTTATATATGCCAAAAAAACAAGAAGAATTAACAAGATAGAAATTTACCAAAACATGTAACATCAGCAACATATAACAGATAAATACATGTAGTTGACACCAAAATAATACACGAAGCTCAGGAGCGTGTCAAAAGTCCTTTGGCAGAGACGAGAGCATTTATTCTTCGAGGCCTTGCTCTCCACGAGGATGTGACACCTGAGGAATGTGATGCTAGACCACTCCTCGGTGATGACTGCCTCGTGTTGTTCATTGTAGGCTGCTTGGCAGCGTTTTACGGCCTTTTTTAGGTCCTCACAAATGTTTTTCAGTGGATTCATATTCGGAGACAGATGTAGACAGTACACCATTGAGATATTATTGTCTCTGAACTACTGTATAGTAAACGCAGACTTGTGACATAGGGCAATGTCCACTCCGGAGAGGTCTCTGGCCATCAGAAACGGTGAGTTAACCCACCCATGAACTTAAACTGCAGCCCAGTACCATTACAAAGCGGCCACCATGCTTTATTGTTTGTACTATGCACTCTCGATTCCACCGCTTTCCTGAACTCTTGCGGACTGTAACGTTGGCTGGGGTCGAGAACAATTGGAAGGTAGACTGTTTGGACCACATTAAACACCCTCACTGATATAAGGTCTAGTTCCGGTGAGCACGTAACCAAGCCAGTCAACGTTGCTTTTGCTGAAGGTTGACAGCGGCTTCTGGCGGCCTTTTAATGAATTCAGGACTTGAACAATCCGTCTGCGACGGATTGTTCTGTTGGATGCATTAAGCTTTCCACCCTCTGTGCATTCTTGTTGCAACTGGACTGCATTTTCTTACAATCCCGAAGCCTCATACGACGCAGATACCTATCGTCAGGTTGCGTAGTGGCCATGGGTCATTCAGAACAGGGTCGGTCTTAGATGTCCCTGCTTTCTCGAATTGTCTTCAAACACTTCTGGGGTCGATTTATCGACAACTGGGACCTGCCTATTGCAACGTGCGTATCATACTTCCTTCCTTACATGTTTTCAGCATTATCATATTATTATAAAATCCTGTCGACATTACATATAACAATAAAAAATATGATGTCTTATATGAAGACAGTTTGACTGAACATATCGCAAAGGACCCCAGGATTTCTTACATTTCAACATTATCACCATCTTAGATATTTAAAAACAAGTCATTAGGAAGCATTAACTTTTATTTTGCCTTCCAGATGTATTGAACACATTAATGCAACACTACACCAACATATTCAGACATACCTAAGGAATAAGAAACGCCAGATGTCCGAAAATTTAGAGCCGCGACTCTACATTTTTTAAATAGCTGAGCCTCGTATAAGATTCCGCTTAGGTACTTTGGATTTGAATGAGAATCTCCTTATCAGTACATAATTGACATAATCCTCACCTTCCATACAATTCCAAAGCATGGAAATGAGTTTTGGCTTGGCGCTTCTGGGATCAAGTGACATCACAATGTTAAGAAAGTAATGCGTTGCCTAATGGTTGACCGTGTGAAAAATATTTGAACGAACAAATATCATTTCAATAAAGTTAGTAATATCAATTATTATTTTCAGATACGGCTATATATTGTTTTTAATTTCATGATTAGTGTGAGACTACACTTGCTACAAAAGGTATTCATACCCCTAACTTAAAGCAAAGTTTTAGCCTTATTTCACGAGCTGTTTATTGTAGGGTAAGGAGTTTGAAGACAGGGATGAATATAATAATAGACGCGGACTCAAAATTTACACAACTAATAGACAAATAAAGGAATAATAACGTTTTTACGAAAAGTGGAATCCAAAAGTATTATTCATACCTTATATGTACAATTTGATACCTAAGATTCAATAGTATATATTATATATATATATGTATATATACTTGTAATTGATTTGTTCCTTGGGAATCTGATATGTAGCAAAAATATGAAGACTCAGGTGATTACACTAATCATTTATTGGCCGGACGTTTCGGACCTTTACTAGGAACATTAATTGATAACAGTTAAAAGAATGCACTAAATAATGGCTAAAAAAATGGATGAAGGCAAGTTAAAATAATAAAATTGACAATTATTAAAATTAAAGTAAAAACACTAATAACAATATATAAAATTAAATAATACTACCCAATGTGATTTTAAAAAATAATAGAAAGTGAAATTATAACATAAACTGACTTGAATATCACATATTAAAAGTTACTGGAGTAAACAAAAAAATAACCTATTATATTAAATTGTAAAAAACAACAAAAAACCCGAAAACAAATCAGAATGAACAAAGTGACTAACCTTTATCGTGGGAGTTGAGAAATCAACTAACTAAACATATAAAACTACTAACGAAATTTGTTCGGTTGGTCGGTTGGCTAGTTAATTTATTGAAGTGTTGGTTGGTTATATTGTGAATAGTTTAATTGAGGAGGAATAATTATTTAGGTTTGGATTTATTTTATTGATATATAATGACTCTTAAGATTTTCAAATCGAGAGAAGTTAAGAAGATAATATAGTAAATGAATTAGAATTAAGAGGATGATGGCGATACTCTGAATGTTGCCGGATGGAAGAGGCTTCAGGTTTAGAAATGGGAATACCAGTACTATGAGACAAACACAAGAGCTTCGCGATCCTGCATTTGAGTTGTAAGCCAGTTTGGCCTAAATAAGGACTGTGGCAGGTCGTACAAGTATAATTGTAAATAATGCAGGATCGCAAGCCCAAAGGGATTGGCTCCTTATGGAGAAAAAAGGAATTTAACGATACAGGGTTGGAATTTATACAAATGAATTGGTATAATATATCTAGGCGCCCGAGAGCTGGGCGTTGCGCAACGAGTTGGGACTTTGCGACTTTGTTGCACCATGAATTTTGAAGTCACAAAGTCGAAAGCCGGAAACGTTTTGAAAAAGTCGGACTAAGCAAAGTCGTACCGTCAATATTTCGCGACTTTTGCTGTGACTTTGAGCAGGAACAAAGACGACTTTTTTGAAAGAAATTGCCGCGGCTGTTTTATATATGTGTTTTTCTGCCTTAGAAAAGCATGTTTCTGTTATCGCGCTAAAGTTTACTTTGTAATTAAGCGGAGTCACACCGGGGAAATAAGTCGCAGTCGCAAAGTCGCAAGTCACACTGGAGGATGAGGGGGAGGGGGGGCAAAAATACAGTCGTACAGTTGCAGTCGCACCAGATCCGGCAGCAAAGTCTCACCTGAAAAAATTAAAGTCGTGCCCAGTTATGAGATCTACTTCTATATTTTTGCTGTGGCAACAATGTTTTGGGGAAAACCAGCTCCTACACTTTTTTGTCAAACATACCTTACCTCATTTAGGACGAACGACTCAATCTTCGTTTCATCTAACCATAGCACAGGTTCCTAAAATTATAATCTTTCTTCAAGTGACCGTTAGCGTACTTCAGACTTGCTTTCAAATAAATGTTTTTCAATAAAATAAAATATCTTAAGTCAATATCGAGCTTTCAAATGAAAAGAAAGACACAGTTTCGGAGTTTTTTATATAAAGCAATAAATAATTCTTTACTTAGGTGACAGGTTTCGAAAGCCAGTCACTCCTGAAACCTCTTTCCTATGTAAAGAATAATAAATTTATATATTGGTTTATACAAAAACTCGGTGAATTGCGTCTTCCTTTTCATTAAACGTATTTTTCTCGGACGACGTTCATCTCCTTCATATTCATCTGTGGGTTATTTTTAACAGATCCAAAGTTCCTCTCAATCATGGAGAGTGGAGTTTTGGGGGAACGACCCCAACGAGGGAGAGTTGAAATTTTACCCGTCTTTCAATCGTCTTTTTACCCACTGCATTGTAGATTTATTGCCATTGAGTTCTTGGTTGCGAATTTTCGTAAAAAAATTTATTGCTCTATTTGTTTATGTGGTGTTGTTGTTGTTTGGCATCTCTATAGTGCAAACCACATCTACCCAAGTCAAGTGAGAACTCTGATTCTTTTTATTGCCTGCCACACAAACTTGTTGAAAGTTTTCAGGTTTGTATATTAATAAATTCTTCTTAAGACGTCAAAATTTCGTTATTATACAATAACCTGTTCATCATATATAGCAAAAATTGTGGTATTAGTTAGGGGTAGAAATACTTTCTGGAGCAAATATACTCGTATGCCGATTTTATTCTGTTCTTGCTGGTTTATAAGACCAGGAGTCTTATATTCTAATTTTATAGTACATTCATCCCAAATATAGAGTTTGTCTTTTTTATGTTTCTTTTGTGTTTTTAAAATGCATTTTACAATTTCTGAGTGGATATTAATTGTTGTAGTTAGAAATTGAAAGGATGCAAGTAGGAATACATAAATAATTTGGGGAAGCAATTTTAATTTCCAATTATTGAAATTCTTAGTTTTATTTAGCAAAAGTATCGAATGATGTAAAGGATTTTAACTTTTCCAAATGTCTTCTGTTAACTTTAACTTTTCTTAATTCTTTCGGATATGAAAAAGAGCAGAAGGTCAAATCATTTCTAAATGGTTTCTTAAATACCTTTTAACATTTCCACCTTTCGACCTTCTTACCATAATGAGAGAAATGAATATGCTCTAATTTCAAGGTTTTTCATCCTTTGACAGAACTTGGTGTCAAGTGAAGAGTGCCAAATGGAACTTGGCATCATCAAAGATCGGGAAGAGTGTCATGTTCCTTGTTCATTTGACTGCGTCATGGCTACCTGGTCAACATGGACGCCCTGCTCAAGAGCCTGCGCTGATTCCACCTCCATTGGCTATACTCACCGCAATACCACAATTTTGGCTCCAAGTGGCCCAGGTAATACAAATATATGAACATCGATTTAGTAGAAGCTTTGATTAGGTGCCTTAATTACACTTGCGTTAGGCTATATAAAGAAGGAATATGTGTAATGAGTAGGTAAATTCAGGGCGAAGTGCCTTATACGTAGGGAAATAGACGGGCCGAAAGTTTAGGAGAAATGTAGCGATAACTATATAGAGTGACCACTGAGTATAATGGTTCTATTTCACATAAAATGAGAGTTAAATTGGAGGTGAAATTTATCATCATTTGTTGAGATTAGATGAATTCTTTTTGAAAAAGCATCTAACGGAAAAGATGCATAAATTAGGAGCACTATGTAAATAGCTACGTAGCATGCTGTGTTAAGCTTGTTTAAAAATCAACTTTTGGTTATTTTTTTTGGTTTCTGTACATTTCCCCGTGCTTTTTAACCTGTAAAAGCCTGAAATTACAACTATTTTGGACTAGTATGTTAAGAACTTTAAATTGTTTGCCTTAAAATCGGCCAAAATCTTCAGTTCCGGGGTTCCTTTACTGCCATGTTGACTGTACGGTCAACTAAAAGTCTGAAGTGGTGAATCTGGGTCTGCCACAACAAAGCCAGATCCTAAGCGTCCAGGCGAGAATTAATACTACATAAGTAAGGAAATCCACCCTATCGTTCTGCCCCTCTGGCTGCTCAATTGATAACTGCGGCCTTTGGGGAGTGACTGGTCAACTGGGTAACTTCTGGTCGGTGTGCCACGCTGCACAGGTGGATACAGCGTCGTTTAATTTACACAGGTTTGACACCTAAAAAGTCCGAAACCACCCCGAATATGATAGGGAGGAGTGGTTAGCTAAGTTTACAGAGTATCGTTTATTGGAAAGTCTTTCAAAATTCAAACTACATCCTGTTTAGTGAAACCTAACCCAACTTTGGTATTAGACTGGGCAAGAAATTTGACAGCAAAATTCAGACCAGTGGAGGGACTCCCCTCGAACTATTTTTATGCGGCAAATGGAGCTGCTTCTTTGACATCCTTGTAGCTTTCCTTTGGACAGCTCCACTATTCAAGGGCAGATGGTCTCCCTGTGCTTTCACGAAGGCCCATCCAACCTTTTAGCGAACAGAGAGCTACTTCCTCTCCTATGTGTCAACAAGTAAGAGTGTTTTCCTTTCACCCCTTCATTCAAAGCCACCCTCCGACGACTCCAGCTCTATATCAGCGGCAGCCCTTTTTTTTCTTTCACAATGGCCTGCCAATAAAGTAACTAGAGGCGGCCCAAATTTGACCACTCTCCGACAGGATCAACCCCATTACAGGGTCAAGGGTTGCCAAGGTCCGTCGGGCCGTGGCCCGACTGTCCTACGGACATGTGTCTTAAGCATTTTAAAGGCAGGCGTGCCTGTTTCTTTTCTTTCCCAATGGAGGGAAGCTTGCAGAAACCAATGACGTTTGTTATAGGCCATGGGCTTAGAGAGCCCCCGGTTTGAATCTGTGACGCCTTGGGTGGCGCCACTTGAAAGCCCCTCATGAGGTAGAAATAGCTCTCCAGATTTTCCCCTGCCTTAGATGACAAAGTCTTGTGAAAGACAACCATGAGCGAAAGTACGCCCATGTGAAAGATTCTCCTGAGGTAGCACATGCCCTTTTTCGCAAAATGGGTACAAATCACTCTAGCCTGGACGGTTTCCGCCAAATTTTGCTACCCTCCTGCTTTTACAATTTATTGGAAGAATTTATAAATGTTAGAGGAAGCCTTCTTCCTGAGACCGGAGGCCTCCTGCAAGGTGCGACTTTCGCAAGTTCCTCTTTACGTCGGATGCTCTGCTCCGAGTGGAAAATGCTATCTGGAGAAGGTCTGTGATACCACATTGCGACAAGGTATTATGAAGAGCCTCCACACGATGGGGGCAAGGGGACGCCTACAAATTTGTATTTCCTTTTTCCTAAGAGAACTTTGATTCCTCTTAAGGGCGGAGGAAGCCCTTTATGGACCAATAGGGCCAATTCTGGATCGTCGACTCCGATAGGCATTGCACCGCATCTGTCACTATGCCAAATCACACAGCTTTTGATTTTTCTTTGCCCTTTGCCAAGATTAAGGTAGTGTACTTCTTTCGCAATCCAAGTCGTCCCCTGGACCCGGACATTTTCATAAACGGAAGTGTTGGTGAAAACGATCCCGAGTATTGCGGTTGCAAAGTTTTAGGCTAAAACACCCAATTGATACGTTTCTTTTTAGTCTATTGGTCTGTCACTTACTGAGTGTGGGTGGCGTTCCCCAGGAATTCCCGATGCAGTGTGATGGGTGATACTTATTGCTATACTAACCGCATCACACTTACTGCATAACAGGAATCACGTCAGCCCTCCAGGCTGTCTGGCAAAGGAGACGGGAGAGGGCCTACGATAACCTAGGGTTGCTTGCCATCGCGCTGGTCACTTTATGTCGTTTTCGAATCGGGTCACATTCGCAGGACGCAACGCCATTGATCGAGCGTTTTCCTGCCTCTCACTGCGAAGAATGTATTGTCCCGAAGACTTCTTCACACATTCTTCTTGAGTTTTCCAGTCTGGGGCATCTTCGCACACGTTACCTGACCTTGTACCGTACGAGCGGAGTTGATACCACTTGTCTCTTGTACTCGGGACGTGTTCGTGCACTCTTAACAGTGGACTATTGAACTGGCCTTCTTCATTTTATTTGACTATCAAGGTACTCGGTGTCTAGAAAAGGCCCTGAGAGAGGCGGAACTCTCTCTTTTCTGTTTGTTTTCGTGTGTTTTTTGGTTTGTTGTCTTCTTTTTTTCTTTTTTGTGTGTTTTATTTGTTTTGATTGTTTTTGTTTTGCTTGTTGGGGAGGAGGGATAACATAGTCTAATTAGTGTCTAAATTGAATACTGCGACTTCTGCCCTAGGAGGTAATTGTCAGATAGCCCTTCAAAGGAAAAAAAATCTTTCTACTTTATTACCTTACCATTCATTAAATAAATACGTTTATTTTTACCCAGGAGGAAGAGAATGTCCAGCACCAGACGAACTCACGCAGGTCAAAACATGCCGTGAGGAGCCGTGCGCCGGTGCTGCCTGGGTCCCTGGGCAGTGGGGAAGCTGCACTTCACAAACGGAATCTCCCTGCGGCAGTGGCGCACAGATTCGTCCCCTATTTTGCATCGATCGTCTGAGCAAAAAACAAATAGACAACTACAGGCAAGTATTGAGGCCTCAGCGACCTTTGGACTCCCTCTATTTTGTTAACGTCTCTGAGTAAAGCGAAGGCAAGACTTTATTGTTTGAGCCCTCGCTAGGGTAGTCGATAAGGGCTCGGATCCAAATATACACATCGAGTTTAATTCCTTGAGACACATAAGTCTCGACCCTATCAGCGAGCTTCAGACAATTAAATGGTGCGTACCACGTACCTCATCACACACTTAACCAATCACAACATCATTGTTCTTTCCATTCTACCTTTCTTGGCTCAAAAAATATATCAGACTCTTCTGTCTCGGAACCCACCAAAATAGTTTCCATATATACAACCACCTGAAGCGGAATCAGTGGCTCTTCCCTGGCCCAGGAAGGGTTCTCTGCTCGCTGATTGGCATCAAAACAGTACTACTGCTCTCTCTACACCGTAATATTAAGTTACTTTACAATCCTTCTTGTAATTCATACCTTTTAACATTACTCCTCCCCCCAAATATTTGGCAATTGAACATCATTCTACCTATGTTTATGCAATTAAATTTCTTCCCATCCTAACGTTATCATACCTCACAAAGTTTTAGCAAAATGAGCATCATCTCCCGAAAGTTTTTTGTTTAAGTTAAATATCCTAACCTAACCATTCTTATTCGATTTTTCTCACTCTAGCAAAACACGAGTTAAATGTAATGCTTCCTTTGAAGTCTTAATTTGGCGCCATAAGATCCACTTCTTATAGAAGTTGTGTTTTTAAAGCGTTTACGATTTTGTTTGGCATTTCCAAGCAAACTCATCTCGATTTTTTTGTGTATTTAGACTATTGTTTTAAAAGATTATTATATTATGAAAAACGAACTTTTTACTGTTTTCCACAAGAATGGCGATCTGAAACGTTTTGTCAGTTATTGTTTATGATAAACTTATTTACAACTAAACAAAAATGTTAAAATTTGCTTCGTACCACTATTCCCTTGCTAGTTATTACTAACCTAGCTATTTTTCTCTCCTCCTCCTCCTCCTCCCTAAATTTTCGCAATTAAACATCTTTCCTCTAAAGGAAGATGTTAAAGAGATCCGTATCCCCGAATGAGGCCAGCACCCTAATGACTGCAATTTTACCAGTGAATGAAATTCTTATCTTTATTTTAATTGCATTATTCGTTCGTGGAATCTCGTCCACAATATGTCACGTTTGCCCTTAAATGGGAATTATTTGCCCATGTCTGAGTAATGTCTTTAGAATCTTCGTTTCTTTTCCACTGGTAACTAATTTTTGGTACTTGGCTGATCTTTATTTAGTGACCTTCAAGGTTGTGTGAAAATTAAATTGATTAATAAACTTCTTACTTATTTTGCGGTTGGTTTAGGGTTCTGCTCATAGGTCAACTCTACCACTTGCACGGGATTTTCCAAAAGATCCAACACTCCCTACATCTTTAGGTCTCTTCATTGTGTGCAAATGTTAACCATGTTGTAAATATTTGTTATGCTGTGTTTGGCTCTTAGAGGTAACGGGTGCTGTTGTTTGTGCGTCAGTTGCACTCCATTTTGCGAGTCATAGAAGATTCTGTTGAGGAGAAGGCCATCAGGTTTTGTTCAAAAAAGAGTACAGACTGCGATGCATCGTTGGAGATCTAGAGCTGCTTGGGTGGTGTCGAATTACTTAGCTGGTATAGTGCTGTCATCTACGTAGCTATGAAGTGTAATAATGGAATCGCATGGGTGTGGAATTTCAAATAGTAAAAAACGAAGAAGAGTAGGGAGGAGTACGGAACTCTGCAAATTCCGCTTTGTATGCGTCTTTAAACTATAAAAAAGTGAGCATAAGAAGACACTTTTTATAATTGCTGGTTGGTTTGATGTTAAGTATTTAATTGATGAGAATTTTTTGTATATGTGCCGAAGACTTTAATTTCATCTCACGGTTCCCATTAATGTCCTATGTGCTGATAAGTTGGTTGTAGCCTTATGTATAATCTGAGAAATGGTGCTGAGTCGTGCGCTTTGTGCGAGCAGTAGTCTAATCAGTGATCTATAGTGGCTCAATTTCGCATGAAAATGGGATGTAATTGGAAGAATTTATCATCATTAGGAGCGATTAGCTGATTAATTTTGCGGAATTATTTAACCATCGTTTTTTCCTTCAATTTCTTTAAAATATAAACAACAAAAATATCAGTTTTCCGATATTCATCACTTAAACTTTCGATCTCTTGATGTGTACATTTATTCGGGGAGTTTTGAAGTTAGTGTAAAAACATTTTCCTCCAGGTGTGCTGGTTTGAGTCAACCAAGGCAAGAAAGAGAATGTGAAATCTCCTGCGGAGAAGAATGTCAGTTAACTTCATGGAGTAAGTGGTCAGAATGCTTGGCTCCTAATCCTTGTGCTCCAGGTAATAAACTACATTCATTTTTATATAAAGTGTAATTATTTATATCTTGCTTTTGAAAAAAAGTGTTATAGCTAAATTTTCTCGCTTAATTCATTTTATATAATGAGCAAATATTTAAATAATGCTTTTAAATAGAAGAATTTATCTTTGGATTATTTCTTTACCAATTTATTTCCTTTAGTGACTATTTTCTCATATCGTACCCATTCAATATGACTGAGAATAGTCAATTGTTGTATGCTTATTAAACTTAATTTGATTATCACAATATCTATTGCAGATAATCGAACAATGACGTCTTGGCAAATGAGATGGAGGAGTGTGATAGTCTATCCCTCTGAAGGAAAAGATAGTTGCGGCCCGTTGCTTGAAAAGAGGAGCTGCGCCATAAATTCAGGTTCCTGCAGAATGGCTGAGTGGCATTTGTCCGATTGGTCAGCTTGTATCTTAGCCCCTGGGGTCAAATGTGGCACTGGTTTCCGAGTTCGAGGTAGGTTTCAAGTTATTAATTTTTCGTGCCGGTTTTTTTTTAAGTTTTAGTTTAGTTACATCTCCTTCAAATACTTAAAATCTGCATTGCAATGGTCTTTAATAAACACACCAATCTGCCCCTGCTGTACTATATAACTCACCTAGTCGATGTCAAGTAGCCAATATAAAGCAGCTTTTGTATTATAATGCTCCTTTTATTAAAAGGAACGAAATGAAAATCTCTAGGTTATTGCCCAACAAGGTGCGGGGAAAATGTATAGATTGTTACACCTGATACCGGGAGGAGCACGACATCCTTCTGGCCCGGTTGAAAATTGAGATTTTTCCCTCATTGACTGAATTTAACAATTTTACGGGGACTGTGGAGGCAAGTGTATTCATGCTTGTCTCTCTCTGCAGCAAATTTTAATCTACAAATAACCCCTCCATATTTTCTCTAGGCTTAAAGCCCTAGCCGGCTTTGGGGCCTAAAAGGCTTGCCACCTCCCTCCGGCTGTTCACGGTGCTTAAGGCTGTAATGTTTATGGTTGCTTGGATTTGCCTGCTCTTAGCTGCTAGACCAACTAAAAGTTTCTGGTCCTGCCTCTTAAGTCTGCCAAAACAGATCTACCGATCTGCCCGTCTTGTCGACGATTAGTATGATTTACTAATTAAATCCACCCTGTTTTCCTGCGTCTCGGCAACGTTTATTAAGTGCGAGTCGCTATTCAAGTGCGAACGCCACTTTATAACTCACACAAAGCTAGAGACCTTGGTTGTGGATATAGATCACCAACGACCGTTTTTCTCTTGATTTTGTCGCTAGCTTCGGAGTTTCCGCGTATGTGGGTAAACTAACAAAAAGAAGTCTGATTGCATCGCTTTAGCAAAACTTTCCCAACCTTGGTGTTGGGCTAGAAAAGGCCTATGAGGATAACACTCATCTGAATGATAGAGGCGTTCCTCAATCACCAGTCTCTATTGGTAAGTGTGTTTCCTCTTTATCACTATTTTAGCAGCTTTTAAGAAACCTTATGTCTTAACAAGAGATGACCCTACCCCCTTGCTTTCTTAGGGAGCCCTCCAATCTTCTTCTAGCAGGGAGGGTTTTTTGCCCTATTATATAAATATATATATATATATATATATATATATATATATATATATATATATATATATATATATATATATATATATTTATATGGTGAGGAGGCTTTTATCTCACCCTCCCTCCATGGAGTCACCCTTAACGACCTCACTTAAGGACCAGCTGTGGTCCCTCTTTCTCTTATACCGGGACCCGCCAAAAAGGCTGCGAGCAGATGACCCAAAATCAACCGCTGTGGGTGGGGCAAAAGTTGTGAGGACATGCCCATGGCCTTTCTGAACACGTGTAGGGCCTGGGGAAGCCTCGGATGAGGAGGATGAGACCCAGACAAAGACGAATGTGGCTAGTTAGGTGAGTGGAGTCTCGATGACTTCAGTGCCTCTCATATAGAGAATACCAAGCGTTTTCAAGCCTGCATGGTTCCAGCGCTTTCACCGAGAGTATTATATCTGCCAAAGGCTGCATGTTTCATCACAAAGTATCTTTACCTAGGTTGTTTGGTAGAGATAGGAGTGTCACTCGCTTCTGGTGAATGCGGTGGACCCTATCAGGGTGGCCATTATTTGTGCTCATGGGTGACACAAAGGATCGCATATACCGATGGCAATAGCCTCTACCATAAATTTTATGAAAGAAGTGGTTTATGCCAGTGAACTCATGGACTAATCCTTAGAATACATCACCGAAAAGCTGGCTGACTAAAAAGCGGTTAAGATCGAGCAAGTGATGAAAAAAACAAGGGGCCTCGAGACCCAGCCCTATACTAGTCGTCATGTTCGATCATGACAGGCTGTCTGAGTCGGTGGGTGATGGTCTGCATCTCTACCGCGTCAAAGTATTTTTGCCACTGCTGCGCAGGTGTTAGCATTGCTACGACTTTCACAATTCTAATTGAACCTGTATACGCGTGGTCAACAGGAATCTTTAAAAATGTTCAAAGGTATTGCAAGATAAATCCATATTATGCAATGCCATATTTGTTAATTGAGGCGAGTCGTACACTACATCTTCGAAGCAATGAAAGTCGTATCTCGCCGAGAAGAAGGTCTTTGCCTCTTTTGCTGATTACCTCCTCTTTTTTTAAATGCTAAGAACTTGGTCCTGATGTGCAAAGCACTACCTGGGATATCTTACTTCTCCCAATTTAAGAAAATGTTCTCTGCTCCTGGCTCATCCAGGCCTACGAGTATTGAGGCATCCGTACGCAATAAGAACCATTCTGTGAGTTCTACTCCTCTGTTTACTCCCTTGATAAATCTAGCGGCTCTAATGGATCACGCTCCGCTCTGGTTAAAACCAAGACCCTCCCATTACCCCGAATAACAGTTTCCCCTAAGGCAAGGCAGCCTCTCCATCACCCGAATCGTCAGACTAACAGGAGTCTAAGCCCTCAAGGTAGTTGTCATACCGTATTCAGGACTTCTAAAACAGTCTCCAAAATGAAACACAGCCCAAGGTATGGACAGGGCAATGCGGGACTTTCCCAAAATGGTAGACTTCGGCTCCGAAGCAAAACCTCTAGCCAAAGGGAGGGAAAGAGTCGCATGGCGAGCCCGGTACCGGGACGAGTGCTGTCTCTACTGCATGTCCCTTGTTCTCATGGTGGGTTCGTGTTTACTTTTTCTAACACTATATCCAGCAAAGGGGTTGTTATGTTTAGTATGAAAACAGCCCTGGAGCTGATCTCTCGGCTCGAACTCTAGAAGATACATTCCTTCCTAGCTCCAAGTCCTAAAGAGGATCTGTGACTATATATTTTCGCTCATTTTTACTTCTTCTAGCTTTGCCTCTTTGTTGACAGATCTATTACAAACCTTTTCAAGAAAGTGTTTCTTCCCGTAAAGAATTCCTCTCTCATTCGCAAATGATTTCGGATTCGAGTGATTTTTAGCTACCACTTTCAACTTTTATTTTAACTTTTTAACTATACCAAGACGTAAATGAAAAGCTACTTTTTCTTATCGTCTCCAACAGCAAAATAATAATACGGTTTGGTATTATTGAAGGTAATATGTATATAAATGTCTTGTGCCAGCTGGTTATAGTTATTACCTGAAGTTGATGCTATTTCACGTTATTTCGTCTCCAATCTTTTGACTCCAATTATAATGAAATGATCAAGATAAAAAAAAAACACCTCCATTGCACCAGCACAAGATCACAAATAGACTATCTCAACCTGCTGTTTGATTGTGGTCGCCAATCACTTTTTGAATCGAGTGCTTGACTGTCAGTATTTTTCGACCAACGCGAAACAAGCAGTAGATCCCCTCACCCTGAAGTAGCGTTTCTTTTTTTCCTCGTTCCGGGAGCCTCTTTGGGACACAAACTTCATTCGCTTAAAGTTTTGCTGGGCGTCTCATCCTGCCCCCATCTTCATGTGGTTTTACTCACCTACGTATCTTTTTTGTATTATTAGTACTATTCTCCATAGTCAGAACGATCAATTGCCCACTGAATATCATCCATTTCTATCAATTTGCGTTTCCTTACAATAAATTTAACTAGGGCTTTTTATCGTAATCATCACAATTAATTATTCTATACCTCTCTCGGGAGAGTTTTATTGTCTGCAAATTGTAACTATCGTGTATTAAAAAATCTTTCCTTATTTCACATAATTCGGGAATCTTAGATTTCTTTTTAAACAAACAAATGAATCGCTGCTGTATCGTTACTTAAATAATGGAGATCATTCGCATGTCCTCCCGCGCCAAAACAGCATAACATACTGATGGATATGTTCTTTCCCACCGATTCACCGCGTCTCATGGCTAATTCCATAGTACATTACAGTGGTTCACATGCTATTCGTACCACGCATCACTTTCATACATGACCAACCCACAACGTTGATCAGACTAAAATCATGTTCCCTTCCGATGAATATCAATAACCAATATGGGTTGTGGGTTATTTTGTTAGGTTAGAATATAGTTAAATTTTGTTGCGAAGATATATAGGGCAGGTAGCGGATGTATAGCAATGAGTAGACACCTACACACAACATCGAGCACGCGTGGAGGACGCTCTTCCTCTACGGCAAGCAAGTGACTGTATCCAAAAGGTAAATCTAATATGCCGAAAATGTATTTTAGCCGTCACATTTATTGTCGCAGTACAGGGGATCGTTTCCACCCACCCGTGGGGGCTCGCTATATATTAGAAGAATAAGGTAAACTGCTATGAATTCAGTAATGGTATGAGGTTAGTATAGCAATGAATAGCCACGTTCATACTGCATAGGGCCACTTCCTTGGCGTGGATGAATATCGTCCCCTAAGCGTGCCCAAAGCTATATGTAGGTGGCTACTATTGCTATACTAACACTACACCGTATCTGCATACATTGACATTGAACTGAATATTACTGCAAGTAGACATTTCTGGTGCTCGGGACATAGATAGCATGCAAGTCTCCTTACAAAGAAGCCATAGCGTACGTTGACTTTAAATGTGCTGAGCAAGGGTTTTTGTAATAACATTGTAACTATACGGCCGATTCTAACGATATTGGAAACCCTTATGTTGTTATACATTCTTTTTCGAATGCATCAACTTTCAATGTCCTCGCAAGGTTAGACCGGGAATTATTTTGTTTTGGCAATAACATAATAAATATTAAGCTGAATCTAATGAAATTTAAAACCATTCTGTTGTTTTACATTCTCTTTCAAATGATACAATTGCCAAAGTCCTATCAAGGTTATCCCGGAAATTACTTTGTTATGAAAGTAACATCATAACTTTTCTGCTGATACTCTGCTAGACTAGACTAGGCTATAATATGCTATACTCTGCTAAGCAAGCCTAGAATAGTCTATGTTATGCTAAGATATTATAGGCTAGTCTATACTATGCTAAGCTATGCTAAGATATAATGTATGTACAATGGTAAGATATACTATGCTAATTTAGGCTATAATATGTTATGCTAGGATAGCATATAGTATGTTAAGCTATGCTTGATTAGGGTATAATAGTATAGTATAGGCTATACATGTCTAGGATAGTTAATGCTAGGCTAGGTTATGCTATGCTAGGCTAAGCTATACTAGGCTAAGCAGGTCATGAAAGGCTGTATACTAGGCTAGGCTACCCTATGGTGTGCTAGGTTAGGCTATGATATACTAAGCTATGCTACACTAGGCTAGTTTTCGCTATACCAGGTTAGGATAAGCGAGGCATTGCTAGGATAGGATAGGCAAATACTATACTAAATAGTTAAAGTAGGGTAGGATAAGGTAGGCTATGATATACTATACTAGGATACTCTATACTATACTATGCTAGTCTAGGCTAGAATATGCTAACTAGGCTAAGATAGGATAGAATATACTATGCAAGGCTACAATGAACTAGGTTAAGCTAAGCTAGGCCAGACTAGGTTTTAATATACAATTGTAGGCTGCACTAAGCTAGGCCAGACTAGGTTTTAATATACAATTGTAGGCTGCACTAAGCTAGGCTAGGTTATACTCTGTTAGGCAGGCTAGGCTATACTTTGATAAGCTAGGCTAGGATACACTGTGATAGGCTCAGGTATACTATACTAAGATAGGTTATTCTAATATATACTATGCTCGGCTATATATGCAAGTCTATACTAGGCTAAGCTAGGTTATACTAGGCTATTCTAGGGTAAACTATGCTATTCTAGGCCATTCTATGTTACAATATACTAGGCTGGGCTATACGAGGGTATGTTATACTATACAAGGCTATGCTGGACTATAATACTACGCAAAGAAGGATTACAATCAACAGATTTCGGAGTCCGTTAATATAAACATAGGAGGGTGGGATAGCCATTAGAATAAAAATCTATGAACAGGCTTACTGTCCCCTCCGATTGTTTGTCTATTTTCGCCAAATAGACGAAATTTCACTTCCCCGTACGTAAACCAGAATGACGAATGGTCACAACGTTGAAAATTTATGCCCTAGCAGAGAAGCTTAAAGGTGGGCCTTTATCTTCCCTCCCCCATAGAGATAATCGACGTATATATACTTCGATCTGGAGAAATGAAAAGAGGAGAATCGGAGTAGCATTCGAGAGAAGAGCAGTCCCTGAGTAAAGTAGGGAATCAAGAAGACAGTGGAACCGAGCGGGATTCTTCTGCCCAAGGCTGTTCCTTTGGTTGCCTAGAAGAGTAGACTAGTGGTATCGAGAACGACTCCCATACCAATCTCGTTCAGAGAAAACCCCTATCTCAGTTTTCTTAATAAAAACAGAGATAACCCTCACCTTGAGGAATACCAACGTGAATGCCCATTCTAGAAAAGATTCACCTCTCGGTCAAGTCTCCTCATCGAGAAGCCCGCAAGTGTAACACAGGGATTGGAATAACCTGTACATCAACAATCCTCTCGCTTATATCTTCAAGTCAAGAAGCATTGCCACCCACTCCCCACCTACCTCGGGATAAGCATCAGCTGTTCTTCCCGAATAGCCTCACCAAGCGTCTTCTTCTCCCAGAGAGACGATCAGCTGTTTTCCAAGTCAGTCTCACGTCCAGTCAAATGCGTCTCTAATTTTTACTTAGATCCTCTTATTATAGCATTAGTATATTTAAAGTTTTAATATTTCATTTTTTTATATAATTAAAAGTGTATTTTTTTCCCTAGTTGTTTAATTAGATCTTCTAAACGCTGCAAATGGCAAGGGATATATAATATTACGAATCCTCTCTGACTAAAGAACTAAATCATAAAATAAAGCACTCTTAGAGAAAAGTGGAACGGAGTTATTCATGTACGGAGCAAACGTACATACCTACTCGGTGTATCTCACGACATATACATTCTCTGCTTGGCTAGGCTAGATTAGTCTAGGATAAGTCATACTATGCCAGGCTAAGCTCTACTATGTAAGAGTAGGCTATACTATGCTAGCTACGCTAGAGTATGGTATGGTAAGTTCTACCATTATAGAGAATCATAGGCTAGACTTGGTTATACTAAGCTAGGGTAGGTTAGGTTATACTATGGTAGGCTATGCTATGATATAATCTACTCTTATAATATGCTATGATATAGTAGTCTATGCAGGATTTACTATGTTAGGTAATCTAGGCTAATCTATACTATGTTAGGCTTTATTATGCTAGGTGAGGTAATACTATAGTAGACAAAAAGTTAAGGCTCGCCAATTTAATTAAAAAATATTTATATTTTAATATAATTTAGTTCTGGTTTTTGTTTTCTTTTGGCAATAACATCATAACTATTCTGACCATTTTAACCAAATTTGAAACCCTTATGTTGTTTTGCATTATATTCCGAAAGATATAATTGCCAAAAGGCCCCTCAAGGTTAACCAGGGAATTATATTGTTTTGGCAATAACATCATAACTATTCGGCCGATTCTAACGAAATTTGAGCCCATTATGTTGTCTTAGATTCTCTTTTGAATGATATAATTGCTAAGGTCCCTCCTAAGCTTAGCCCAGGAATTAGTTTTTTTGCAATAACATCATAACTATTCGGCTGATTCTAACGAAATCTTTTACCCTTATTTTGTTTTACATTCCCTTTCAAATAATATAATTGCCAAAGTCGCCCATGGTTAGCCAGGGAATTCGTTTTTTTGGCAATAACATTATTATATATTCGGCCGATTCTAACAAAATTCGAAACACTTAAGGTGTTTACATTCTCTTTCGAATGATAAAATTACCAAGGTCCTCCCAATGTTACTCCGGGAATTATTCAAAGTTTTTAAAGTCGTAAGGACATAAATCAACATAGGTGAGGGCACGCAACTTTTTGGTCAGCAACCTTGTTCTTTTTATGACCCTCCTTTCATTTTGCGCAACTTTCATTTCGAAAGAAGGAAATTATTAATGTCTTTCCTATTTATTCAGTTCATATTGGCCAACAAAATATTGCGCACATTTTGTGTGTAAAGTTCGATCGTGTTTAATTCATGGGGCATATATTCCAGGAGTGCAGTGTATCAATGGCAGTGGTGACCAAGTTGATCCCACGGCATGTCTGCTTGGGGATAAAATTATTCCTGAGAGCAGTGAAGAATGCTTTTTGTTCTGCGATCGGCGATGCTCTTTGTCAAGGTGGAGCGCCTGGACGCCTTGTCCAAAAGATCAATCCTGCTCTAATTCCGTATCAAAAAGGACACGTGAACTGTTAGGTGAGTTGATGGTTTTCATTCTTGAAAGTGTTTACTTTAATACTACTTCTAACCATTTCTTTTATTTACTTTTACTATTTAGAATCGAAGTGTCTTCCAAATGAGTAAACTCACTGATTTATCATTTTAAGATATATTTGGATGGATAAAAGCTTTTTATAATAGATAATGAGACTCATTTAATGGAAGGGTTTAATAAATCTACGAAACGTTGCTTTTTTGGTAGTGGAATATATTCTAATTTATTATATGCTAAATTTAAGGCAAAACTTTGGCAATGGAAGATCCGGTGGCTAGGCGTGATGCATTTCATTGCTTTTTTCTATCTAGAAAAAAGGCAATGAAATGCATCACGCATCATTTTTCAGGAAACCTTGGCCTCATATTCACTGTCTTAAAAAACATAAATAGGTTGACGTCTGGGGGAAAATAGTTTATTCATTTCATTTTGTATTGGTGTAAAAATAATATAAAGGTCGTCTATTATTATCATATTATATTACCCGGATAAATAGTAATCCGGTATTTCATGAACAATTACATGTCTATTTTTTCTGGTTCGAGATATATGTATACCTCATGACTACATATAAATTATTCCAGCTCACCACCAAAAAATGAAGTAGCAGTTTTCAGTTTTTCTAATAATATAACCTGAGCATATGTTGGTGAATGTGTTCATGACACATCTCTATGAAAGAGCGGCCAGTTAGAGGTGTAGTGATTTAGAGTGTTAGAGATCGTCTATATAAATTTATATGTTGAAAATGATTGTAGTACATAGTATTAATTTAGCTGATGAGTTAGAGAAGGTAAGTGAGTGAATAGTATAACTGCTATGTGTTGTCATGGCAATCGAGACAGGAGGGCGAGAGCAAAGTAAAAAAAGAGCTGACAGCCTCCTACGGCACAGACGAAGATGTGGACTTGCTTACTTCTCTAAACCTTGGTAATTGGAAAGTTGATAGCCATCAGTTGAAAATCAATTTGAGCCCTCTAAGCAATTTCTTATCATTAATGACATGGTTCAATATGTGAGAGAAGGAAAATGATACTCCACATTTCACGATTTTTTTCCTTAATCAAAAGATAAGATGAAAAGTAGGAAGAATTTTTATTTGTATTTAGTAAAAGAAAGGAAATAGTGTGACGAACTTTAATTATTGTGTCATGGATGGCATATTATAAAACTCTTTGTACAGGTTCTCAAAAGGAAATCAAGAACGCAAATGCACGATCTTATTTCCTAGTGTTATATTTATGTATTTTAAAACATTTTTTATATCAGTAAAACACTGTTGAGTATGAGATTCAACTCATTACTTAAAAGCTTCTTGTTAAATATTGGATGTAATATTTCTAAGAGGACGTCTCTGCAGGTGATGACTTGAGCTGGAATGAAAGTAGTGATAGAATAACATGGTTTTCACTATTCTAAAAAGATTTTATAGAACATTTTTTTCTAATAAATAGCATGACTTGGACTCTCTTCAACTGTAAATAGTTTAAATTGAAAACTATATTGTAGGTTATTTTATTGAAATGTAACAGATTTGTAACACTTAACATATGAGCTATAAAAGTGACAAATTTCAAGGCTATAAATAAACAAATATTTTCCCCCAAAATTTATTTTTATATAAGAAATATGTTTCACAAGTAATAATGGGAACTACATCCTAAAAAATACATTACATAGGCGTATGTATAGATGAACACATCTTAGTCCTGGTGAAATTTCCCCAAAACATTTTTCTTGCGATCTATACAAAGATAGGTTTCACATTTCTAACAATATGGTATCATTTGCTCATCTATACACACCATTTGATTCATTTGAATTTAATTGTACTTACGCTGTAAATGGGTCAAAAGAGGCCTTACTTTGAAAAGCGTATCGTAGTTGTTATCTCCTGGTTTGCCTATTTTGCTATTATCATTTAAATGAACAGTGCTTTTGATATGTTCAAGTCTACCCCTGCGGCGAATACCAATACTCTGTCACCAGTATATCCGTGTACGAGGTAAAGTAACTATAGACATGTTCAAAGGGGTGGTTAAATCTAATAGTTGTAATGGATCCTTTTGAATGGAATATAAATTAGATTTCTCTACAATATACTGCATGAAAGTAGAATAAAAATAATTGAGCAATATTATTTATAATTTGATATAATACATACCTATTTGAGAGAAAATGAAAAATGTCTACAACGTACCTGAATTACCATCATCATCTTCATTTGCATCATCAGACCCAACTTGCTGTGTAGGAATATATTCATCTTCAGACTCACTATCTTGTAAGAGTTACTCATCACTTTCTCCCATTTCTCCAACAATAATGGGATTTCTATATCTTTCATAGAACTGAGTCATTTCTCTTTCTGAGGAAAAGTATACATCATTAGTAATAGTTTTCATTTTGCAAGCTGTATATTTGCATTGTAATGACATTTCAAAATCCACCTTGAGAAGAAAATTACTGGACGTTTCATTTTTACAAGATCTTAGCTTACAAATAATACAATATGCATTTATTCCAGGCAGTTTATACTGAATATATTGTTATACCTACAACAATGCTTATCATATATACCTAAATACAAAGATAAAGCTTAAAACTTTTTTTTTAACCTAACAATAGGCAATTTCTAAACTACCTAGAATCTTATGTTTTGAAAATTAGATCCCCTAAATTGTTTAGCACATTCATATCCACTGTTTATAATTTTAGTTTTGCATTCTTGACTAGCCCCAACACCAACTATTGAACTCTGGCATCATTGTTCAATGTAAAATTCTTACTACTGAGTTCCTCGGATACCATATTTCAATGTAGGTTCTTATTTATAGTAAACGAAACTAGATCATACAATATATTATGTAACTGGAATCTACAGAAAAATAGCATTGCTTAGTATAAGATTATAATACCTAGTGGAATTCCTTCTAGAGGCCTAGCAGACGACGTCTATTATCGTAAATAACCGAGTAACCAGATATGTTACGTATTGAAAAAACTATATTTAATCCTCTATTTCCCAACAAAAAATAATTTCTGCATATTATTTATTTTAACTAATATATACTAAACTAATAAAAAAATATTCAACATACCTTTATGAAAGTAAGTTAAAAATTTACAGCCATATGGAGTACTGTATGGCTACGTATCAATGTATCTCGAATGCGTTCAGAACACTAAAATCTGTGTCTGTCCACGCGCATCTAATTTGACTTGGAGTTGGCAATTAGTAAATATAATTTTTTGAGGCGTTAAAAATCTGAGGATTTGGACAAAAGCGCTAAAACTTTATATTTCCCATTGAAAAGTCGCGTCTTTGAAGCGTTACAAATCTGACACAAATGTCCATAAATGAAATGGCTTTAATACTAAAATTAAAATTTTAAATCTAAAAAAAAGCAGCCATGGTTAAATTTTTATAAATTTTCTGAACTTCACCAATTATAATAATTTTAAAAAGAAACTCTGAACTAAATTTCCTCCCTTTCAAAATATCACGTTGCTAAAATATAGTTATAGAAGAAGATATATAAAAATATATCTTCCGAACTTCCCCATTTGTAATTCTTTGAGTTTTAAAAAATTCACAAAATTTTGATACTTATATTTATTTCTGAACTTCACCATTTTCTTTTTTGATATTATAAAAGAATTATTAGAAATAACTTTGATAAAAAACATAAGTCATAACCAAACTAAGATGAAATTATTACTCAAATGCTCAAAAAAATCCCCTTCTTAAATTATAGAGTTAGTGATGATTAATAACAAATATAAAATTAGAAGATTAACAACGACCACCCTATAAAATTTATTTTATATCATATTAAGTAAACATTCAAACCCAGAAAGAATTATCCTAACAGCATCTAAAAATTTCATTGACAGTAGGCTTTCTTATATCGGACACCTACTTATCCCAGATTCCAATGTAAAACTTGGCTTCGTGGGGCGATCCCCAAAAATCAAGGATCTCCTAAACTATTGCAAAATTTTCAAATGAATTATCCTAGACAATGTGGGCACGGTTAATTATTTAAAGGTTCAAGTAATTAAATACGTTTTATTGTATGTTTAGTATAAAAAAATATACTAGTGATGACCCTAATGTTATTAAAACATTTAATTACCAATTTTCATTTTTAATCTGGAGTTTGCCCTTCTATAGTATTAAAGACAGCTCCAATAGGTCCAGGATTTGATTCATATAGCTTTCGATCAGTATCTAGAAGAATTTCGATAAATTCCTCGAACAAAAACTGTTTCTGTTCTTTCGAGACCCTGCAGGAGGTAATCGGTTCCGTAGTCGCTGCTCAAATTAACCACCCAAATGCCCTATTATATTAATAAATGCCGACTGTATGGCCAGTCGAAGTGTTCGTTATTTTCATGAATTTCAATCTAGTTTTCAATGAATTTTGCGTAGTGAATGGGTTCATTATCGGCCTGGAAAATAACACTACCGTTAGGAATCGCATTTAGACTATTGATGCACCAGGTCAGCCACATTTGAAAGATAGCCTTGTGGGCTCACCTTGTCATGCAATACTACTGCTGGATCAAGGGAACTCCATATTATTGCCACCCGAATCATCATATTTTTTGTGGAATGATTCATAAACTTCTTTAGGACTCCTCCAAGAGTAAAGTGGACCACAACTTATAAATAATAAAAGGCAAGATTCGTTCAACTATATCACATTCTTTTTTTGGTCTATTTCCCAATTATTTTGTCTCCACCACTTTTTAGGATGCTCCAAGTTCCTTTGTTTAATCAAAAATTTGGCAATTGCATCCGCTCCGTAATTATCAACTATGTCAAGATCTCAACGAATATTCTGGGTAGAAACATAACTTGGTAGGTTCTAATTATGTTCTCTCGTCACATTTGAATCTGCGTTCCTATACTGTTTCGATAATATGGACTTTAGAAACCCTATGGTCAGCATCACTGAACATTTTATTCATTCAACTCCTACCTTTGTCAGAGTTTGTCTTCCACTGATTCTTTTAAACAGTCATCATGCTCCAGCCACCAGAGTTCCTACAATCTTCCCTGTTTGAAAGTTTAAAAGGTTTTTCATGTGGTACTATTAAATTCTAAACAAATGTATTGAGGCGTATAGCATTAGAAAAACCAAGACAGGAAATCAGAGCTTCCTTATTGTAATCGCTAACCAAATATCGAAACAGGATAGAAGACACATATTTTTCTTTCATTTCTGCCTCTTGTTACACCTGAAGTTCATTATCCGATCAATGAATCCACCTTTTTCCGCGCAACCAGGTTTTAAAAGATGACTCCACTTAAACCGGATCAACCAACATTTCTTTCCAAGAAGCTACGGCGAATACCAAATGGATCGTTGTCAAAAATTGATAATTGACAAATCATTTGAATAACTGAAGTAAAAACATCACATTTTTAAAAGTTACAAGCCTTATTACTGTATTTTCAACTTTTCTTCAAGCTTCATCACATTGTAGAAATATAACAAATTCTCATAAAATTTAACCATCGATACTTTTCTTTTTCGTGTCTCATATCCCTCGCTAAACTTTGGCAACATGGGTCACGTTAACCACTTGAGAGTGAACAGCTGCTTTTAGTGATTAGATACGCTTGTGATATTCACTTGTTTATATTTCTCAGTACATGGGAAAAGAATGAGAAGCAAATTTTTCTAGCTTTATCTTCATTTTCATTTCTATTGTTCGGTGATTATTAATCTATATGTGCATAAATTAACCCAGTCCACTGATTTATTCATTACTTTCTGTAAGTACCTTTATTCAGAAACTGCACAAGCGTTTAATTAATTCAAACTTCATCTTATAATGTTCCTCAACTCTCTACACTGGCTGATTTTATTGAAAAAAACTTTAGGTGCATATTTTCTATTTCAGCGTCATTCTAATTGCGCAAAGAGCAATAGACTAATGTGAATTTTAGTCTACGAGACTCACTGGGCCAAGAAAACCCATATACTGGTGTTCTACTCTTATTTTTTTCACATTTCTTTATAACATTCCCTAATCCGAATACAGGAAACCGTTTCTTTCGACATACCCACCTAATAAATGTATTCATATATCCTTCTTTTACATTTAAGGAGTCGCCATCTTGTTTAACTCTTCGTGTACATCTTTATGTCACAAGCTTAGTTAGATAATTTAAAGTCATATTGAGGCAGTAACCATTCAGTTCTGTAAACATACAATATACTTAAGCACGCGCTTGAGTATGAGGAAAATATTTCTCAAGGTCACTACCGGAGAGAGTGAGAGAGAACGAGTGAGGGAAGCTGAATTTATGGCGGTAGGTCCATGACTCGCGTTATAAAAACTCAACCGAGAGAGAGACAGAGAGAGCCAGATCAAAATGCCCATATAAAACTTGAAAATGAGGAATTAATATAGCTATTTATATAATTGAGCGTCGGTTTGAACTTGACAAACAGTCCCCTCTTTGTCCTCTGCACTCGCACCCTCTAGAATTCCAATAGGTGCGTTAAATATTTGTTTGTGTAGCTCAATCTCTTTGGCGATCATGGTTTAGGCCATGATTAATTCAATTTTGCAATCTAGGCCTGAGTAATAGGGCATTTGTTAAGCACGTTTCTGTGCAGCATTGTGAAGTTCATTAACGGGACCCAAGATAATATCAAATTCTCTCATATTTTTTTCGATAGGAATTAAAAATATCTAAAATTTTTAAGTCATCGGGTTGAAAATCAAATTTATTGCATCTGCTCTATCTAAAAGCGATGAGTTCCTCTCGTTCATTAGAAGATGTCCGAAGAATTCGAGCCTTTCCACACCCAATTGACATTTGTGAGGAGTTAATTTTATGCCATAAGCAAATAAACGTGCTAAGAGTAGTTTAAGGTATGAAACATGTGTTTCGTGATTATGGGAATATACCAATGCGTCATCAATAAAGGAGAATACAAAGGAAAGGTCACCACAAACTTCGTTTAAGAAACGCACGAAAGTTTAGAATGACGATCTCAAATAAAGTAGAATGAAGAGAAATTCGTATAACCCCAAAAGAATACAAACTGACGTCATTTCTACGCTCTATTCTTCACGGGTAAAAGATGAAACGCCTTTAGAAGTTTATGCTTGTAAAATACTTAATCTCCTGCAATAACTCCCGTGAAATCAGAGATTAAGTCAGCTAGTATCAATTAGTCTAATTAATTGTCTTCAAAGCACGGGGGACAAACAGTCGAACAGGTGCCAACTTTCTTCGAAACGAGGTGCAGAGGGAAAGTCCATGGAGATAGAGATTGTATCGTAATATCTCCCTTTTCCACTTTCGCAAATTCCGCCTTAGCGGCCCTCAATGTACAACCGGACCAGACAAGTTGTTTGTATATATGTTTATTTCTGTCTAACTCTTGCCCATATACAAGTGAAAACGTTAAATATGGAAAAGAATGCGCCTAATTGGCATACCGTTAGTACGGGAATCGTGGGATGAGCAGTGAAAGGTTGTCTGTGAGACTTAGTAAGTCATAGTTGCTCGCGGAGAAAGAAAAGTTGGAGTGCGCTAAATAAAGTATCCTGACAAATGCTTTATTACCCGTTTTAATATTCTGTTTAATCACTTAATTGGCTTTACTTTTCATATTCATGTGTGCATTTAACTGTACCTCCCTGATATTCTTAACTCTACTCCTAACGAATTGTAAGTAGGGTTCTTTTTAGCTTTCACCTAGACGCTTCACTTCGTCCTTCCACCATTCATATTCTTGCTTTGACTTTTCATTTCTAGATTTTCACATTGCCAATTATCTCTCCATTTATGAAAAACAAAACTTAAGGAACGAGGAGAAAGAACTCCAATACCGATTTCCCAAATGAGGGTTAATTGGATTTGACGATTTAATTCCTCGCTACCCAAAATCAGTAACTCGTTCAACTGAACGAAACAAAAATTCTTTGATCCAAGCGAATAAATTTAGACTGCAACCTAATCTAAAGTTTAAACCAATATACTAGTTTTTATATTTAATTATTGAACCTTTCAAGATATTAAGGCAAAAGTAGTGCAGTCTCCGAAACTCAAGTCCTTAAAATTAAAATAATGGTTACAAGGTTTTACAGACTCGATGTTGAGTTGTTCAAACTTGGGTAACGAAAGGAAATCATCGTTCAACAAAGGCATGAAGAAGGCATCAAGAATAGTTTGCCCTGATTAACTCTTAAGTAAATTCAGTGCAATATTAAAGGTCTGCTTCGTTTTAGGGTAACATTTTATTTTATCTTCTAAGGGTAGTATTTACTAATGGGTTGTTATGGCCAGTATCCTTCGAACGCGGTGCTAATGCGTTGTCATTTTTTTAAAAAGTAACACCCTCGAAAACTTTAAAATATGTATTTATGACTTAAAAACACAAATTAATAAAAAGTTGCTGCAATACACTATTTGCTCTGCAAATATATTTTGCTCTGCAAATATATTTTGCACTGCAAATATATTTTGCACAAGCATTGTTTTTGTAAAAAAACACAAAATCTTTTTTGATCAAATCGATCGTTGACTTTGCAAATGTGTTGGTTGATACTCCATTGTTAGTTTATGTTAATCTTTATGGTAACAAGTAGAAATTGGCATTCGCCTTTGATCTAGTATCACGGTCACCTCTGCAACGACTCGTGCAAGTATGTTGTACGTATCTCACGTCAATTCTACGCACTTAATAATATACGAGGGGCGGTCAATAAGTTTTGCGAATCGGAAGGGTAAAACAGAGGAAGGGGGATGGAGGTTTGTGGGGGTGTTAGGACAAGTTATGACAAGTCAGGACTTGCAGCCGCACGCTCCTGCTTCATCTATTTAAGAAGCAGTAGCTGATCGCAGATCGTCAGTCACAAATTTTCAACCATGGCGAAGGTTGAGCACCGCGCAGTGATCAAATTTTTGACCAAGGAAGGCAAGAATGCAAAAGAGATCCATGAACGCATGGTTGCAGTGTACACTGACACCGCATCTTCCTATGCAACCATTGCTCGCTAAAATAGGGAGTTTCCCCATGGTGGTGAGTCCCTTGAAGATGACCCCCGCCCAGGACGCCCGTCAGACGTAACCAACGACAACAATGTGGCCCGTGTGGAGAGGATCATCCTCGAAAATCGACCAGGCGAAGGTCGAAGAAATCAAGCGAGAACTTGGAATATCACATGGAAGTGTTATCAACATCATCCACGACAATTTGGCCATAGCCAAGGTCTCTGCCCGTTGAGGGTCTAGAAACCTCACGCCCCATGATAGACTTCAACGTCGTCAAAGTCCACAAGGCCAGAGTTGCACAATCTGCCCTGCGCGAGTGCGGATTCGAGGAGCTCAACCATCCCCCCTACAGTCCAGATCTGGCCCCTAGCGACTACTTTTTATTCCGCCAGCTCAAGGCTGCACTGCGTGGACGCTGGTTTGGGGACGATGAAGATGTCCAGATTGCCGTCCAGGAGTGGATTAAACAGCAGTCGGGAGTTTCTGGTTGTCGGGAATTCGAAGCCTCAGGGACAAGTGGCGCAAGTGCATTGAAGTTGAGGGTAGTTAATTATATTAAAAAATAATAAAACCCTTTTCCTCATATCTCGTTTCCTTATATTCGAATTGCAAAACTTATTGAACGCCCCTCGTAAAGCAATGTTACTGGTTATATTTATATACCATTGATTATCATAGATATAATTTTAGATTCTTTAGGAAAATTTGAAGGGTAAGCATGTCTTCTGCGAGCTTCTCACATTTTGAAAATTATTGATTTTCTCGTATTTATAGCTAGCAATGGTCTATATTAAAGTTAGACTATTCCTACTTCGTAGATAGCGGCTGTAGAAGTTAACTTGGCGAAGTCTGCATGATTGTGACAGATAGCCGTATACCTTCTAACCACCACTATTAGCCCTTTGAGTCTAATCCCAAGTTTCCCGTAAATTTTCGCGCAAAGACCTTTGTTTGGCTGGAGCTTTCCGTTTCATTTAGCATCAGTGGGACCTGTAGGTCTAGCGATTTGACTGTACCGTTCATTACTGCAGTCGATCATCGACTGAAGATCTCCTCCTTCCCAACAGGAGAGTTAGATACAGGAGGAATCTCCAATCAATCCACTTCAGCTTGTTTAGTTCCTGTCATGGTCGTCGCAAACAGGAGGTATCTCCAATCAGTCCAATGACTTTAGATCAGGGCACGTCGGGTATGCCTGGATGAGACCACCAGCTTTCGTTGCAACTTCTCTCCGATGTAAGGTGGAAACACAAGAGGTCTTCAATCAATCCACCTTTGCTTGTTTTCGTTTCTTCTAGGAGCGACAGAAACAGGAGGAACTTTAACTCAGTCCGCTGTTCGCTAGCGAGAAGTTTGTGGCAAAAGTAGCGCCAAGAGCCTTCCCGGTCCCTTCAAGCGATATAGTCGGTAACGTGGAGGAGGCTGACTGTTGACTGATGGCCACGGTGGCTGGTGAGTGAGCTCTAGCAGACTCTATAGAAGTTTATGTGGAAGGCGAGATTGGGGAAGGCAGTAGCTTGAACAACAGTATATCCAAATTTGTACCATTGCTGTTGAGAGAGATAAAAAGCTCCAAAACATTTAACTGTACTATATTTACACTTAAATTGCACAAATATAAATTACATCATTAAATCATCCATTTTCGCGTGTCTTTTTTTTATGTAAAAAAACGACATTTTATGTTAATCAACTTAATAGTTTGACTGAATGAATAGAACTTCAGTGAATTTGCTAAGGTTAATTTACCTTTGACAAAATATAAACAATTACAATTCGTCCATATATCGTAAATTATTATCTTTTCTTTAATTTGTGAAGTCAGTTTTTGGCATCAGCTACAACATTTTCTTTTACGAACATTGTAATGTTTTACTTGGCTTTCAACAAAGCCACATAATAGTCAGAATGATAATTATTTCACATTTCAAGTTTCATTTTAGTTCAAAATCGATCTACTACATCAGAGAATATTTTAGATAAATAAAAATAATCTAAAAAATTAAAGTCGCAATATCGCCCGATCTGCAACCAATTTATAAGTTCACCGACCTCTATTGAAACTTCTTGCACAGTGTCACTTTATTTCCTCCTCCAAATGCAGAAGTTTTCCCGATGAACGATTTTTCTAAACCACTTTTAAAATATTGAATTTTATGAATGTACTTTTTAACAAATTCCTAAACTACAGAACAACCAGGCGGACACTGTCCCTTTAGTTTCTTTTTTCAATTTTCGAAAAGGATGAATAAATTAGTAGTTGAATGAGTTAATTAATTCTTGCTTGGCAGGGAAAGAAAGAAAGTTGGAATAGACGGAGAGGGAGCATTCCAATTATTATCAAGCAAATTGCATAGAAGGAACAGAAAGAACTAGGGCCCCATCTTTACATGCAATTAATGTAGGAAATACAGAGGGCAGAGTGAGCTCTACCTTATCAACATTAAATTTGACAGGACTTTTAGAAACATTTAATAATTCGAAGCTTCGGACTCATTATTTCATTTAAGAAAGAAGGAAGTAAATCGGTCGTTGTTTTTTGTTGCCAAAGAAAAAATAAAATTACAAAAAACGTGTTTTGGGGGGTTGAAATAATTTCTTATTGTGCGAGTAAAAAGCAATTTAATTAAGCTTTAAATTAAGATTTACACTTGAGAACACTTTTAAATTGCAAAGAATACTAAAATGTTGACACTTCCTTTTACTGCTTTATTCTGATATGTTAAGAAGATGAGAGCCATTCTCTCATATATTCCACCTGTTATATTTTAAGTCTTTCACGCATCACACCTCAAGTAACAATGGATACTAGGATTTTCTTATACATCTCGGCCGCGTCAAAATTATATACACAGAGAAATAAGTATATTGTCTAATATAGGTGAATGATACTCTAAATTGTACGGAGTTTGTTTTTTATGGAAACCATCATTCAAATGATTTAAGAGAAATTTTAAAGCCTCACTGCAGCTAATTCTGTTTACACTAGGTGAGTATTTATTTTCGTTTTTCTCTGGTCTTGCTATCAAATAAATACATGATACTCCTTTAATGTTGTCTACACTTTCAAATTAGTTTCGCTCTCATCGCTTCATTTACCCAGAATGAAAGGCCAATTAACTCCATGTCTATTTTCGAAAGATTTGTGTCTCAAGTCTGTAATCAGCCACACGCCGAGATATGGAAGTCTTTTCAGCCTTTTTACACCGTTACATTGATATTGAGAACCAAGCTAAACAATATAACTTATAAAAGTAATGACGAACTAAAGGCTTATAGAGAGTTAAAATTATTGCCTTTCATTTATGAATAACGTTTCTCGGAGTAAATCCGTAAGCATTAAGATTTTCACACCGTCCACCAACTGTCATACTCAAGAAATGGGTATCACTAAAATTTATTTTTATAACAAGGAATAGTGGTCGAGTTTTGAGTGTAACTCTAACAAGCACTATGCCCATTTCCATACAAACCAATTCTGTACTACACTTTTGTGTGTAGGTTCCTATAACCAAAGTTTATTGCAGTAATTTTCCGCGCCGGAGATGAGCTGCAAAACGCTTCCACTTTCGTTCAAACAGCTTCATGTCAACTCGCTTTTTAACAGTCGGAATACAGTGTAATTATTTATTATTGTTGCAAAACGTTCTCGAAAAAATTTGGTTAATATTTTTTTCAATTCATATTCATAAAAAATAACATTTAAACCAAACTTTCAGTACATTTGCGTAGTTTCTTCCTGGTAAAGGCAATAAATACGAAAGTTTGGCAAGGTCAGAGGTTAAACGAGAACTGAATTATAATCCAATTTTAATTGCCATATAATTTTTGACATATTCTTGATCGTTCCATCAAAATTTATATTAAGGGGATTTAACTTTTTCTTAAATACAACACATGTTATTACAGGCAGAAATATGAAAGTTTAAATTATACGTTCATCCTCTGATTTTCTCTTAATGCTTGCTGTATTCTACTATTCTTCTGTAGCAAATTCTGTGTTCTACTATTCTTCGATAGCAAATCATATTTGGACCTGTTTAAAAAAAAAACATTAAAGGAAGAATCATTCTTCTGGACAAACTTCCATTACTATGATTCAAGACCCAAATGAACTTACTTTCGAAAGTCATTTAGATTAAAGATGTAGGCCAGTCGCTTGTGCAACTCTCGCTTGAATAAAGTTGTTCAGAATAACTGCGTCACATCTTCTCATTTACAAGCTCGATAATGGGAGATTTACTTTTATGTAAGAACATTTTCTTCCTATTTTCGATAAGAACTTGACAATTATTCAGGGTCTCTAATGTTTTTATGTACGTATTAAATGCAACTGCCCATAAACACACAACACACGAATGGAAGAATGGTGAAGGAAAGGTTTCATCTATTTTGTTATTTGCTGATGATCTGGTGTTAATGGCTGAGAGTGAGAGGGATTTATAAATATTTATTTTATATTTTGACATAGTGTGAGAAGAGGGATCTAAAGTTAGATGCGAGAAAGAGAATGGTGATGGTATTTGCGTAATATATTTGGGTGGTGTGTGATATTCGAATACGTGGTGTCAGCCTTGAACAAGTGCCAAGTTTTAAGTATCTAGGATGCATTATAAATGATAGTGGTACAGAAGAAGCAGATTGGACCACAATTTCAAAGGGTAGAAAAGTGTCTTGGGTGATTAAAACATTGGTGAATGATAAGGGTTTGAGTTTGGAATGTATGAAATAACTGTATGAGATTAAACTCTTGCCAACGTTGTGTATGGGAGTGATAATAAAGTATGGAAGGGAAATGAAAAATCATGAGGGAAAGCATTGGATATGAGCTACTTTAGAGAAATATATAGTATGCGAAAGATGGATTAAGTGTGGAAGGAGAAGATAATAGATATATATGGTGTGCATAAGGATGTGAATGAGGTGAAGACTGAAAGTGTTCTGAGGGGGTATGGACATGTAAGAAGAATGGATGGAAATTGACTTGTATAAAGAATATAGGAGAGTGATTGTCAGGTTGAGACCGCGTGAACGATGGTTTAATTATAGAAATGAGTGTATGAGAGAGAAATGGCTGACCGAGAAGAAAGTGAATGATATTATGTATAATATATAGTTATATAGGATGGTTATGAGGGGTCATGATGCTAGGGGCCCTCTGCCCAGGGATGAACTCTTAAGTGAACGAGATAATCCAGTACATAGCAGCTTGCCCCTATGACGAACCATCGGGGGTGAGGGAGAAATGATGGCTGGCCTTGTGTTTAATAGTGCTTAAAGGGGGTTAAGAGGAGCGAGATGTTATAGTGGAGTTTGAAATGCGCCGAACCACTTTGGTGGAAAGATTATGATGAATCGTTTTTCTTTATTAGGATAGAAGCCATTCCTTAGGGCTTCGAGATTTCGTTGATCCATTACAATCGCTTATCCGAAAATCTTTAGTCTTTTGATTGCCATTGAGGCCATTAAGACGTCTGAGTTCCTCGGGGTTGTTTACAATCGTAAGAGATCTCCTTCGGTTGACAGGGGTCCCGTGAATGCTCGTAGCAATAAAGATCGCCCTAGAAAAATTATTATTATTAATATAATTATTGTTACTATTATTTGTTATATTTTTATTTTATTAGTAATTTCGGTAGTAGGCCTTTTATAATTGTTATTAATATCAGGCTGGAACGAAAGTATTATAATTCATAATCTTCTTCGGTATTCACCCCTATGTCATCCCATCTAAAACATATTATAGGTGGTTTTAATCTATGAGTTTAATAAAGGTGTCAATACAAGTAGAGTGGCAAAATCCTTTAGAGCACTTATGGGGATGAGGCAGTAAATGAAGTAAGTGGCAATGGTTTTCCCGTTTCGAAAGTGGTTATTTCAGTACAAAAGACGGACGAAAGGAAGAAAGCCCTAAAGAACGTTATTCTGTAGAGTTCGAAGCTGTTGTCACAGCAAATTCTGCCGCAACTTCCAAAGAATTCACAGAAAAATTTAACGTAACCAATACGACTCTCCTGAGCCAAATGAAGAAGATTGGGATTGGAAAATGGGTGCCGCACGAACTGTCCACGGCGAATCTGCAACAGCGTGTTGCTTGTTTTGAGTCATTGTTTTCGCGAAACCCTCAGGCACCAATTTGGGACAGGTTTCTTACTGGTGATGAGAAGTGGATCCTTTATCATAAAGGCAAACGCCGCGGTTCGTAGACCAGTGTAGGAACCATAATTTCTCAACAACCGAGATGAGGAATTAATCCAAAAAAGATCATGTTAAGTGTATGGTGGGATATTGAAGTTATTGTCCATTATGAACTGCTAGAAAACAATCAAACACTTAATGCTAATCTCTACTGCAATCAAATTCGTCGTTTGAAAAGGCTGTCATCCTCCATCACGATAATGCCCGTCCTCACACAGCCCAAATGAGCAAAGATCTCGTGGAGGAGCTCGGTTGGGAAATATTGCCTCCTCCTCCAAATTTCCCTGACTTAGCTCCTTCAGATTATCACTTGTTTAGGGGATTACAGAATTATTTGGATGGTCTTAGGTTGACATCAAGAGAGGAGATTGAAAACGAGATGGATTCATATTTTGCATCAAAACCGAAAGAATCTTTCATTCGTGGCATTTATAATCATGTTGTCAGATAGAATAGAGGTTCTAGAAAGCAATGGAAGTTATGTCTATGATTAAATATTTACATAGTCATGTTTTTTTCATTTTTAATACATAGTCTCAAATCTGACATTACTTTCGCACCAACCTAATATAATACTCTTACTATACTTTTATTATTATTACAATTTTTCTTATTACTATATACTAATTAGGTTATCAGATATTTCACCCCCCCAAAAAAAAATATATATATATATATATTTTTCATATCATCCTGACTCGTACTTCCTGAGGTACTCGTGTCTTAAAGCGCTCATTTGACTCGCCTTTATTGGATGCGTTAATTTTCTTTTCCCAATGGAATAACTCGCGCATTCTGAGTCAGTTCTTAATTGGAAACTTGTTCTGTGCTCGTCGGATATCCATTTACATGCTCTTTCAAACTCAAATTTCGTTGATGATTAGGTAGGCTTCGTATTTTATTCGGTTATATGATTATGTACCTTTCGTATTCTATTCGGTTATATAATTACGCAGGCTTCGTATTTAATTTGGTTATATAATTATGTAGGCTTCGTAATTTATTCGGTTATATAACTCGTAAGTAGTCTTCGTGCTTCATGGGATTATATAGGTAAGTAGGCTTCGTATTTTATTCGGTTATATAATTATTTAGGCTTCGTATTTTATTCATTTATATAATTTATGATTAGTTTTAGTTTGCTTATTAGTTTGTCAAGTGTTTTTTAGTGGTAGATGGGAGTTGGATTCTAAGGTCATCCACATTATTTAACCTCACCATATAATGTCAAACTCCTTTTAATCGATGACCCGATATCTACGGGATGTCTATAGCAAAGGGAATAAAAGAAACTTCCGCCACGTTACATTTATTTTCAATTATACAAACTAATACTACTGTTTCTAGAATACCTAACAAAAAAGTTCCCGAAAAGAAAAGCGATCCCAAAAGTTCTCCTGTCAAGAATTGGGAACCAAAAGATTTTTCGTTTTCTCAATATCGATCCCAAAAGTTCTTGCGTCAAGAATAGTGACTCACAAAGTTTATGTGCGAAGAATAGTATCCCTAAAATTTCTCGTGTCAAGAATAGCGACCCAAAATATCCTTGATTCAAGAAAGGTAACCTAAAAAGTTCTCGTATTGATAATAGCGCCTCCAAAAGTTGATTTGTCAAGATAGCGACCCCAAAGGTTTTCTCTCAAGAATAACGACCAAAAAGGTTTTCCTGTGAATAATAGCACTCAAAAGGTTCTCTTGTAAAGAATAGCGAACCCCAAAGTTCTCGTGTCTAGAACAGACCCCCAAAAGTTCTTGTGTCAGAAATAACTCACAAAAGGTTCTCTTTTAAGAATAGCGATGCAAAAAGATCTCGTGTCAAGAATAGCGATCCAGAGAGTGCTCGTGTAAACAATAGTGCCCCAAAGAGCTCATGTGTCAATAACTGCGACCTCTAAAGTTCTTATGTGAAGAATAGCGACCTGAAAGGTAATCGTCAAGAATAGCAGTATAAAAAGTATTCGTGTCAAGAATAGCGACCATAAAGTTTCATGTCTCAAGAGGTGCGACCCAAAAGGGTGCTGTGTCCAAAAGTTCTTCTCTGAGGAATAGCCCACATAAAGTTCTATTTTCAAGAAAAGCGTGTCCCCAAATCCTCGTATCAAGAATAGCGACCCAAAAAGGACTCGTGTCAACAATAGTGACCCATAAAGTTTTCGTGTCAACAATAGTGACCCAAAAGGCTCTCTTGTCAAGAATAGCGATCTAAAGAGTTCTCCTGTGAAGAATGGTGACCCCCAAAGTTCTCGTAACAAGAATAGCGTCTCCAAAAGTTGTGCCAAGATAGCGACTTCAAACGCTTTCGTGTCAAGAATAACAACCCCCAAAAAATGTTCGTGTGAATAATAGCGTCCAAAAAGTTGTCGTGTAAAGAATAACAACCCAAAGGTTCTCGTTTCAAGAAGAGTGAACCAAAAAGTTCTAGTGTCAATAATGGCGCCACTAAAAGTCCTCATTTTAAGAATATCTAACCCAAAAGTTCTCTTGTAAAGAATAGCAATCCCAAAAGTTACCATGTCATGAATAGCGACCCAATAAGATCTCGTGTCAAACTGGCTCGCTCAAAAGCTTAAAAGCTCTCGTGTCAAGAATAGCGACGCAAAGGGGGGGTGGGTAATGGCCTCCACAAAAGTGATTGGTCAAAAATAGCGAACAAAAAGATCCCGTATCTAGAATATCGACCCCAAAAGTTCTCGTGTCAAGAATAGCGACCCTAAAAGTTATTGTTTCAAGAATGGCGACCCCAAAGTTTTTATTTCACGAATAGTGACTCAAAAAGAGCTCATGTCAAGAATATCAGCCCTAAAAGTTCTCGTGTCAATAATAGTGACTCCAAAAGTTCTTGTTTCAAGAATGGAGACCCCCAAAGTTTTCATTTCAAGAATAGTGACTCAAAAGAGTGAAAATGTGAAGAATCCTGTTTCATTATTTCAGGTCAGAGTTGAAAATGTTTACTCAGGAGATATCATTCATTGTTGCGCCAGGTGATTACACCCAGAGAGATTGTAGGTGACAGGCAGACACACCTTCGGTGGAGCTCTACATTCTTTGAGGTGCTTTGTGGAAAATGAGCTAATTTGCCTCCTGTAAAAGATTCAGATTTCCCTTTTCTTTTTTTTTGGTCAACTCATAAACGCAATAGCAACGAGGCCGCATCATGCAGATTTTTTTTTACGGAGAGATCTGTAAATAGAGTGGTTAAGATAGAATGAAATAACATGTGGAAGATATATAGTCTCATATTCTCCTGCAGGCATTGGGGAAGGGGAGAAAGGGGAAGATTTGGAGTCGTGAGGGCACCTAAGTCTCCACATAACACCTGACATCCCCTTGCAAGTGCATAAAAGAATAGATAAAGGAAAGAAAGGGGAGAGGGGCAGTAAAAAGAGGAAAAGGTGGGAAGAATGCAGACATGACATTGTAACAATGGAAAAAGGAAATATCACTACGGTCTCAAGAAGAAAGAAAAACTTCCGTCTGAAAGAAGGCGAAAGCTCACGGCCAAATTTAATTCTTTATCTTAGGGAAGTCCATCAAGGTCGATGATGAGGGATGTCCTCAGGGCGGTCTCCGACCTAGGTCAGGGTCGGTTTGCTCAGGACATCAAACCTGCACTAGATTTAAATGAGTGAGAAGGCGTTTAAATTAAGTCTAAATAAAATGGATATTCATAGACTAATTTATCATCTCTAACCAGAGGTTAAAAACTGCAATCACGAGTTAGAACGTTTACAAACGAAATATACGAGTAATATATATTTGTGTGTGTGGGGGGGGGGGGGTAAGTGATACACAGAAACAAGAGATCAGAGATCTTAATGGAGATGACCCTGGAGAAAGCGAAGAGAAAGAGACACGTCTCCACGGCAAGGATTCGAACACCAGACCACTGGTTATCTAGACCAATGCTCTATTAACTGAACCAATGTGAAAGGCAACATATTTTATCAATTTAAGTTCTTCGTTTAGACCTCCAAAGACCACCGCCGAAATGAAACTGCACCTGTAGGTTTGAGAGAATAAAAACGGAAATGCACGCATCCCTTCTTTATGTTCTTTATGCGACCGAAAACTATCGGCCTGCTCTGGTTGGCTAAACTACTAGCGCCAATCCCATATATAAATATACATAAAGAAAGAGCAAATACAAGTTCTTCGGGTGATAACAACAACCACCACAGGGCTTTCGACATATTTTTATTTTCTGCCTTTCGAAATAAATTTGAAGACAGAAAGAAGGATGCAGAAACCTTGTATAGCTGACTATATATACATATAGTACAAGAGAAGGAGAAAATTGGACGCGAAGAGCAATGAGACAAGTAACCGGAGTTTTCTAGAGGCAAGAGAAAGACAGAAATAAGACCAGGGGAAAAAAGTCTTCTCGGTAAAGGATCGCCTTCATTGTGCCGCCCCCTGCTCTCTTTAATTCTAGGTTCTTCTAATGTTCCACCGCAAGTGCCAGCCTTCACATCAACCTCCAAAAAAGCTGCAATGCCCCTGACAAAGGCAACCTAGAAGAATTCTAGCTGTAGACCTTGTTAATAGAGACTCTTATTTTTCGTTTTATGCCCACCCTCGAATATCGTGGGCGCTTTGTTAACATATAGTATATATCATAGATATACACTATATAGCAGTTTAGGAACTTAATGTGGCCAAATATGTAATTATCATGTTATGACGAAAAATAGATTACCCACCATTTGCAAATTGAAACAATCTAGTTAGTTAATTATTTTATTTTTGTAAAGTCTTCGCCTCAAAAGAATTTGTTACGTAGTGGTTTATATTGTTTAGTTTTTTTTATTTTTGTAAAAATGTGTACATATGGGTGCGAACGCTCACGTAACGCGCTATAAACAAATAGAGGCCTAACGAGATTTGGCAACCACGCCTTTAAATTCGAAACCAAGGATAGGCTTTTGCGAATTAGGAATACTTACGAGGTTTTTTTTTAATTTACGGGGGCGTGGGGGTATGGGGCCAAGCCCCCCTATTTCTAAATTAAGTCAAAAATTATATATAATATAATATGATACGATTGCAATATCCTAACAATACCCAACCCCCACAATAGCACTTTTTTTAATTTGCCCTAAGAAAAAACATTGTCTACATTGAAAAACAATTGTTTTTAAACATATTTATATATAAATTATTAAAAAATTCGAGGGAGGACATGAACCGAAAAATAACCATAAAGACAAATAGTGAGCGTGTTTACCTAACTAACAGCTCCCCCCAAAATCTCTTGGTCTCTTGATATCGTTTTCTAGTGGTAGGCCAGAATATCTTGAACATTTTAATTTTTTGCCAATTTCTATGATGTTATACCCATGGCTACGGTTAAGTTAGCTTTGTACTCTCTGAGCTTCTGTAAGTTCTTAAGTTTTACTCATAGTACTTATTTAGAACGATAGCGAATACATAATATTTTAATAATAAGATTTTATCTGTAATGTACTTTATATTAAATGAACAACCTCAAAGTGCTACATGGTAAAAAGATGAAATATAAAAAATACAGAAACATACATTTCAAAGGACCAAAACATAAGTTGGTAAATAAGAGTACAATATTGCAAGCAACTGGTAATTAAAAAGATTAGATATTAAAACAAGGTCTGCTGCCCCAAAAGTCGAGTGCCCTCACTTATGCTGATTTATTTCCTCACGACTTTAAATACTTTCAATAATTCCCGGAGTAACTTTGGGAGGACCTTGTCAATTCTATCATTCGAAAGAGAATGTAAACACTTTAAAGGTTTCAAATTCCGTTAAAATGGTCGGAATAGTTATGATGTTATTGGCAAAAGAAAATATTCTCTGGTTAATCTTGTAAGGACTTTGGCAATGTTATCATTCGAAAGAGAATGTAAAACAACATAAAGTTTT
This sequence comes from Ceratothoa steindachneri, assembly GCA_963969495.1. Classification (NCBI taxonomy): domain Eukaryota; kingdom Metazoa; phylum Arthropoda; class Malacostraca; order Isopoda; family Cymothoidae; genus Ceratothoa; species Ceratothoa steindachneri. The sequence goes on along the minus strand of OZ018321.1, from coordinate 30,241,465 downwards.
CAAATTTCGTTAGAATTTGCTGAATTGTTACAATGTTATTAAAAAAAAGCAAAACGTGGACCTACCGACCAACCGACATAGTGAACTGTAGAGTCGCCCGCGACTAAAAGTCACAACTTTCTAAAAGTTTATTAAAAAGTAGAACTAAATTATATTAAAATATATTTTTTTAATTAAAATGGCGGGACTTATCTTTTTGTCACACCTCATTTATGGAATTGGAAAAACGAAAAGATGGTTACACCCTAATTGCATAGTCTAGAATAGTATAGCATAGAACAATATAGCATAGTATACAATAGCATATCATAGAAAACATAGTATAGTAAAGTATAATATAGTATAGTATATGTATTATAGTCTCTTCTAACATAGTATAGCCTAGCATAGCATATCCTAGTAAAGCCTAGTATTGTCTAGAATAGTATAACATTTTATAGAATAGCCTAGTATAGTCTCGAATAGTAGCCTAGCAAAACCTAGATTACCGTAGGATAGCCTACCATAGTATTACCTCAACTGGCATAGTAAATCCGAGCATAGTATAGATTAGCCTAGATTGCATAACATAGTAAATCTTGCCTAGCCTAGCCTAGTATAGTAGCATAGTATAACAGAGTAGGTTATGTCATAGCATAGCCTATCATAGTATGACCTATCCTAGCATCGGATAGCCCAGTCTAGCCTAGCCTAGCTTAATATAACCAAGTCTAGCCTATGATTCCCTATAATACTAGAACTTATGATACCATGCTCTTGCGTAGCTAGCATAGTATATCCTAGCCTTACATAGTATACTTTAGCCTAGTATAGTATGGCTTAGCCTAGACTAATCTAGCCTAGCCTAGTAGAGAATGTATAGTACGTCCTATCTTCGCCTAGCCTAACATAGCCTAGTAGAGCCTAGGATATATAGGATCTTTGCCTAGTATATTCTATCCTATCCTAGCCTAGTTCGCATATTCTAGCATAACCTAGTATAGTATATCATAGCCTACATTACCCTACCCTACCCCATCCTAGTTAGTATAGTATAGTATATCATAGTATTGCCTAGCCTAGACTAGACTATTACATCTTAGCCTAGGCTTGCATAGCATGGATAACATAGCCTAGCATACCCTAGCAAAGCCTTGCTTATCTTAGCCTAGTATAGCGAATACTAGCCTAGTGTAGAATACCTAACCTAGCATATACCGCAGCTTAACCTAGTATAACCTTTCAAAACTAGCCTAGTCTAGTTTAGCTTAGCATAGCATAGCATAACCTAGCCTAGCATTAACTATCCTAGACATGTATAGCCTATACTATACTATTATACCCTAGTCAATCATAGCTTATTATTGTCTATCCTAACATATGTACTATATGCCATCCTATCATAGAGCGTATTATAGCCTAAATTAGCATAGTATATTTTACCCTTGTACATTATATCTTAGCATAGCTGGGCATGGTATAGCTTAGCCTATAATATCCTAGCATAGCATAGCCTATTTTAGGCTTGCCTAACAGAGTATAGCATATTATAGACTATTTTAGTCTACCAGAGTATCGTGCGAAAAGTTATGATGTTATTGCCAAAACAAAATAGTTGCAAGGCTAACCTCGGGAAGACTTTGCCAATTATAACATTCGGAAGAGAATATAAAACAACATAGGGGTTCCAAACTTTGTTAGAATCGGCCAAATAATTACAATGTTATTACAAAAACAAAACAATAAGCAAAACGGTGATCGACCGACCGACTGACAGAGTGAGATGTAGAGTCGTTCGTGACCTGACTCGCACGCAACTAAAAATTGTTCACAAAAACATTGTAAGACCCTACGCAGAAGTATTGGACACATGTCATTTAATATTTAGTTACAAATCTATTGTTGGCAATTAAAGCTTGCAGACGTCCCTTTGTATTTTGTTATAACTTGTTAGCAGAATTCAAGGTTAATGACAATCCTTTTTTGACATAAATTCTTTTCGTCTTTCAAATTCCGTCGGTTTCTCGCGTGGAATCGCATCTTCAGCTCATTCCATAGATTCTCAATGTGATTGAGATCAGGAAAGTGACTCGGCCATTTTAAAATGTTGATCTTTTTATATGAGTAAAACGAACTTATATTAAGACACGAAATCTTCCTGAGCAATTAATTTACCTCCATCGAGCAGCTAATATTACAGGAAAGAAAATACCATTTTCTTTTATTCGCTGCCAGCCGACTAGGTTTTGCCATTTGCTTTTCATCTTAACGCGGAACGTAACATTAAATCTATGTTTTACGGGATAACAGCTTCCGCGTCCACCGGACTAGAACCTTGATTGACTGGCCTGAAGAACATTCAGAAAAAAATCACATATATGGTTGGATTGGCATACAAAATCACAGAATCTGAACCTGATCGAAATTCTATGGAATTACCTCGAACAACGAATAGGTGACTAATTTTATGTCCGGTGAACTGCTTATATATATATATATATATATATATATATATATATATATATATATATATATATATACGTGAAATTACAATAGACACGTGAGGTGTTCAATAACCTATAGGAAATAATCAAAGAATGATCACAAGCGATTTTAACAACTCTGTTTAATGCTGGATGTCTCAAACCTGCCTAGAGACAATACATACACAAGAATGAGGCGTAGAGTGAGAGAAAATGCCTTCCCTTTGCATCTTTCAATTTGCTTAGGAAGAAGCAAATTCTAGAAACAGAAGTGCACGTATAAATCAGCTGTTTGAATGTGATTTCTGGTTATGTGTTTAACTGGTTGACCGGACAATCAATAATAATTAAGAGGTGGAAAGAGAAAAGTAATTTACCTATTGTAGGTGAATTTTTGAAGGTGAGGCTGAGAGAGTGTCCATGGCTCTTAGTAAATCACACCCATAAACAGGGGTGGGCAATGTATTTGTAGTGCTTGACAAACAGAAAGCGACCCGAAACTTTGTCCTTTAGAATACCTTCTTTCAAACTAAGTATTACCAAAAGATTATGCAAAAAATCTGTCCCAAATGGGCCCAAGGGCGCCAAGTATCAGGAATGAGAACAAAAACTAGGAACTCAATGAAAGGAAAGGTCCCTCCCCCTAATTCATAAGCAATTTCTTGAATAGCTGCGAGTAGGTCATCGAGCTGGCAACCAACCTAACATTGAACACTCATCCTTAACAGAGGAGTGCCTGAGTTGATAGTTGACCTGCTCGTTGTAGCTCACAGTAAAATTGCACCATTTGAAAAATAAGGTTTTGCACACCGATATAATTTAATCCTGAGATTGACTTGTATAATTCACTCTTTGTTACTTCAAATTTAACTTATTGATGGAATGGGATCAAGGACAATGACCAGACAAACAACACAACAACAGATGGAAAGGCAAAGAAAGCAGCAAGAGTGGAATTAAAAGAGTTTGCTCTTGATGTCTTTGGTAATCGAGTCGTCAAGGTGAAGCCACTGACATATGACGGGGCGGTCAATAAGTTTTGCGAATCGGTAGGGCAAAACAGAGGAAGGAGGACGGCTGTTTGTGGGGGTGTTAGGACAAGCTATGACAAGTCAGGACCTGCAGCCGCACGCTCCTTCCTCGTCTATTTAAGAAGCAGTAGCTGATCGCAGATCGTCAGTCACAAATTTTTGAACAATGGAGAAGGTTGAACACCGCGCAGTGATCAAATTTTTGGCCAAGGAAGGCAAGAATGCAAAAGAGATCCATGAACGCATGATTGCAGTGTACACCGACACCACCCCTTCCTATGCAACCATTGCTCGCTGGAATAGGGAGTTCTGCCATGGTCATGAGTCCCTTGAAGATGACCCCCGTCCAGGACGCCCGTCAGACGTGACCAACGAGAACAATGTGGCCCGTGTGGAGAGGATAATCCTCAAAAATCGATGGGTGAAGGTCGAAGAAATTGAACGAGAACTTGGAATATCACATGGAATTGTTATGAACATCATCCACGACAATTTTGCCATGACCAAGGTCTCTGCCCGTTGGGTGCCTAGAAATCTCACGCCCCATGATCGACTTCAACGTCGTCAAAGTCCACAAGGCCAGAGTTGCACAAGCTGCCCTGCGCGAGTGCGGATTCACGGAGCTCAACCATCCCCCTTGTAGTCTAGATCTGGCCCCTAACGACTACTTTTTATTCCGCCAGCTCAAGGCTGCACTGCGTGGACGCCGGTTTGGGGACGATGAAGATGTCCAGATCGCCGTCCAAGTGTGGATTGAACAGCAGTCGGGAGATTTCTGGTTGTTGGGAATTCAAAGCCTCAGGGACAAGTGGCGCAAGTGCATTGAAGTCGAGGGTAGTTATATTGAAAAATAATATAGCACTTTTCCTCATATCTCGTTTCCTTATATCCGAATTGCAAAACTTATTGACCGCCCCTCGTAGTTCAGGATCCTGTGTTGCCGGTTCGCTTTTTAGTCGATTACTCCTCGTTTTCAATTTGGAATGAATTACAGTAATGCTACAATATTTAATTTATTCAATAATATATTTTTTACAAACATCTTTGTGCCGATCATTGGTGAAAATACCATTGTAAGAAGAATTTAAACCACTTATTTTCTAATTATATTGTGAATATAAACTGTAAGAATGAGTAAAATTGTCTGCTTTTCGGGAGAATACATAGTGTAGGTATGGGAATATATATAGTCCCTATTCATTTTTATAACGTTGCTGTTGATATTTCCATGATCATGGAAAGATATTAGTTTGGGAAACAAAACAAGAAAAAATAAGAGGAGAAAGCCCCTAAATTCAAAGTATCGAATAAAGAAACTACTTTGAGTTTCATAAACAAACATTAATTGTTTGTAGATGCCTAGTAGATGCACCTTTTATCATTACTCTAATTTTGATTTTATAATCTTTCCTTACAGATGAAAGCGATAAGAGTGGGACTTGTGAGGACATAAACCTTCAAGAAAATAGAAAATGCCCTTGCATGAACTATTACTCAGAACCAGGTTCCCCATGGTCACAATGTCTCCTAGGCCCACCGATTAGATTCGTGGAGAACATGTACAAGGATACATTTTCTGCTCTGAAAAGTAGCGTGACTTCGTCAAATAGATTCCAGTTTAATGCCGGGAACCTTCTAAATTTTACTGTAGACGATAGAAGCTTATCTTTACAAGAAGGTCTTGAGGACTCATGCGGAGTTGGAGCCAGATACAGAAGTGTGAAATGTTTGCGAGAAGATGAAATTTTAGCTAGCCCAAGGTAAGTAATCATTAATCATTTTCTAATTACTCAAGAAAGTGTAGGCTTGCAACGCTCAGGAGGAAAGTTACTAGGCATTATTTCATTTTTGGAGGACATGTGCTACCTATTTACGAAATTTTTAAAATCCTCTATCAGTTTCTACTTAAAATTAATGCGTTTGGTTTTTTGCCGACAATGAATAGAAATATATCGTCTTACCTTTCTGCCCAACAGCTATTTTCAACTCTCTATGAAATTTTTGCTTGTACAGCCTCCAGAACCTTATATGTACAAGGTCATTGGTTCCACATCTAAACAAGTGCATAGCTAACCTTACATATTGCCCATTTGTTCGTGTATATTAATCTCCATCCCACAAACACCCACAAAAATAGAAGTCAGCTTTGATCCAAGTCGCATGATCGGGGTAAAAGCATCAATTATTTTGTATATTTTTATCGTGCTTAAGTAATGTACTTTTATTATGGGTCTTTTGTGACACAATTTCCCAAAATGGTGTTCATGCTGAAGCCAGGAGTACGACATGAAGCTAAACGCTTCTGTATAAATTGTTCTAATAACTCTGACCTTCTCAGGCGGCATCAAAATCAAACGACGCTCTTTATTGTAGTTGCTGGCTAGAAAAGGATTGGCCTCAAATCGCTCATTTTATTTTTTTAGGAACATTTCATATGATAACGGCGGTAATTTAACATGATTTAAGCAATAAAGGCTAGCCTCTTTTATCAAGTTGTATTATCGGTCACCTACAATGTACTCACTCATCATCATCATATCATTTAAATTCCGCTGGGTCGTGTTCATGCATAAATGAGTGTAAAAGTATTCACACTCTAGTATACCTCTTTTTATGACAGCTACACTGCAAACAAAAGTGTATGGAAGAAGCTTTTCATATGATGTTTTTCATATGATGCATTTCATATGATGCTTTTCATATGATGTTTGCCAGGTTTCGATAACCTGGCAAACTTAATTTAGGTGACTAAATAACTCTTTAACTCGATTTCCTCTCAAATGAAATAGCTTAAAGCTTCCATTTAACGGACCTGCTGAGATAAATGTTGTCGTTTCAAGGATATATTTGTGCAAGAACGGCAGATCTCATCTGCTTCTTTTATGAGCCACACAATAACTCTTGACACGCTGATTCCACTGGGCCTAAGCGAACAGATACTCAATAATTTTAGGATAGGAAAGCTTTCATGATCACTCAGATATATGCGTGTTCTTTCTCTACATTATAGCCTAGGCACCCTTAGTCACGAACTTGATATATATAGTTTCTGAAACGCTTCGAAATCCTTAGGTAGGGATGTGTTATTTTATTGATTAGTGTTAAATCGAGGCATTAGAGTATTTTGACATGAAACGAGGATATACATCAAAAATAATCAATGTCAACGAATTTACGAACAGTTTTCCCAATTGCACTCTCGGTTGGTCTATTATGTTCACCAAAAAAATCGCGAAGTGCCCGAAATGCGTTTCTGTTTGAACGTTCATTTTCGTAATAGGCTTCGATAACTTTAACATGTTGTTCGATTGTTAATCTTCTCATGGTTAAAATTCGCAAAGACTAAAGTTATTAAATCTGAAAGAAAAAGAAAAAAATCCTTAGACGCTTAAACTTAACTCACATTTAAAATCGGTGCAAGTTATTGGAACACCCTTTATATATAGTTGCGAAATCATTCGATATGGCCATAATATTCCTTCCTCACTTTCTTCTAGTGAAATATGTACTGGTTTCATTCCTCAGTTAAAGGAATCTTTGCCAATGGATTACAATACCGCCACAATGGCTGTTTTCAGAGATCCAAAAGTGTTGTGAGAAGTCTTGGTGACATCCTTTTCATCACGCCCCATACGTACTAATCTAGAGGTTGCAGTCGGAGGAGCTGAGTTGGCACAAGTCTAAGGACCAGTGGTGCGAGATTTTGTTGATCAACCACACCTGTGTTTTCCTTGCATTGTGTGCGGGACCATAGTGATGCTGTAAAACGTAAGGCCTTTTCGCGGCTACCTGCCTCATCCAAAGCTTTACAACAGTTTCCAGCACTTAAATGTAAACGCCCGCAGTCATCCTGGGGGGAAGATGTAAGGCCCTTGCTGCTGACTACGCTCAGAATCATCAAAGAGGCGGGAAATTTAATCGTAATCACTTCTTCTTACTTTCGGTCTAATCACATTGCCGTTCCACTGTGTAAACGAAGTTCTTCGAATATTTAAATCAATTCACAATTTCATCACGCTTCTCCCAGCGCGGAGAGCCGCCTGAATGTACAGTCCTTCGATTTTAGCTGGCATTCTCAAAAGAAACCACGTATGCTTTTACCCACATGAAAACTAAACTCATACCTAGCGTATTCAAGGTCTAGTTACCGATATTTGGGGCATTTATTATCCCTTAGGCACATATTCAACTGAAATTAACCTTAAACGCACTATATATAAAAGCTTGTCAAACCTTACGTTGAATATACAGTTCAATTTTGGTCTCCTCGTATCCAAAAAGATATTCTAAACTTTGAATGTGTTTAAACTAGAACTACATCTTAATCCCTAAAATTTAAAGATAAACATATTAAACCAGAGAGAGGATTCTTCATTTACTTTCCTTGGTAAGTCGTTGTTTGCACGGTGGACTCATCGAATTCTTAAGAATATTTAACGTTTTCACAGACTGTTTGAGTTTTTAATTGAGATAGATTACAGATAACCAACGATAAACGATACTTTACTTAGATTTTTTTTTCTTTTCGTTTTAGCCACTTCTACTTCGTGTCTTCCCCACTTTTCCTCCTTTTAACTGGTTTGAGTGGATCTTAAGATCTTTACTGACGACGTACTTAGCTAGATGTCAATCGATATCTTATCACGAGAGCGAAATAGCTATAAAGTCATAACTAATAAATGTATTAACGAAAACCTTAAACTCATCATCTACCGAATGAGGTGACTCTAAAACCACCTCAGAAACAAGGAATCAGCGAGACCAACATTGAACTTTGACCTACTCTTTTAGTAAGACAGTGAATCATCATTGTTACATAGCCTAAACTGAGCCCTTAATATTAAAAATGAGTTAGACAAGGTAACCTTACCACGGCCAAACTGTTTAAAACAATGCGTAAGGAGATTTCCACACTGTGGACTCGGGCCGTAAGAAAATTCGAATTATGCGACATCTTTAAGCCAATTCTATTTGTTTATGATATTGTATTGTTTACCTTGAATTCAGAAAAATTAAAATCATAATTGAGAGAATCAATATAACTACTACCACAGACTCGAAATGAGTTTCTTAATGGCGAAATTCATTAACAATATTTTTTTAAAGATAGAGCAGTGATAATTGACGATGGTATTTAAGAGCAAATACAATATAATGTTTATTTAACATACTTTATGATTACAAATTGCACAATGCATATCTTTTAAAGCGCCATGCTTTTGTTCTTCAGACTTAAAATAGTGAATCGATGCATTTTACTTCTTCCAACATACGGATGTGAAATTAAGGCAATACAAAAATCATACAAAAATTGAAGACAACTAAAAGAAAGAAAACAGAACAATACATGTTTTCATAAACAAAATTGGACTAAATGGAAAATATTTCGATAAGAACACATGAAATGATGTAGGAAAATAAATTAATGTATTTAAAAGGCAATGACAGGACAAAATGCCCATTCGATAAACTCATTAACAGAAGAAAAAGAAAAAAAACTATGAGCGGAACAACTTTCCATTCATAGATTCCTAGATGACCTCGGAGGAAGTGAGCTAAAATTGAGTCTTAGCGTCTAAATTTGGAAAATAGGCTCAATCTGAGCTTCGTTTCAGAAATCGAAAACATCACCAACAACTGCACTACTCATGTTTCTAGTGAGATAAAGAGCCCAATTTTTTTTATCTTTTCGTGGTTCGTGTTGGAAAGTGGAGAATTTCTTAGAATGCTAAATGTATGCGTTGATGCCTTTATAAAGTTGACATCAGCCACAACTCCACTTTCTGCGACAGGTAAGTTTGATGGTGTAATTTTGGGGAAAATTTAGTGTTTAGCATTTTGAACTCCTGCCACGGAATCAATCACAGTTTTAATTTACTCAGTGAGCATTTAAAACGATTAATTGAGAAAAGTAAAAGAAATTTAGTCTCTAGACAGTTAAATGGCATCATTTTCTATTATGATAATTCGTGCCCTTCTATAGCCAGAACGTTTTGTACCAAGTGAAATATAAAAAAACCTTTGCTCGGGAAATTTTTACTTCCTCATTCTTGTCCTCAATTTAACACTTGTTCCTTAGTTTGTGCGAATGTACTTCAATTATAGATAAAATAATAATAAATTAATAAAGCTAAAAATAATAATTAAATAATAACAGAAAATTAAGAGTAATCAAATAATAAGCTTTATATAATAATAGCAATAGTAGTTCCTAGTAATAACAGCAACAGCAACCCGATCAACTAAGTATCAGAAAGTTGTGTGCGAAGATTAAATACATTTCATTTAATCTTCCCACACAACTTTCTATGAGCTCGGTTACGTCTTTCAAAAAGCCTGCACATGATTCTCCTTAGAAGCCTTAGGGGCATTCTCAAAAATAACTTAGTAATGCATATACATATACATACATATATGTATGTATATACATATAGAGAGAAATAATTAATACAAGCAGGAAACAAGAAGGAAAGTTAAAAAATATTCTAAAATTAATTTCAAGATAAAAGTTTGGCAATTTTTGTCTAAATGAAATTTAAAATATAGTCATCGACTGTATTCAATACGGTCTACTTACTATATATATATATATGAATGCAATGACCCGCAGAAAAAATGAAAAGGTGCTTCCAAGTACTTTAGAACTAAGAAAGTATCGCGTGAGTAAGCAATAATGCAATAAAGCTCATAAGGAAAGGACACAAACGAAGATTACAAGTACTTTCGAGCTCTATTCCAAGTTCATTATTAATGAACAAAGGAAAACAAGAGAAAACCGTAATATATAAGGAAGAAGGAGCGGAGAGAGAATTCCTAAAACAAGAAATCTAACCAATCATATAATGATTTAGCGGCATTTAGATTAAAAACAGGAGGAGGCAAAGTGATAAAAAAGAAAGATGAATATAAAATAAACTCACTAATACCAGGTAGGTAAAATTATCTAAAGACTGCTTAAAGGTTTGAAAAGGACAAAAAAAAAATTAAAGGGGAATATAAGAAAAATATATATATATATATATATATATATATATATATATATATATATATATATATATATATATATATATATATATATATATATATATATATATATATATATATATTTATATATAAAGAGAGAGAGAAAATAAGAGAAATTAAAAAATATTATATAATAGTTACAATATAAGGATTTGAACAATGTTGCCTGAATGCAATTTAAAATATAGTTATAGTGATCGAGTCTATACAAGCCAAAACGAATTCAAATTATGGACTTTACTAATGAATGATGATCGCAATAGTATCTTTAGGAGGACATTATTTTACCTGAGTTAATTTTATGCAAATTTGTCCAAATCGATCCAACTCAGCAAGGCTAAATTAGCATTTTAATAAACTAATATTTAAACCAATGATAATTTATTAAAGTGTAGACACGAGACGAGCCAATGAGCTAGGTTACGTTTTCTGTTCTAATAATTTTGCGATCAAATTACCGATCACTTCATCATTGTCTCTGTTATTCTCTGTGTCATTATTTAGGGTCTATAAGCATCCAACTTAGATATTTTTCCGACATCATCCAAAGTTGAAATTTCGTTTTCATTGTGAACTTCATTGTTGTGAGGAAATAAATTTTTTTTATAAACCTATCAAAGCCTGAAGGTGTTTTGATAGCTTGCACGAAGAAATTAACAAGAAGTTGAGCAAGAACAGTGACTTGAGAAATACTTTTTATCCAGGAGTGACCATTCAATATCAGTGACCAAGAAAAAATTGGTTCGTGGAACCGAAAGACATCTCTTCATCAGCTATACTTGGAAACCTCTGAAAGAAGCAAAAGATTTGGCACAAGGCAAAAGGAAATGACAGACTCGTAGTAGTGATAAACTCTTCAAGAGTAATCATTAAGCCATTTCCCTCGCAGAATTTTAAATGAATTTGCCCACATCTTGATTAACCAGATAAAACTGCCCTTCCGCTTAGAAAGGATAAAGCATTAGTTCTCGTACTACCGTACTATATAATAGATAGTTTTTTTCGCATTTTTAAAGAATTTTAACATATTTTGCACCTTGAAATTCTGGAGAGTCACACCTCAAGTATGGACCATAGATTGTAAATTCTGGCCAGAAAAGGGGGCACTGTCCGGAACAACGTCAGACAAAACCTTTTGAAATATTTTTGTGCGGCGACTGACACCTTACATCCAGGAAGTGATTCTTGTATCGGAGATACCATTAGATCAACTTACTATAAGATTGGCTCGTATTTTGGAAAGATCAAACCAAAGGCGAATCACTTCGGTCGAAGAAAATGCCCTTTGCAAAATTTGCACGCAAGTAAAATCAACCCTAAACTTCTGCAATGTAGAGATTGCAACCCTTTCCAAAAAAAAAACAGCCAAGCCGATGCAGGCAAAAGCTTTTTCCAGCAGACGATCATCTTTCAATCCTTGAAATACTTGGGTTTACAATGTGCTATGCTGGTATTACAAGAAGCTTGAGAATCAGGTCCATAGTCGGTTGCTTGGTTCAGTCAATATCTTCAAGAGACTTTGCAAAATACTAACTATGACCAGCCTCATTCCCTCAACACACTTAGTTTAAATGCAAATAAAAGTCGCCCTTTTTATTTAATTAAGGTAGATGATGTAGAAATGAGTTACTATCAATCAAATCTTTGCATAATGATGGACGCCATTATTGTGAATACGATGCGCTCAGAAATCTTACAAGATCTGGATGCTTTGAGGTACTATTTCAAAAGTGAAAGAGTGTATACAGCATCTAAAACGCGTTAACAGTTTTACAAGGAAAGAAAAAAAAAGAAATAACAAGATTTATGAGTCATAGGCCTGTAATAGAATAGGAGGGGCCTTTTGCGGCTGGGTTCGAAGGAGGTGCAGCAAGCGTAAGCATTTTTATGAGAAACTCACATGGTGGTTAGAGGTCTCATTGTTGGCATTATGAAGACTTGGAAGATGAAAAAATAAAATGTCGAAATTTGATCTAGTTTAAAACTTTGTATTGTATCGACATCGAGAAATAACAAGGAAAGGTAGGCATATGGTCGAGAAGCACGTAAAATATGAAGTAAGAGGAGGAATACACGACTGCCACCGAAAGTTCAGGACATATACAAAAAGGAAAGGAACCAACATCTTAACGGATTCACATAAATATCGTTTGTGATTAATGTTATAAGTTTGACCAATCCAAGAGGGGCGGGGTGAGGTGAGTTGGCATGTGCACAACGAAGAATTCTTCAGGATTATGCACACAACAACTAGAAATTCAGAGTTGCTCTATAGTGAGCCGCTTTGGAACGCATGGCTTTGAGAATGAGTTTAGAGTTTAGACATCACTATCAAGGATTCATAGTCGTATTTGAGCCCTACATAAATGATGCAGGTCCGGTAATTTTAGGATCCAAAGTTATAGGAAACTGTCCAGTGCCTTGTACCTGCATACCCGCTGTTCAACGTGGACCGCAAGTAATGTAAAAACAAAACTACGCATACTTTAATCGCGTTTTAGCTGGGAATCCTTTACATAAATGCTTATAATAAGAGATCGCTGAAGTCATTGCTTAATGTAAAGTGTCAAAAATAAGGTATAATGTAGTCTCGATTTGAATCGAATGAGATGTCGTGCTGAAAACGCTGTTAGGGAAGTAAAAGCCCATGCAACAAACATTTCCATGTACTTGGCTTGTGCGACCAATTATGAGTCCTGCCTTATCCTTACAAAACTTGTAGACAAGTGAAGAGGCATAATGCAGATCTTAATAGGTGAAGAGGAGGTTCCAAAGGCATTAAAGGTTAAGAGGGGTGAGGGTAAGACTTACGAGTATAGGGATCACAATAAGTAAAAATAAAACAGTATAAATCATGATTCAAAATAAAAATATCATCAAGTGAAATCAATTTAAACTTTATGATTGATAGAAAGAATTCTGTAAAATATTTACAAGTAAAATAGAGAGACTTTTATATCACTGTGCTACTTTAGTTAATCAATCACATCAAAACGTGTTCTAACAGTAGATAATGAATAAGTAGTTAATCCACTCTTAGATACACATCCAAATATGAGGAGGATAGTAAAATGAGAGGAAAAAAATGCATGATTCTGAATCTCAAAAGTTGTTAATAAACTACAAAACGAAAATCAGAGACTAAAAAATAATATCAAGTTGCAACACAATCGAAAATAAGTGACTAAAATATAAATAAAGCAAGAGCAATTATTAAATAAAATAAATTAGGTAAAAGAGAAACATGCAAAAAGATATATAAAAATAAAGAATAAATCATGGATTATGTCAAAAACTGAATGACTACGACAATCTCCATACACAAGAAGCCAACCTTCTAACGAATGAGAAAGATCGCATTCAAAGAAGGAACGTGAAATAAATTTGAGAACATGGTATAAAAAATACCAAAAGAGTAAAATATTCTATAGAAATCTGTCTAAGCACAATAGAAAACGAGATAGATATCCAACCTGTCAATGAAGAAGAAGTTCCACTAAAGAATTAAGGGAATTCTCAGTCATGTAATTTAAAAAGAGGCAACGCAAATCCAGATTATATTGAAGAAAATGGCCTTATAAAAACCTTGGGAGAATATTTTGTTTACCTAATTCACAGTTTGTTTAAAGAAAAAGATCCAAATTGACAGGTCGATCAACATTACTTGACTGACTATAAACGATGTCGTAAAGTGACAAAGATACCAGTTAACTAGTCTAATTACACAAATTGGAACAGAATTACATAAATACAAAGCATTCATTCTCTTACTAGCAAGATACGAAATACAAACAAAAGACATCTGTGGGAAAGAAAAAGTAAAACCAAGCTAATTTTAAATAACAATTAATCAACCTTCCAAAAGAATTACAGGTAGTATAAAAACCGCAACTAATAAATGAATAAGAGTAAAATAAGATGCTCGATCAATTTCCCCCGCAGATGCCCACCTCCCTCATAGACCCAGAGGTAGCCTCCAGCAGGACGCTACCTAATACCTGGACAGGAACCATGCGCAAAAAAAAACTAGATTAAAACACTCAATCAAAAAGTGGTGCATGTTAAGAGTACCAAAGATTTCTTTGAAAAGTGTTCAGGGGTATGTTCTCATAAATGGTGCTGCGTCATGCAAGGGTTACTGATTTGGAGGCGACAAAATTTACTTCATCTCGTCGAGGCATTGTGGGTAGGACATTATGATTTTTCGGGTTCAATGGTTATTAACTTTTAATTCCAGTTCTCCGGTTTTCATCTTTATTGCCATGCAATTCGAAAGTTTATCTTTAAACCGGCCAGATAATCAGTGTGGAGAAGATTGAAACGCTGGGCAGACATTATGACCGCCTCGTCAGCATGCTCGCTCTCGGCAACATATACATCTTCAGGGACCCGACAAAACATAATCTTGACATGATATGTGGCTTTACGTTACAAATACTGCGAACGAGGAGATTCAGATGACCCAATGCCTCAAATACAGAGCACACTGTGAGTCACTGCGGATTACAAAACGGTCTCTGAGCCTGATATTGTGCGTAATCTCCTGAACCAAGTGATATATTTGCAACCAACTTGCCAGTGAAGAAAGGAGTACCAACCCGAAAAGCCCCGTCGGCTACGAATCAGAAGAAGATATTTCCCTATTCGTACTTGCAGCTCCAATGTTCACACTAGCAAAAGATCTCGGTGTTGTGGATATTTGACAGCAAAAGTGTGGCAACAATCATTCAGTGGTAGCATTCTTATGGATGGGTTACTTGCAAAAACCATCGGCGCCATAGGTCCGAGATTTGCATCGAGGTATCGAATAAGTTTGTAGCTCTGAACTAGATAAAATTAGCGTTTCTCATTGGCATAGCACCGTCAAGATAGGGCACGGAGGGAATGAGATTCGGGGCAGTTAGTGACAGACGCTACGCTCACGTGTATAGGTGCATCATGCAATATGATCGACAAGAAGAAAACGCAGGAAACAGATACAGCAAACTTAGGTCATTGATCCACAATCAAACTTTATCTGCCATGCGTGCTAAAGATAATGCCATGCAAGGATCAGCCTGCTTAGCCACTCCAGACGCTGGTAAAAAAGAACTGATCTTGACTCGTAAAGGCGCTACAATTCTCGCAGGATATAGATAGATGGCGTACAGTGGCATTATTTTGTTTTTAAACCATATAACAACCAAAATCTACAAATTTACCAGCATACTTTTGTAACTGTCGTTGCAAAAAGTCAAACATTTAACTTCAGTAACCCTGATAAATATCGGATGGATGCCGATAGTCTGTTAGAAACATGGTTTGACGAAGTCATTCCAGAAGTAGAAATCCTTTGCATCTATGGGTATTATGTTATCCATAAAGGTGATTATTTACAGAAGAGAAGAAATTTTTCTTGCTTGTGCACATAAAGCAATTTCACTTGAAGATTTTCTTATCCTTTGAGCAAACTATTCAGAGTAATGTTTCTAGTACGGCCAGTACACTCCAGAGAGTCGAACTTGGAACAAAATGCTAGATAAGATATTAACTAAAAACCTACATATCATACTGTAATTAACACTATTATAAAACAAATTCAATACTATTTGAAAGAAAATTTGTTTATAATTATATCACTTTAAAATTAGGTATTTTATGTGTATATCTGCAGCGAAGCGCCAGGTCTAGGCGTCGCTTTTTTTCAAAATGAGAAAAGTTCAATTGTACCCCTTTAGAGCCATGAAATGAACCATATGCTCATAGAACATATGGTTATTCACCATGGAGATTTGAAATCTGCCATCGGATTAAGCGCTGGGTGGCGCCATCTAGTGGCAGAAGCCTCATTTATCAATTCAAAGGCACTTGTAAGTGATTTGAACCATGGGAAACCATCAATGCAATAACCTTTTATCATCTTATCACAAAACGCCGCAGTGGAGCATTAGCATAGACAGTTGAATTGACGAAATACTTTATTAAATAATGATCAGAATGCTCCTGCCCAATTTCTTCACTAATATTTTAGCACAATTATAATTGGAATCAGACTCCTAATCAATTGAATGAGTTGTAGTAACTATCTATATTTTACAGTTGAAAATTGTGAATCGTAGTTGTATTTGTACTGAAAAAATTATTGGCATTATATGACACAATCTATCTATCCATCAGCATTTGTGGCCATAAAGGAATAGAGTTGGAACCATGCATGGTTGAATGTCCGCTCGACTGTCTTGTGGATCACTGGCAAGAATGGTCTCCTTGCAACGCTACTTGCGGAGCGGGACTACATATCCGATATCGAAAGGTTTGTAGGATTCAGTTTTGTAGCCATAAATTTATAGGGAAAATCGCTTATTGAACCAGTGAGGTTTTTTTCAACTTGATGAATTATTATAACGTTTTTAAATACAATTTCGTTTCCTAAAGTTCTTGAATTTCATGATTTGCTTTGTAATAGGAAATGTTAGTAGGGAAAACTTCTTGCCAATTTCACCACTTAGTTAATTTCTTATTTAAGAGTATTTGCATACTTACCAAATTTGTGCCGAATATCCTTTCAAAAGGATGACTGGTTTTCTCTAGCAGTCGTTTTCATTCCCAAGTTTTTTCTTTACTCATATTTTCACTTTAGTATTTCCTATTTTCCTCAATCATAGAACGATAGTTAATATACAAATGAATAAAAGACTACTAAGAGTTCTATGAATTTTTGCCCCTAAAAGATTTACAATTTCACAGATTGTTCAACCAAGTCTCTCAAACGGTCGATCCTGCCCTGAGATTCGGCAGGAGAGAGCCTGCGGGGGCTCGTGCGATACACGATGGATTGCCCATGGCTGGAATGAGTGCCAGCTAGCGGAAAACGGAGAATGCGGTACTGGATTGCAAAAGCGTACAATCAGGTAGGAACATAGCATCTTCCGCGGTGTCTTGGGAGGAGTCTTAAAACAACTTTATAAGCAAAGGGTGAGTTCGGGGAAGTGGAAACGTACATACAGTACATTCTCGAATAACAAATATCGAGATAATTGGTACACTATGGACCAGGAGGAAGTACAATTATCAGGTTTGAATGAGAGTAATGTCCGAATTTCTAAAATAAAGATTTATATAGAATTTAATAAAGTAGAGCCTCTTTTTGTCCTTAAGGATTACTACACTGAGTAATTTATAAATTTTTCTTTCAGATTATAAATTTATTTTACATAATTTTCGTCGGTATTCGCCCTATGTCCTCCCATCTAAAGGTCACATTAGACATGTTTTACTCGATGAGATTGATAAGAGTATTAAGGCAAGTACAGCGGTAAAATCCATTCAGACCACTTATGGCGATTATGCAGTAAAGGAAAGAAGTTGTAAGAGATGGTTTTTCCGTTTCCGAAGTGAAGATTTCAGTCTAGAAGACGGACCAAAAAGACTGTTGTGCAAAAGAACTTGATTCCGGAAGGTTGGAAGCTGTTGTCACAGCAAATCCTGCTACGACTTCTGGAGAACTGGCAGAACAATTTAACGTAACCGGTACGACTGTCCTGCACCAACTGAAAAGGAATGGAAAGGTTCCAGGGATTGGAAAATGGGTCCGGCATCAACTGTCAAAAGCAAATCCTTGCTGTGAATCATTGTTTTCACCACACCCTAAGGCACCAATTTGGGGAGGCTTGTTACTGGTGATGAGAACTGGATCCGTTATCATAACGCTATAGGCCGCCGTTTGTGGATCAGTCGAGAAAGCAGAATTTCTCAATAACCGAGAGGAGGATTTCATCTAAATAACTATCATGCTGAGTGTATGGTGAGATATTGAAGGAGTTGTCTATTACGAACTGTCGGACAATAATTAAACAATTAATGCAAATCTCTACTGCAATCAAATTTGTCGTTTTAAAGCTGCTTTGGGCCAAAGTCGACCCTCCTTAATCGAGAGAATGGATGGCATCCTCTATCACGATAATGCCGGTCCTCCTACAGTCGAGTGACTAAAGATCTCTTGAAGGAGCTTGTTTAATGGCATTACAGAACAATTTTGATGGTTTTAGATTGACATCAAGAGATGAGGTAGAAAACGAGATAGATTTCTATTTTGCATCAAAACGTAAAGAATTTTACAATCGTGACATTTACAAGTTTGTTGACAGATGTAATGAGGTTCTAGAAAGCAACGGGGGTTAAGTTTATGATTAAATATTTCCATTTTCATAGTTTTTTTTTAATTTTTAATGTATACTTTTGTTCTAGCCTGATATTATGAAACCTCCTCAATACAAAGTTTGTGGTGATAAAGACTTCGAAGAGAGACGAATTCAGAAATCTGCGTGGTCATTAGACTTCTTATACAGATACTCTGGATTTTTTTTAATCTCAACTTTTTAATTAACCTGGATATGATGTTAAAAATTCGTTTGAGAGCCTTACAATATTGATATTTCTTCTGTCTGAAGGTGCGTTAAACTGGAGCCATCTGGCATCGAACTTCCTGTATCCAACGAATATTGCGATGAATTATCAAAGCCAGTTAGCCTTCAGCCTTGTCGAGTTAATTGTCCTGGAGAGTGTGTTGTATCGGATTGGTCTGACTGGACCATATGTCCTTCAGTAAGTAATTTCCTTTATTTTTTTACATTCAAGTATAGATAGATTTCATTTTGGAAAAGACTTGTTTCTAACATTTGAATTAGTCCAAACCAAAATGCTGAATATATTTGTAGCGTCGATATGAACGAGCATATTTTTTATTTCTTCATTGAAGGCTAGGAAAATTAAAATTAAAGAGAGTGGTTGCAATCTATTTTAAATCTTGATCTTTAAAAAACAAAGGATAACAAAATAAGTATAGTTTTTAAATCTTCAGTAAATTATACTTTTTGACAAACTTGCTAAATGAGATCTAAAATTGGCTTAAATATATAAAACAATGGTGACGCTTCAGAAGACCTACTCCGTGTTTTTAGTAGTAAAAACAGTACGAATGGTGTTTTTAGGCATTCTAGTCGTCATTTATGGCTTCGGTTAGGCGCCGATAGCACTTATTTTTAAGATATTAGCACTGAGTACGGCTCTATTTGCAGTGATACTATCTTAAAAATAACTGCTTTCCGACTGAAATGCCTAAAATCACTATTAATATTGTTTTTTACTATTAAAAACACGGTGTTTGGTTACTGGAAACCGTTATCGAGCCGTGCTGTGGTTTGCTTCCATGGGAGGGTAACTCCCCCCTCCCCCCATACCACTACACGCTCGCTTCTCTCGCGCCTGAGGGCCAAGTAGTATACAATTTGAAAAAAAGCACATGACGACAGCATCACGAACGCTTGACAAACGGGTTTTGGCGCGAAATCAGCGCTCTTATAATACTTGCCTTCGGGGTTGCCTGTGTGTGAATTAAGTGCGAATTAAGTGTTGCCAATGTGTGAAATTCATAGTTTCTGGTCACAACAGTAGAATGTATGGCGGACTATTTTCATATCAATGTTAAGCACATCATGCATAGTATCTAAAAGATATGTACCTTCCGTAACAAAACGTAACCCAATATGATGACTGGAATCACTAAAATGAGTATTAGTACTTTTATAACACTAAAAATACGGCGTAGGTTTTCTAAAGTTTGACTAAAAAAAATAAATGTTTTGTTCATATATTTGTTACAGACGCACACACACGCACACATGTGTCAATGGTTAAATACCTTCACTTTAATAAATTTGCTCATCCAGTTATAGAATGTCTTTGAATTCAAAATAAATGATTATTACCACACACTCAAAAAATCACTTCAGGTAAGTTTATCATGATTTAGTGAAACTTTGATCCTATTTTGTTGAAACTTTATTTAAGAACTGCGTGCAAACCATCGAGAGAACTCGGATCAGGGAAGTCATAAGAAGTGGAGCAAGCGCTACATCCGTATGTCCACACCTAAAAGAAAGGGAGCCATGTATTTTGGGAGTTTCATGCTGGAACTATGCTTGGAAACAGGGCAACTGGACCTCTTGTGTCCCTCTTGGGAGGTCTTCATGTGGAGAAGGAGTCAGAAACAGACCAGTGTCTTGTGTTAGATCGGATGGAATTGCTGTCAGTGAATCGTAAGTAATAATCACGTCAACGACTGTTGACCTTTATATTCTTCTACATACTTATAATCATTCTTCGTTTCCTAACTTTAAAGGCTAGTAATAACCCATTTTGAAACTAGAAAGCACGCAGAGAGTGCATACCTTCTCCAAAGAAAGCCATTTGACCTTTATCTATATTGGCACGATAAATCGGGGAATTTCTAGTCAGTATCGGCCGCAAGCCTAGTTAAGTAACACCATTTAATTCCTACAGAATGGATACCTCGCCGTTGCATTAGAAACCATGCGTCTGTGTTCAGTAGTTTGTGGATTATTAGCAAATGTTGATATTTCATAATGGCAAAAGCGATCTCGTATTCGTTTCGATATAACTGGTTACTTTTAACAGAGAGACGAAGTTTGTATGAAGCAGAATTTATCTAGATTATCTCGGTTACAAATTTGTGGAAGTCCTGTGTTTCCATCATACTCCATTAATTTACTTTCACTCATTGAATATTGCTTCTTTAAGTTTTAATTTTTATCTCACAGATCCAGGTCATGAGCCTTATCTTGATCAAATTGTATATATTGATAGAAAATTATAAGTTTTCAATCCCTGAGTATTTTTAATTTGACTAGCCCATTATTGAAGGGGGTAGACAAAGTAACGGTAATGCCAAATGTTTCTACTGTTAGCGATTGTACAGAAGAAAACTAGACGACAGTGATTCGTGTTTACATGTATTGCAGACACTTCCTATATGATTTTGTTAAGCTTAGAGTTTGCTCTTTTTTAATATATATATATATATAAATACAGGGAAAAAATGGAGACTTTTCAATTTTTTAAGAGGGCAAATTGTTGGAGAGCCCATAGCTGCAGCATCGGTCGCGAAAATGGCTCAGTTGTACCGTGATTGGATAGAACCGGTGTCTACACTGTTAGCACACCAAATTTAAGACAAAACTCGCTCTCGTAAGGGATACCTCTAAACGAAAAGCGAAATTCGTTGAACATTATCGCAGAACAATAAAACGCATTGTGTCGGACTTGCCTAAAGCCAGAGATGTAAGAGTGATTGCAGGGCTAAACCAACGCCTTCTCAATTTAGTGTTGATTAAACGAGTTAATCGAGAGCTTCATGCAGCTGTATACGAAGGAAGGGCTGCTTCTCATTTGTGCACCAATATTTAAAAGGAAAAATTTGATGTACCGTGAAATAATAAATCATAACTCTGCAATGGGAGAATGTCATTCTGTTTCACGAATCGCTCCATGCTTTCTTTTATCCTCAGGACGTATTTACGAGGGGCGCTCAATAAGTTTTGCAATTCGGATATAAGGAAACAAGATATGAGGAAAAGGGTTAATTATTTTTCAATATAACTACCCTCGACTTCAATGCTCTTGCGCCACTTGTCCCTGAGGCTTCGAATTCCCGACAACCAGAAATCTCCCGACTGCTGTTCAATCCACTCCTGGACGGCGAGCTGGACATCTTCATCGTCCTCAAACCGGCGTCCACGCAGTGCAGCCTTGAGCTGGCGGAATAAAAAGTAGTCGTGGGGGTCCAGATCTGGATTGTAGGGGGGATAGTTGAGCTCCTCGAATCAGCACTCGCGCAAGGCAGCTTGTGCAACTCTGGACTTGTGGACTTTGACGACGTTAAAGTCGATGATGGGGCGTGAGGTTTCTAGGGACCCAACGGGCAGAGACCTTGGTCATGGCCAAATTGTCGTGGATGATGTTGATAACACTTGCATGTGATATTCCAAGTTCTCGCTCAATTTCTTCGACCTCCATCCGTCGATTTTCGAGGATGATCCTCTCCACACGGGCTACATTGTCGTCGTTGGTCGCGTCTGACGGGCGTCTTGGACGGGGGTCAACTTCCAGGCACTCACGACCATGGCGTAACTCCCTATTCCTGCGAGCAATGGTTGCCTAGGAAGGGGCGGTATCGGTGTGCACTGCAACCATGCGTTCATGGATCTCTTTTGCATTCTTGCCTTCCTTGGTCAAAAATTTGATAACTGTGAGGTGCTCAACCTTCTCCATTGTGGAAATATTTAGGACTGACGATCTACGATCAGCTACTGTTTCTTAAATATACGAGGCAGGAGCTTGCTGCTGCAGGTCCTAACTTGTCATAACTTGTATTAATACCCCCACAAACATCCATCCCCCTTCCTCTGTTTTGCCCTACCGATTCGCAAAACTTATTGACCGCCCCTCGTACCTACGTAGGAAGACCCGAGAAGTTTTAAATCTCGGTTGTATGTCACCTATTCTAAAGTATAGAGGCTGGACTGTGAAGATTGTGGCAGCATATCATGGAATTTCTTGATAACGCTGCAATGCTACATAGTATGGTTAACACTCATGAGATTTGCGCCTCAATAGTGGCATGGTCTTACAAAATGATAATTAATGGACTGATTCATAGCACTTGAATTTTTAAAGACTGGCCCAGAGAGCATAAAATGGAGTGGAGTGAAATACATGGATTGTTATCCACGCTTGATTGATCTTAACATTATTGAACAGCTATGCTTTGCATTGGAGCAAGAAGTGGAAAACTGCTTTCTTCCTCCAGCGTTGCTGACGGAGTAACCACTATTAAGAATCTGTATTGTCTTCTTTCTAGATATATTCAAGAAATTATTCTTATCAAATGAAGACAAATTCCATATTGAATAATCAAACTTGCATTTAGCAAAGCTTCCATTATTTTATCCACCAACTTTACCTTCGCCAACAGAGTTGGGCAGAGGTTATGTGATCAACCGTGCATGTATGTCTATCTGTATGTTGGACAAAATATATCACAGAAAGTTAACAATGGACTTCAACAATAAGATTTCGTGGAGTAGGGAAGGGGGCAGTCGACCAGAAAATGTGTTTTGGGTTTTGGGAAATATCCACAGTCGAATGAAGTTTCAGGATGACTTATAACTTTCTTTAACATTGCAAGATTGGACTTTTCCTACCTATATGTTTTCTAGTATCCTAAAAGATAATGGGATTGTCATATTTGAAATACCCAGTGATGGAAAACTTGAGGTTATTGTTGCATACACAATTTGATCTGGATCCGGATTTTGGAAACCAAAATATATATATACTCGTATTTGTATAGGCAATATTTTCCGATGCACTACAGTAATAATGAGTACTAGAAACATAAAACTTTCACCAAATGGTAGGTGAGAGAATTATTATTTGATTTCAAACATATTTTGTCTTTTATTGGTAAAAATATATAATTTTGACGAATATTGGTCTGCATTTGCCATTATTGAAATTCAGCTTTTCGTTCATAATTCACAACTACTGAAGAAGACATGATTCCTAATGCGACGGAGAGGTTTGAAGGGTAGTCTTACGTCTTCAAAAAGTTGGAAGAGTTTGTTTAGTTGAAGTGGTGAAAAAGAATGAGTAAGAGTTAGGGTTGGTTGCTGGGTGACCAGCCATTACTTGGGTGCTTTTCTTCACGCCGATATACTCTTCTTATTATTTAGTTAGTTATATGGGAGCTCTCACGCCCCTATTATTCTTCTGTAAACTTCTTTTTGCTTTATTTGAGTACGCTGCAGTTGTTGGTATTTTTCTTATGCTTTATTTGCAATTGTTTTGTGATCTTTATTCACTCTATATATTGGTGCAGGGTTGACACTGTTTATCGGTCTTCAGCTGCTAAAGTTTTCCTTGTTGTTCACCCTGTTTTCTATGAGGATCTTTAATTTCCTTTTTTCATCTCCGTTTAGCAGTAATTCTAGTTTATTCTTTTGTGTTGAGATATGTTTACTGGCTCTATATATATTTCTTGATGTATATCTCATTTTTTTCTGTGATCTCTCCATTTTGTATTAGTAATTAGTAGGACCCCACTGTTCTGCACTCTCTATACTTTGACATTATTGGTTTTGTGGAGTCTATTGAGTGGAATTGCTAGATACAATAGGATGACTTACATAGTGCATTATATATTTTGATTTAGTAGTAGTATTTAAGTTTCTGAACTTGTATAATTTTGCTAAATTGGATTTTGCTAAATTTATTCTTCGAGCAATATGTTTATTATACCCATTAGAGGTTATCTTAAGTCCAAGAACCTTGCTTTCTTTTTGTATCTATAACTTTCTTCATTTATGAGTACTCTTGATGTTTTCCGTCTTCCTATTGGAATGATTAGAAACTTATCGGCGTTCGTTCTGATTTTCCATTTCTTTACGAAATTGTTTATGTGCGCGATTTCTGCTGCTGTAATTCTGGCTATTGTTGGTAGGTGCCTATACGAACTGTTAGTGATGAATGATATGTCACCCACAAATTGTATGTATTTGGTACTATCGAAGACTCGAGTCGATAAATCCATAGTTATATGCTGTATAGCGTCGGATTAAGGCATTCTCCTTGGGTGACTCCCTAATGGATTTCAAATTCGGGTTCCCGATGTTCCTTGTCGTGGAATGGCTAGATTATATATATATATATATATATATATATATATATATATATATATATATATATATATATATATATATATATATATATATATATGTGTAAGTTCTTTGGGGGTTTGGGACGAAGTTGGTTGAACACCGTTAGTGAATGGCCAAATTTTTATGAGTCCGGTGGGGATGGTTTATTATTAATTTTGCGAGGTCCTTTTAAAACAAATATTTCAGAGTGCAAGTTGGCCAAAGATTACCAGGTAGCTGGTACGCGTTGGGGTTGGTTGCAAAAGAAATACGACGAACATATATATTTACTAACAACAAAATGATATTTAAATTTACACAAATATTGGGTTTAAAGGAAATGGTCGTACAGTCAGAGTTAAATGTCCACGCGAGATACAGGTGGGCTAATTAGGGGATTGAAGAGGTCAGATTCAGGTTGGTGATTTAAATGGGGATTTTAAACCAGGGCGTTCACACAAATAATGGATCAATTTGGTAAGCCAGATTCTAGATCAATCTGCATGCGGCAACGGTTACAATTTCTTACGTGCTCGTTGCAGAAAAGGGG
This sequence comes from Ceratothoa steindachneri, assembly GCA_963969495.1. NCBI lineage: Eukaryota > Metazoa > Arthropoda > Malacostraca > Isopoda > Cymothoidae > Ceratothoa > Ceratothoa steindachneri. The sequence continues at coordinate 30,215,865 of OZ018321.1, read as the reverse complement.
CCAGTTGGGGTACGATAAATGCGACGGAAGAAGTCAGGTTACCTCTTGCTTCAGATGAGGGAGCACTCGTAGAGCCTTTGGAGTTGGGAATTCTCGTCAGATACTTGCCGATTGACTATGGTAGAGTTCACGGATCGATTTAGCCTTCGACTCGAATCGAAATCACCGCTAAGAGGGGGGGAGATGAGCGCCCTTCAGCTCATTCGCCGGAGTAGGTGGGAAGTCTAACAGTACTGCTTACTATACTGAATCGAAGGATTATATAGACGCCTGGTGAGGTGGCTGTAATGGCCCTCCTGACGCGCATGTGATTTGGGGGAAAAGTCGGCGACTTCTTTGGGGGAAGAGGGAATTGTGATAACGTTGGCTTGGAATGTCCAACAAACTTCGATCCTTCTGACGGAAAGCAAGAATGTTTGCTGAAAGGTGGCCGTGGTAGACGATGAACTCGGTCCCTAAGCAAATACAGCTGGGGCGTGTGGTAACGGCGTAGGCTGCATCCTTACGCTGGTTCAGCCATGCTTTTAGAACTCCATTCGGTGATGTCAGGACCACGTGGGTACAGAAGGACACGTGGTCACCCTTTGACCTCATTCTGCTACATTCCTATGGCTATATGTGCGATAGGGTCCGTTATAAAATCGCATATACACTTGGTTAGGATAGATGGTATTCCTAATCTTTTTACTTTGTAATTTAGACCTATTCTCCATAACTTGTTGAATGCCTTCTGAACATCCCTTATTACCAGATCCCTGTAATTTTCTCGTACTTTGCCTTATCTATAGTTTTCAGTATTATGGTTAGTGCCGTCTCTGTACTTCTACCTTTCCTAAACCTGTGCTGGTGGCTAGGAATCAGATTGTTTTCTTCGACGTGCTGGCTCAGTCTCCTGCCGATTTTTTTTCTAGAAGTTTGTCTATTGTTTAAAGCATCGTTATAGGCATGAAATTGCCGAGGGGATTTGGTGGCTTTTCTGACTTGGGCAAAAATATTATTTCGCCTCTTTTCAAGGCGTCCGGGAAATTTTCAGTGCTTATTGTCGCGTTGAAGATTTCTGTTATTTTAGCAAGAAAGGCATCTCGTGGGATATCCCTGAATCGCCAGGAGATCTTTATTTAGTTGTAATTAAATTAGTCTTTAACTCTTCGGGAATTATTGGTTCTACGCATTGTTCATTCATCATTGTAGGGGGATGGGGCAGAGTGGTTAGGTGATATTTCTTCCCTATTCCTTTACAGGTCTTCAATGCTCGTGTTCACGGTCAAAATTATCCCGGTTTTAACTTTGAAGGCCAAGTAGGCTACGTCTAAGATACGGCAAGACAGCAATAGGGAGGGGGTTGTAGCAAGAAAAAGGGGAGAGTTGCAGTCTTCTGAAGTAGTAGCATTAGGGGGGCTTCTGGAACTTGAAACAGTAGCTCCACTGTCTGGCTACTTCAGGAAGCAACCGGGTAAGCACATTCTTGGTGTCCGAAGTAGGATTTGGTAACTAATTAGCACTTAATTAGAAAAGCGGTGAATGTAGTTTTATATTACGTCATCCCAGGAAGAAGTGACATGTTTCCATGATATTTTACGAGATATGAAGTAACACAGGGAAGGGGGGGAGGAGTAAAGAGAGACTCGCCAGGAACAAGGCGGCATCGAATCGAGACTAAGATTTGCTACCTTGTGCACCAGCGAGCTCAGCTTCGATTCGAGCCCGTTGGTTTGGCCTAACGAGAGGCAATTAAAGAGTAAAAGAAGCAGTTTGGGGCGTCTCTATTGACACTCTCCCACGGAAAAGTTTTATCGCTCCTCTTCCAAATTGGGAAGTTCTTGTTAGTTTTCACTCGAGTATTAGTGCTTTGTGTACTCGACTCCAAAAGGTAGAACCGTCTACTTCCGTACCAATGATAGCTATCACCGTCTACTTCCGTACCAATGATAGCTATCACCGTCTCCATTTCTACAGCCATTGTGCGATTATTTACTAAAGCACTGCCCTCATTTATGTTCATTAGGTTCTTTGATATTAATTGTTATTCTTTTTAATTTCACCTCATTTGTAAATTGCAACAAAGCAAATTTTCTTTGAACTTCAATCTTCAGTTTCACAAAAAAATGCTTATTAAATTATTTATTTTTCCATTTCAAATTAATAAACCTTGGAAAAAGTGAGATTAAATGAGCAATTCACCTTCCCTTAATTTTGAATTTTATACATTTTATTTTTAAAAAATTATAAGGAATATCAATGAAAATTAGTATATTTTTCTTAAAGCAACTGCGAGCGCGATAGTCGACCCAGCCCTCAAGAGAAGTGGTGTTACGTCGACTGCCCAATTGACTGTCAGGTAACTCCATGGACCGACTGGGATGACTCAAAATGTTCTTGTGGCGAAAAACGTAAGAAAGAGTCTTTATCTACATTTTTATAATCATTTTTGTGCATTAATATAAGAGATTAACTATTTTAAATCCTTAAGAGTTCAGATTTTCTTACCTATTTAATTGAAAGAATGGTCTTTTCCCTCATGCAAATAAATGATGATATGAATGGCTAGTTATTGAGATATGATGCTTTATGTGGTGAGTAGGAGAGGAGGGGAAAAAATAAACAAAGAAGGTTTGTCTAGGCAGGGCGTGTTGGTGTAAAAATGGAGTGCTTGATGCCTCACCAAATTTACCATGGTCTGGTATATCAAGGGTATCGTTTAAGGGACTCAAAGGAGTCCCTGGACAATGATTTCTTTGAAGAAACAAACCTACCATCAAAATCATATAATAGCAACAACGATGACAATATGCCACTTAAATGAATAAAGACTTTCCAAGCGTCTTCTAGCTGATAAATCTGTTAGCCACAAATTAAGACTCAGAATTGGTAATTGATGGCCAAATTAAGGAAGATTCGACCTGTTATAAGTAGGAGACTAACAGGAAAGGACCCTTTCCAAGAAAGAAATAGAGTTAACAAAGACGCTTCTTTTTTATCAAATATTCAAGAATAGGTCTCTGAAGAAGAACTAAGTGTAATTAGTCAGCAATTTACTTCATAAATGATTGCTAAAGAAAATATTCAGCCAATGTATCTCATGTAATAAATTAAAGAATACTAAGCACTTTTGTTTTAAAAAGCCACGCGATGTTGGTACTGAGTCAAAGATGTGTTTTAGGCAGATACTCTGTAATATAATATAAATCCAGTAGTAGTCCATCGAATTCGACGATGACGTCTGTCTGCACATCTCATCTATTATGGATTCGCAGGTGTCTGTGGCGTCCAAGTCTGGAACGGCATGGTCGTTGACAGTGGGGGCAGGCTCTGCGGCCTTGCTTCTCTCTCGGGCATCAGTGACACGTGCACGCCGCTCCTCTCCAAAGCGGTTAGGGGCCTTCTTTGTCAGAGCACCCAAGCAGCTTATGTCCTCTGCACATTCATCCAGTTGTTTTGGAACGATTCCGTCAGGATCTGTTTTCGCCTTCGCACAGTCCTTGAAACGCTTGCGAGGCCTACCCTGGTTTCAATTTCCTGAGAATGGCTCACCGTACAGCAGCTGCTTCGGCATTCTGGAGTCGTCCATTCGGATGACATGTTTTGTTCATCGAAGCTGTCTCTGCAGGATCATGGCTTTAACACTTGTGGCCTCCGCCTTGTGTCGAGGACTTCCAGGTTTGTAATACAGTCCTGCCTTCGGATGCCGAGTATCGAACTCAAGCTGCACATGTGGAACTTTTCAAGCGTTCTTTAGTATCGTCTGTACAGATTCTATGTCTCACATCCATAGAAGAGACTAGTGAACACGATGGCCTCCTTATATACTTTGAGCGTTGTGGATTTCCTTATATTGTGCTGGCTCAGGACTCACGTTCTCAGACGACCAAAAGCTTGGCTCACATTGCAAATCTTGGCATTGATCTCCTTATCCAGGGTTCTATCGTTGAAGATGACGCTTCCGAGATATTTGAAGTCCTCCGTTGTCTTAAGTTTACTTCCCTCAAAGGATATTGATTGGGGGCTGGCAGTGGAGGAAGGAGCCTGCTGGAACAGGACCTCCGTCTTACCCAGGCTGATGGTCAGACCAAACAGACGAGAAGCTTTAATGAACTTGTTTGTGAGCCATGAGGGACCAGTCGTCGGCAAAAAGTGCCTCAAGGATGATTTTCTCAATCGTTCTGGTCTTGGCATTCAAACGACGGAGGTCGAAGAGAGATCTGTCTAGCCTGTACCTCAAGTACATTCCGCGCTCCAGGTCTCTGACAGCGTGTGAGTACGCGGATGAAGAAGAGGTTGAACAGTACAGGAGCTAGCACACATTTTTGATTTACTCCATTGGTGATGCTGATAGGCTCAGACGTTTCTCCATCAGAAAGTACCAGTCGGTTATGTCATCGTGGAACAGGCAGATGAGGTCCACAAATCTCTTTGGACATCTAAATTTTGTCAGGATCACCCAGAGAGCCTCCCTGTTGACAGTATCAAACGCTTTATTGAGGTCAATGAAGACTACGTGAAGGTCCATGTACTACTCGATGCATTTCTCCTGCACCTCACGGACAGTAGACTTTAACAGTATATATATATATATATATATATATATATATATATATATATATAAAGAGAGAGAGAGAGAGAGAGAGAGAGAGAGAGAGAGAAAGAGATTAGAAGATATCAGTTTAGCATGATGTATATATCAATGAGAAAATAATAGTAAACGACAATATTTGAATCAAAATTTAATTATAACAGCCTAACTAGCTTCGGCAAAGTTATATTTATGCCATTTTCAACTGAGTAATAAAAAATGCAAAGTAAGGAGCTCAGTATATATAAGGCGAACCAAATACTAAAGAAAATGAAAACGCAGGAAACAAACTGGAAAAACAACTATTTGGGTGGATTTAGGGGAAGTTACTAATCTCCGAGAACGATTGCTTCCTGGGGCTTATAAATACGATTGGCCACTTTATTCCAGATATATTTGTTGATATATTTGTTCGACAAATATATCTCGAATAAAGTCGCCAATCGTATTTATAAACCCTCGGAATCAATTGTTCTCGGAGATTAGTAACTTCCCCCTAAATCCACCCAAATAGTTCGGTTTTTTTATTTTGTTTCGTGCGTTTTCATTTTGTTTAGTATTTTGTTCGCTTTATATATACTGAGCTCCTTGCTTTTCTTTTTTCCTTACTCAGTTGAAAATGTCATCAATTATAACTTTGCCGAAACATATTTTGGTTTACTATTATTTTCTCATATATATATATATATATATATATATATATATATATATATATATATATATATATTGAAATTTAATTGCAAATTACACTGAATAATTGTTGAATCCCCATCGATTTTAAGGTAATTATTTTCAGACTTTGAATCTTTATCTTCTTTCTTTGTTCATTTTAAGAGTTAATTGAGTGCCGTTGGATGTCAACATGTCCCCTTAAGGCAAACAATATTTACGTACTTTTCAAAGTATTGTATGGGGCATACAAAAGTTAAAAAATCTACATATATATGGATTGGCTACAAACAACTGTTTAAGGATGGTTGTTCCATAAGTTTAAATTCTGTTATAAAACATAAACACATTAGTAATATTTGTCTCAATTAATATAGCATAGAACTCCAGATTCCTATTGTGTTGTTCGGGTCGATGGAAAAATATTTTACGATCACATTGTGAAAACCCATCACAGTGTTATAGTTCTGAAATTTGGACTTCTCTCATTCCTTCTCTTCGACAAAACTCGATTCCCTTAGTGATTGTCTGTATTTGATAATCTAAATAAAACAGAGTTGGGAATTAGAGTCGTGCCGTTCGATTCCAACACCTCATTAATTTTAGATCTAAATACTGATAATACATAGCAAGCCACTGTTGGATTGGCAACCGATTTGCGCTATGGATTTTATTGAATGGATGTCTTCTCTCTTCCCCCAGCGGGTTACATGAAGCGAAGGCGTTTCATTCTGGTGAATCCAAGCGAATCTGGTCGGCCGTGTCCTGCTAACCTGAAAGAAAGTCTACCATGCCCTGTGACACCTTGTTACACCTGGGAGAGGGGTCCTTGGTCGGAATGCATACTGAATGTACGTGTTGGAAGAAAAAAAAGGATATAATTAGGGGTAGTAATAATTGAAGAGGAACGTTTCCATATTTTCCGAGATAAGTAACATAGAGATTTCTTCAGTCTGATAACAATTATTGGGCAAAAGCAAAAAAATATTTCGTGAGCATGAACCATTCACATATTTCATTCAATTTTTTGTAATTTATTTAAAGTTTAAAGATTTAATTATAGATTTTGTGACAAAATTGGGTTGGTGCACATCAATGCAACGCATTGCGTATCGCACGAACGAAACTTTCGGTTGCACGGATTCCCAGCCCAGCTACCCCTAGCAGGATCTTTTATGCCCCCCCTCCCCTTTCACACACGAATAATGGTATATAGAATTATTCTTGCCTCACATACACGCAGAAAAGAATAAAAATATATTTTTAACTTAATCACCATGATCATCACCATTATTTCTCTATAACATTATCATCCTCATCATCATCATCATCATCACTAACTCTATAATTTAAGAAGGGGATTTTTTTGAGTATTTGAATAATAATTTCATCTTAGTTTGGTTATGACTTATGTTTTTTTTATCAAAGTTATTTCTAATAATTCTTTTATAATATCAAAAAACAAAATGGTGAAGTTCAGAAATAAATCTAAGTATCGAAATTTTGTGAATTTTTTAAAACCCAAAGAATTATACAAATGGTGAAGTTCAGAAAATTTATTTTTATATATCTTCTAAAACTATTTTAGCAACGTGATATTTTGAAAGGGGAAAAATTTAGTTTAGAGTTCCTTTTTAAAATTATTATTATTGACGAAGTTCAGAAAATTGATAAAAATTTAACCATGGCTGCTTTTTTTTAGATTTTAAATTTTAATCTTAGTAGCGAAGCGCAAGCTCCTCCTTAAGGGAAAGTGGCGAAGCCATTCCGTGGTCGTTTCAATAAAAAAGTTTGTAGAAATTGACCAACACAAAATTTCGAGATATGGATATAGTCATTGTCAAAGGTTTTGACATCAGTTTATCGTAAGAATATATTTTAACTGAAATTTTTTAAACAAAATGATGAAGTTAAAAAAATATAGATATGATTATTGAATCTTGGGAAATTTTTTTAACAAAAAGAATTGAGGAAATTTATTTAAATTAAAGCACGGATATTTTTTTCTGTTTTTTCAGACATTTGAGGCTTTTATCGAATTTTTTTTTTTAAATAGATTTTCCATTTTAAGCTTTAGCAGAAGATAAAAGCTACTGGCCCATAAAAACGAGTAAAAGCAAAATGAAATTATTACAGCAAATTTAAATCGGAAAAAAAAGCCTAACGGATTTTTTTCCCGTATGTAAAAAGAATTCCAATAAAAGGTTTTATTGCCTTTAGGCTTAGGAAATACGCATCCATCTAAAAAAAAATAGCCCAAGAATTAATTTTATATTAGGAAACATGCACTGGCAACCTTTTAAAAAGCTTTAGCTTAAAGGTCTGTTGCCAGAGCCGGATAAGCAGCTAGGGCAGAGACCGAAGGTCTGCATGCGAAGCGCAAGCTCCTCTTGTAAGAAAAATATAATTTAAATCACTACCATTCTTAGAAGAAACTTAAATTTTGACTGCCTTGATCCCTGTTGTGTTTTACGGTCCAGTTACTCTTTGGTTATAATGAAGTTTCCGTCGAACTCTCTCTTGAAGAGTTAGTTGCTATCATATTATAGTTTTATATTTTCATCCTTTTTTTCTAATTCTACTCCATGTCCTGACATCAGAATTGTATCAGGTTCTATTTTTCTATAAAAAAAATCCGTATCTTGTTTTTGTCTTTCCATCCGTTGGTATTAATCTGTCAAATTTCTAATTTCCTTCTATGCATGATGTAGGTTTTAGTGTTTTACTGCTCTTGGTAGTTTCTGGCGGTTAGTTTTAATGGGTTTTACGTCTTTTTTTCCTTCTGCTCTCGCTTATATTCTGTTTTTCCTTTTCTGGAGGTTAGAGAAGATAAGGCTGAGGTTTCCTCTCGTTTCAAAATTCTTTGATTTAGATTTTAGAGTTTTTTGTACCTTTCTCCTGGTCACTCTCGCTTCCTGTGCGACATTTCATGTTTATTTCCGAGTCAGAGTGGTCTGTTGATGTTTTTTCATTTTGTTTGTTTTCTATTGCTTTCGATTGATTGATTAAATCTTAAGTGGTGTTTTCCCTTATATTATTATAAATTAAGATTGCCGATGGGTCTACTTCTTCAGGGACCTCCAGTGGCTCTAGCCTATTTTCCTTGAGCATCTCATTCAATGACGTGGCATAGCTTCCTGGGTTGCAATATTCATAATGAGTGCGTGCAAAATGCAGGCAATATTTCTATAGTTAATTTACCGTCTAGGTTGATTTGTATCTACATTCTTTGTTGTATGTTCGATTTTGGTGCCGTCGGGTATGACATGATTTTTTGTCCAGTTGTTCTTATTTGCAGTTCTTTTTCCTTTTTCTGTATTACCCTCTTTCTTTTAAGGTAAGATATTGCCATAGTTCAGTGAGGTCCTCGCTCTGTTTCGAATAAATAGCAATGTCTTTCTGGGGTCAGTATGTGGTAATGTGTTCATCCATTGCATAGCAACGAAAACAAATTTGTCCGTTGATGAATGCGTTACTATGTATGTTAGCCTGAGGGATCCTCATGCAAAATGCAACGAGTTAGTTTTCTAGTATTTTGGAGGCCATCTCTGTATTTTCACACATGATTTTAAAAACGTGTGCATATTCCTTAAATTTGACAATCTCTTGAATTTTCAACTATGTTAGTCTTTCTTAAGTTCTTTCTTAATCTCTTGGGGTTTGTATATGCATCGTGACATTCCCCAATTTTCATGATTTTCCATGATTTTTGTCTCCCTTAAAAGTAGCGTTTGGAGAAGATTGGCAACCTTATCTTTGATATAAACTCAGGAATTCTGCCTCATTTTGTTTCCTTCAAAAGGTCTTCGTAAATAAAGAAGAAAGCTCTCGGAATCTGATTTTATATTTTCTTTTTGTTTTTCTTCGCAATTGTGAGCCAAGTGCTACTTTGTACATCACTTCCTGGGCGCTGGGCACTGGGCACTGTTGTCTGTGCTAAATACAGTTTAAATATGGGTAAAATTCGAGAATCTTGAGACAAATGTTTTTGACCACCTTTAAAATGTATTTAGCAAAGAGAACGGTGGAAATCAATAAGAACGATGTTATTTTCGGTGACGGTAAACGAGGATAACTACACGGAAATCGATTGATACACTACTTTATTGGGGAGTGTGAGAAAAATTCCTAGAAAACTACCTTCTTGCCAAACCACGAGGCCCGGCCCCCAGCATCTGATTTGTGTTAAGTAGCCAATTTTTGGCTTTATACTAATCTTACCATTTTTCTCTCATTTCATACATTTATTGTTCCAACGAAATAAAAATTGGTATCACAACATTAAGGAAGGTAACCCTTGAAAACTTAAGAAAGAAAATGTGAGATATAGAGACGGAGAAAATCGGGAAAACTAATTTTAACCGTTATATTAAAAATGAATAAAGGAGTTGGATTCGAACCTGTGTCCTCAAGCGCTCATCGCTATTGTGACCACGACGCTCATCGACTGAGCCACCATCCACGATTTTTTTCTATTTACTTATGACAATGGAAAATAGTTAAATCATACAAAGGAGACGTGATGAAGTGAAATCATCTGAAATCAATCTAACTTGAAAATTAAGGAGAGTTGATTGGAGATTTTACCTATTGTTTTCCAGGTGTTTTATTTACTTTGGTGTAATTTATTAAATGTGTGGGAGTAAGATCGTATATTTATCTCTTTCCTAGAAGGGTTTTGTATGACTTCATCCTAAGGAAACACGGATATACGTTATGTATAGAAAGGCATGCATTTTGCCATATTAACCTTTTCATCAAGTTGAAGAAATTAACTACTTCGTAATAACCCAAGCAATATTCCTCTGGTTTCCTACAAAAGACCATATCACAAAGATTTCTGTTAATGGGTCTTCTAATATTGATTGTCAACCTTTTTGAACATGTTTGGCGTTTTAGTTGATCTAAAATCGGATTATTTAACTGATTTTCATGTTCGGACAAAATCGTTTGATATAATTTAGTCATTATCCGTCTATCGTTTATAATGTGATCACATGAACCTACCAGGCAATGGCTTCGCTACTAAGATTAAAATTTAAAATCTAAAAATAAGCAGCCATGGTTAAATTTTCTAAACTTCACCATTTGTAATTCTTTTGTTTTTTTAAAATTTACTTAATTTCTCTACTTATATTAATTTCTGAACTTCACTATTTTGTTTTTCGACATTATAAAAGTATTATTAGAAATAACTTGGATAAAAACCATAAGTCATAACCAAACTAAGATAAAATTATTATTCAAATACTCAAAAAATCCCCAACTTAAAATATAGAGTTAGGGATGATGATAATGATGATTATTTCTTTCTTTGAAGGCAGAAATTTACTACCACGATCATCCGAGTCTTATTATTCAGTGGTATAAACAGCAATTCAACCAATGACAGATACGCCGCCTTACATAGCAGTACATTTATCCCAGCCTGTCTTCGAAATGCATGACGAAGTCTCAAATACACTAGGTCACCGATCTCGTGAATTAAGTCGTGTTTTGCTCAATTTCCTGAAATGAACGAGTTTTTATACTTTTAGTCATATAAACTCATCAGAGTTTCTTTGAAATTACAAGTTGTGTATATTTTTGACTTGCACAATAAACACATCCTCCCCCATCCCTTCATTCATGCTTCTTATAGTGCGCATAGAATTGGCTCAATATTTCATTGTGCGCACTTTCGAAAAAAAGTTTCAATTACCTTTCTGTGGTATTGCAAATATGAGGCATCCCAAGGTTTTCCGAACTTAATATAACCTAACCTCCCTTGACCTAACCTAGACTAGCTTCGCCTATTATAGATTAGGTTGGGTTAGGTTAGGTTTGACTAGGTAAAGTTAGGTTTAATTAGGTTAGCTATATTATTGGTTGAGGAATAAGTTCTTGCGGTTTTGTCAAATTTATTCATTACCATTAACAATTTTAGAAAAACTTCATTTTTAATTGATAACAATATGCAATTTAATCAATAATGTATGCTCCCTTGTTATTTACAACTTCTTCCCAATGTTCAACTAGTTTTTCAATGCCTCTGCAATAAAAATCTTTGGATTTTGACTCGGAGAATTCGTCTAACCAGGTTCTTAATTCCACATCAGTATTGAACGAAACGCCGCCGCGCAATTTTTTGGAGAGCGATCGGAACAGATGGAAATCCGATGAAGCCAAGTCTGGCAAATATTCAGGATGCGGCAGGATTTCCCAATTAAGCGTTTGGATGGCGTCTTTTTTCATATTGGCAATGTGAGGACGAGCATTGTCATGTTGCAGAAGGACTCCATAACGTCGATAAGGTCGCTTTTTACGAATAGCTTCGGCGAGTCGATACATTTGTTGAACGTAGAGCTCTGCATTGAAAATCTCCGTGTTCGCAAGGCGCTCATAAAGAATGATGCCTTCACAATCCCACCACACACACAGCATCGTCTTTCGAGGATGAAGTCCTTGCTTTAATCGCGGAAGTGTTTTTTTATTGGGACTAAGACATTGTTTTCGATGGTTCATGTTAACATAAACACACCACTTTTCGTCGCCAGTGATGATGCGGTGAAGAAATTTGTCCTTGTATCCACGAGTAGCCTCGTGACGAACAAGCAAACCTGCGGCAATCGTGGAGTGTTGAAGTTTGTTGCTTTCGCTCAAAGCGTGCGAAACCCATGCACCGAGTTTTTGAACTTTTCCCATCGAATGAAGGTGATTACCTACAGTTTCCTGATCACACGCCAATTGTACACACAGCCAATTCTCTAGTCGATTGACGAGGATTTTCATAAAGAAGGTCGTTCAATCGATCTTCATCCAACTTAATGGGGCGACCAGAACGTTCTTCGTCATTAAGATTGAAATGACCGTTTTTAAAACGTGAAAACCACCATTGAGCTGTCCTTTCTGATAAAGCATTTTCTCCGTACACAGCACAAATATCGCGACGAGCTTTGGCTGCGTTTGCATTGTTCCCGTCTCGATTGAAAATGAATAACAACAAGTGTCGAAATTGCGCCTTTCTTTCAACTTGCCATTCCATTTTGAGGGTACAGAACAAAAATTAAATTAACACAACTTTTAAATAAACCACAATGACTTATTACTCAACTTCAAGACGTAGCCTGAGCAAAAGCCTAATAGTCTACGCTCTTAAGAGATGTAGCCTAACCTTTGCAAATTTTGCTCTTATCATTTATTATTGTTTCTTAATATATGCACAAATCACGTCAACAAAACTTAAATCAACACAACATTAAAAAAAAACGCAAGAACATATTTTTCAACCTAATAGGATCGAGAAAAAAAATTGGGATGCCTCATCTTCACAAGGTCATGTCTACGTCCCGACTGACAATGTAGCAGATCAATCAATCAATCAATCAATTATTTTCTGTGGCACCCACGGGGATGCGTAGGGACTCAATGAACTGACGCCACCATCGCAGAAGAGTTTAAAAATGAGACGAATAGATTCCGAATTGTCGTCAATAACAAAGACGTTCTTTCTGTCTTTTGAAGGGAGGTGAATGCGGACATGGAACGATGGAACGAAGAGTCCGATGCATCGGCCCTGGTGGCGTGGATGCCAGCCCAGATAAGTGCTTGGCACTTGTTCATGTAGGGGGTCATACGTGGCCATATTTGGCACACGCCCTCGATCTCAACACAAAGGTTTGTTTTTGGCCACGATTAAGCATCATACCATGCAGTACGTTGACCAAGATAATAAAAGGAATATCAGTTCATTAATTAAATGTAAAACATTATAAATCAAGATAAAACTAATATTTAAAATTTGGGAAAATATTGTAATGATTAATTAGGCATCACGTTACGTGAGAGCGTAAAGCATAATGTCATATTTTGATTAAATTTGTTTTGTTTTTTTACTTTAGTACTTTTATAAAGTTGATCCTCATCTCACGAATATAGCAGTGAGAACTAAAATATTTTTTAATCTATAAATGCATTATTTGAGTTGACTAATAATAAATATTGAAACCCAAAAGGTTGTCATTGAGTAATTGCTTTGTTTGAGACATTCATAATAATATGTGGTTTCTCTTTCATAGGACGGGTGTTATGTTCCTTGCGATGGTGACTGCGAACTAACTGAATGGTCTTCCTGGTCCCATTGCCACCGAGACTGCTCCAGAGGTCAGCAAGGTAAGTAACAAAGGAGAATCAGGTGGGGTTATATATGGTGAGGTTCTGATATATTTTTGTTCCTCTTATAAACCTTGCCTAAGATCAGCGTTGGTAAGGCTTATAACATATTTACAACTAAAAAATGTTTTGAAAGAGAAAAGAAATTATATAAACCAGAAGCCACCAAATTGTAGGTGTTTTAGGAAAAATACCTCAAATAAATCAAAAAGAATTGAATCTAAATCATGGTATTATTACAGATATTATGAATCTCACTGTCCACGTCTCATACAATAGGAATCACAGGCGGATCAGTACGTAATAAAGTATCTGACCTTTTAAGGTCAGATCAGATGCAAAAGGCATGTAGCTACAGAGTATAGGTATATTCACATAATAAAATAAGAGTTAAGTGCAACAGCGAATGAGCCAATGAAACCGAACTAAGTTGTTGAAATGAAAGAGAAAGGCATTGCAAAACATTCACCTAAGTTTCATGTATATAAGATAAAACTTTCTAAGATCCTTTGGTTTAATTATGATTTTCCTCCTAAGCATAGAACCTTGACCATTTGAAGGTATAATTAAGCTCTACTACCACTCTCCAACATAGTCTTTTTTCTTTCGAGTGTCAAAAGCTTTCCTAACTACAGTTGATCTTGTACCTGCTTTAAAAGTTGATCCATAATCTTTATTGCTCTATATTTTTCAAAAATACAGCTCCAATTTTTATCTTTGAAAAGCTCATTTTTAAACCCAGGTCTAAAACACTTTTTTGTGATAATTCTGTTATCACGAACTGAAATTCTTATATATTTAAGACGAAAAAATATACGACATAATCAACAAAAAGAAGTGTTAAACGCCCTCCATTAATACTGATTTCCTCCTGTTCACACTCCTACCTCCTGAAAACCTCCTCAAGGAAGGGTACAGATATGCGATTGGTATGGAAATGAGTAGCCACCTTCCTTTTGCATAGAACATACCTGGGAGATGCTCTTGATCCACACCAACCCAACCAAGTGACTGTATCCAATAGACCAATCTAACATCCCTAAAAACAAAAACTGTATCAATTTGGTATTTTAACTATCATTTTTGCGGTCACAGTACACGAGAACATTTTCACCCCTCCGTTGGGGCACGCTATATCTTGCAATAGTAAGGTAAACTACAATGAATCCAGTGATGGTATTCGTACACCATCACTGCGTACATTGTAGTTTACTTTACTAAAACTACAAATAGTTTGGACTTTATTGTATTTGCTCCATAATCTATGTAAGCAATTCTTCAAAGTCTATCTTAAAGATTTTTTCCTGTGTAATTGCATTCATAAAAGTTGCATAGAAGTCCCCCGACATTTTTATCTGAAGTCTTAGAGATGAGCAATATTGGCTTACCTATTAGGATATTTTTCAGATATTTTAATTACCAGATGAGTTATGACGGGTTTTGGTATTGAGTGTTGCCCATCAATGAAGGTGGAAGGGAATATTTAAAGAATTACTGGTCAATCAATCTCATCGGCAACATATAAATTATAAAAGTCATAACCAACAGACAAGCTAAGAAGGTAGTATGCAATAAGGCATTGGAACATGAAGCTTTTAGAAGAAACTATCTAATTATGATCATCTACAAGTTATTAAATACTTATTGCGCAAAATACAAGAATACAAAATACTTCTCTGCGTGGCATTCGTAGATAACAAAAGAGCATTTGACTCAGTAAACACCGATTCAGTGTAAAGACCACTAAAAAAGCAGCAACAATTAAAACTGTTTGCAGCATTGCTTGAGGGACTTTTTAGACTTCATCTACAGAAGAATTAATCAATGAGATCAAAATTAACACAAACTAGCCTCAAAGCTCCACTCAAAATTAACTCTTCAAAAACAAATAAAATAAAAAAATTAGAATTGGTGACGAAATTTGAGAATAGGTAGAAGAATGCGGATACTTATGATAGCTTGTGATTGACTCTTGTTTGAGGCATGAAAAACGAAATCACTACAAGAGCAAAGTTGGGTTAGAGCGTCATGCATTTATGTTTAAAAAGTCAATTATTTAATCTATGCATTTTGCTAGTTTTAACTTAAGGAAATGAATCTTCAACACTAAAGATAAAAAGTCATGCAAAAATTGAGAAAGTGTCAGAAAAACAGAAAAATTCATGTTAAGAATGACCCGCAGGGAAAATAAAAGGAATACGTGAATAAGAACATAAACGAGTGATAGATATAGTTAAAACTAATCAAATTATTTATATAAGGCAGTAAATGAACGAAATACATCCTAAACTGGACAACAGTGTACTTAGAGAGACCCAAAATACGACCTCGTAGAAGCAGGAATGAAGAAATTAACAATATTAAAAGTTCCTTAATCATGGCTTCAAACTTTCCTCCAAATATTTCCTAATACACGAGGAATTTAAATTCCTCAAGGGTTATTTCCTAAAGAAAATGGATTTATCAGAAACTGACCTTTATCGTTGGAGATGATAAGAAATATGAGAATTATGGGGGAAATATCTTTAAAATGCAAACTATCTTATCTGATTCCTCCAAATTTTATAAACTCGATACTGATTCTTTCAAATATATTCTAAAATTAAAGACAAGATAAACAACATTTCGCGTTCTTTAAAAAAAAAAACCCAATTATTTGTAACGCCTACAACCTAATATTTGCCTCAGGAACTTCTGGAATTATTTATGGCTTATCGAAATTCCGCAAAGTGGGATACCCCCCCGCCCCCTTACGCCAAATTCTATCCGCCATCAATACTCCCAGATTAAGCCTAGCTAAGTTTTTAGTCACTCTCACTGAACCTCTCACTCACAATGAATTCACTCTGCAAGATTCATTGGAATTTGTGAATTACGTTTCCCAACTCACTTTTAATAACGCTTCTCATGACTTCCATTGATGTGGAGTAGGTAATTATTCACAAATGTACATATCCTAGAAACGTGTAATATTATATCAGATACCTTTGATCAATCCAAAGGAAATAATTTAGGTTTCATCAAGTATCTCTTCTTTACTCATTTAAAGTTGGCTGAAGAATAAATAATATTTTTCTTCAGGGGAATTCTTTGAGTTCAACACAAAGGTATGGCTATGGGTTCTCCATTGGGACCAAGATTAACCAAGTTCAACACAAAAGGTATAGCTATGGGTTCTCCATTAGACCAAGATTAACCAAGTTCAACACAAAAGTATGGCTATGGGTTCTCCATTGGGACCAAGATTAACCAAGTTCAACACAAAAGGTATAGCTATGGGTTCTCCATTAGACCAAGATTAACCAAGTTCAACACAAAAGTATGGCTATGGGTTCTCCATTAGACCAAGATTAACCAAGTTCAACACAAAAGTATGGCTATGGGTTCTCCATTGGGACCAAGATTAACCAAGTTCAACACAAAAGGTATAGCTATGGGTTCTCCATTAGACCAAGATTAACCAAGTTCAACACAAAAGTATGGCTATGGGTTCTCCATTGGGACCAAGATTAACCAAGTTCAACACAAAAGTATGGCTATGGGTTCTCCATTGGGACCAAGATTAACCAAGTTCAACACAAAAGGTATAGCTATGGGTTCTCCATTAGACCAAGATTAACCAAGTTCAACACAAAAGTATGGCTATGGGTTCTCCATTGGGACCAAGATTAACCAAGTTCAACACAAAAGGTATAGCTATGGGTTCTCCATTAGACCAAGATTAACCAAGTTCAACACAAAAGTATGGCTATGGGTTCTCCATTAGACCAAGATTAACCAAGTTCAACACAAAAGTATGGCTATGGGTTCTCCATTGGGACCAAGATTAACCAAGTTCAACACAAAAGGTATAGCTATGGGTTCTCCATTAGACCAAGATTAACCAAGTTCAACACAAAAGTATGGCTATGGGTTCTCCATTGGGACCAAGATTAACCAAGTTCAACACAAAAGTATGGCTATGGGTTCTCCATTGGGACCAAGATTAACCAAGTTCAACACAAAAGGTATAGCTATGGGTTCTCCATTAGACCAAGATTAACCAAGTTCAACACAAAAGTATGGCTATGGGTTCTCCATTGGGACCAAGATTAACCAAGTTCAACACAAAAGTATGGCTATGGGTTCTCCATTGGGACCGAGATTAACCAAGTTCAACACAAAAGTATGGCTATGGGTTCTCCATTGGGACCAAGATTAACCAAGTTCAACACAAAAGGTATAGCTATGGGTTCTCCATTAGACCAAGATTAACCAAGTTCAACACAAAAGTATGGCTATGGGTTCTCCATTGGGACCAAGATTAACCAAGTTCAACACAAAAGGTATAGCTATGGGTTCTCCATTAGACCAAGATTAACCAAGTTCAACACAAAAGTATGGCTATGGGTTCTCCATTGGGACCAAGATTAACCAAGTTCAACACAAAAGTATGGCTATGGGTTCTCCATTGGGACCAAGATTAACCAAGTTCAACACAAAAGGTATAGCTATGGGTTCTCCATTAGACCAAGATTAACCAAGTTCAACACAAAAGTATGGCTATGGGTTCTCCATTGGGACCAAGATTAACCAAGTTCAACACAAAAGGTATAGCTATGGGTTCTCCATTAGACCAAGATTAACCAAGTTCAACACAAAAGTATGGCTATGGGTTCTCCATTGGGACCAAGATTAACCAACAGCTTTCCATGTTATCACGCGAAAACTGATTAAGTAACTTTCTTATAGAATTTAAACCGTTGGTGTTTATAAAATACATTGATGAGTGTTTCCTTATCTTCAAGCATAAAGGAAACGCCCATTTATTTTTGAATTACTTAAATTATCAACACTAATATTAAAGTCTCAATGGAAACAGAAACAGAAAATAAAATGTTATTTTTTGGTGTCTCACTTACAAAAGTTGGCTCTAAATTAATGACTTCAGTTTACATGGAAATAACGACCAACAAACTTCGCCCTCATTTCTTTAGCAGCACTCCCAGACATTTCAAACTAACCATCACTAAAATTCTTCTCCATAGAGGATGCAAAATTTGATAATATTGGTTTCATTCAATTCTGAAATATGTAGAATATCGGAAGAACTTTTTCATTTTAATTTTTATCGGATTATTTATTTAACAAATCGACTTCTAAGTTCTTATCAAAACAGCTCTAACCCCAAAATCAGTTATTAATAGTCCCTAAACAAATTATTTTCCCTAAATTACAATATCCTGAATATTTCAATAATAAATTCAATAAAACTTTACTCTCTGTTCATAATAACTACTTCTTTCATTCTCAGTTTACCCTAATAAATTTCAATCTCTGTTCCATTAATTCCCACTTGACAACAAAGAATCTCTCCCTTTGTACTTGCGATCCTGCATTGTATATATATATATATATATATATATATATATATATATATATATATATATATATATATATATATATATATATATATATATATATTTTTATGTGCGAGACCTGCCAAAGTCGCTATGTGGGCCTAACAACTCTATTACTAAAATGTAGGAGAGCTAAAAACTTGGGACGATCAAATAACAACAGCATTATCCTTTCTAACCAAGAATTATCTTCAATTTGACAACATTCTCATAAACATAACCACCCTCATCATTCTGAATCTTTTAGTGTAATAACCTATTCTTTCTTTTCTCTATAATTAAAACTTCTCAAGTTTTTATACATTAAACAACTAAGTTCAAAGCTAAATTATCATTCATTTATTTGGCTTATGCGATATCCTCTCGTGACTGTAAGAAGAGCTTCTTCCGAGGTCTTGATGAAGAGTTTATTAAGCTATGACATGACCATTTAAACCGCATAATTATATTTGGGGCATTGCAAATAATTCCCGATATATATATATATATATATATATATATATATATATATATATATATATATATATGTATATATATATATATATATGGAGGCCCTCCAAAATGACGCATTTTTGAAAAATTTATATCTCAGTAGCCTCCTTGCTTTGCCATTTTAAGAGTTAACTCATAATGGCTGTTTTATTGTTAAATTCAAAATCGCATTAATTAAATCAATTCTAATAACAATCATCACAAGAATGTTTAACAGTGTGATTGACAATAAACTTTTCATATACGAAAAAAATGATCATAACTTTGCAGAATTTGGGACAAATTCTGAATAGTTACTACAATGCCCATATTTTTGACTCAAGAGACGAGAATGAAAAGAGCAGCAGAATTTCCTAGTTTATGGAACTGCAAACCAAAGAGCAAAGGCCTCACGATTGTGTAAAATATTTGGACAGTCATTTGGCACTAAGCTCCAAAAACCTAACCATAGAAGTCCAAATAATCATTTTTTACACATTTCTATATTTATTTTATCACTTCTCTGGCATATATATGTATGTATATATGTATGTTTAGATGCAATCTTATCTTCCATTCCATACGTAACAAGCGGAACGAAATTGAACCCTAAGTGAATTGTTCTTTATTGCTAATAAAATCGCATTAATTTATTCTATGATATATATATATATATATATATATATATATATATATATATATATATATATATATATATATATATATAAATCTTTAGTTTTTCGGATTTTAATAAAATATATTATACAAATTTTTTTTTTAAAGAAAAGCATTTATTATGTATGGCCTTAAAGAAGAGGCATACAGTGTGAAAGAAGTCCTTGCAGTTTCTCATTCTGGTAACACTGATTGTTTCGGTGACGAAGAAACTGATTTTGATGGGATAGAAGTGGAAGTTGTTTATTTTCTGAAGGAAGCGCAAGTGATTATATCTACATATATACATATAAAGTCATGATGCAAGAGTGTTAAGCTCAAAAAAGAAAAATGGGACTATTGTTATATTTTATTCGACTTAACATTTCAATAATAATATTTGAAAGGTTTTAATGATGTAACATAGCCAAGAATAAAAGAAAAGGCCCCAAAGAAATGTTTTATGAGAGAGCAAGTCTAACATCGTATTGTGGTAGACATGTCGAAGTTTGCATTCTTAGTGATTTTCGTTTATTTATCCGAACCTCTATTACGACCAATCAAAATATGCCCCTTTACAATATAATAAAATCAAAAATAATTATTTCACTGTATGTTGATCATGAAGAAATACATTTATAGGACTTCAAATCGCAAGAGGAGTGTTCGTAGAAAAAATATATGAAATATAACATTTATTGAGCGAAAATTGGGGAAACCCTATTTTTAATAATGCAATGAGCAGAAATAGATTTGAAAGGTTAATAGCTCACTTTGGCCTTTAAATTAAGTTGTCTGGCACTCTTCTTTGTATTTTGCCTGTTTTTGTTCATCTTGTTCTTGAAGAGGGTTGGTGTTCTCACTGATCGGGTCGAGGTGGTCCTCACTCTTGAAAGACAACTAACTGCTTGTCTCTTCAAGCCATTGGTAATTCTAAATACCCCAGATTTTCTCATGCTGAATTCAATATTTTGGAAATAT
The DNA here is from genome assembly GCA_963969495.1 of Ceratothoa steindachneri. Taxonomy (NCBI): domain Eukaryota; kingdom Metazoa; phylum Arthropoda; class Malacostraca; order Isopoda; family Cymothoidae; genus Ceratothoa; species Ceratothoa steindachneri. The sequence continues at coordinate 30,194,970 of OZ018321.1, read as the reverse complement.
CGCCCCTTGTCTTCCTGTTTCTATATAGGTACTCGAGTGCTTCGCATTTTCCAGTCATATTTGTAAACGGGTGCTATTTTTATTCACAAAATTCAATACATTCTGAAATAACCTGCAAAAAATAATTAATTAATACTATTTAAACATTTTAAATGACATGTAAAAAGCAGTCTACACTGTGTGTTTCCACCCAGCACTTTCGGTGTCTCGCAACTCTCCTTTCTTGGACACCATGTTTCTCCTGGCGAAACTCGTCCTATCGAGGAGAAATTTGCTGTTATTTGGGATTTTCCTTGATCTTCTTCACTCAAGGAAATTCTTCGGTAAATTCTGTGGTAGTGTTAATCTCTACCACAAATTTACTGCTGATACTGTTCGAATCATGCAACCACTTAACACTCTGCCATCTAAGACTAAAATAACCTTCCCACCAATATTTTGAAGGTAGTTGATTTACTATCTTCAATCACCACATGTCATTGATTGGTGCACTCTTTGTACGTTTCAATTATTCCGTGTATTCTGCAGTTGATTTTCGTCATTTGTATTTCATTCTGTAACTCACGTGTGACAGCCGCTCTGTTATTGGCTTTTCTGAGGTACCATTGGCGCTATCTCGCATTTTGCCAATTTCAGTGGGGCAAGTCTCTAGTCCCTGGAGAATTGAATTTTTGGCACAAGTCTAGCCAAGTATAGGACATCAAAACTCAATCCTTATGCAACTCTCTTTGACATGTTTGAGGTCGGTATTATTATTCATTTGATTTTTTTTTGGCAATTTCAATATATAACCATCAGTGAATAAATTTATTGATAATTTTCTAATTGCGTTGTATCCATACCATCTGCGTTCTAGGCTTATATAGATTTTTCTTTAATTAGATTTTTCCTCATTTCAACTTTTAGTGTGATGTGTTATCTGGTTCGGAACCACCATATATTCAACGTCTAAACGAAAATATATGTTTATCTTCAATAGATCGATCTGTGTATTAATAACGTTGAGTACCATTTTAAATAAAAATGATGGTTCTGTATTCTTTCTGCTTCTAAATAGTCAATCTGATTGCCATTCACTCGGCGTTTGGAGCGTGTTGCATTAGACGCCTAAAGATAGCTAGGTGGCAACTCTGCTGGTCGACGTTAACCCTGAAGCCTAACAAAATAGCCAGTTTGAGGAATGAAAATGTATCATTTGTTCAGCTGTTAAACCGTAAACAACCGTTCTATGAATCATGCGCAAAAACTCTTGCTCTGTCTGTTTGTATGTGTGTGTGTGTGTGTGTGTGTCTCTCTCTCTCTCTCTCTCTCTCTCTCTCTCTCTCTCTCTCTCTTTCTCTCACTCTCTCTCTCTCTCTCTCTCTCTCTCTCTCTCTCTCTCTCTCTCTCTCTCTCTTTCACTCTATCTCACTCTCTCTCTCTCTCTCTCTCTCTCTCTCTCTCTCTCTCTCTCTCTCTCTCTTTCACTCTATCTCTCACTCTCTCTTTCTCTCTCTCTCTCTCTCTCTCTCTCTCTCTCTCTCTCTCTCTCTCTCTCTCTCTCTCTCTCTCTCTCTCTCTCTCTTTGATAAGGTACCACACCGCCGCCTTCTCCGGAAAGTGCGAGCGCTGGTCTCGTAGTAACAGAGGAACCTGAGATGGTGGCCATAACGGAGTCGTGGATAAAAACCTCAAGCCGAGATTTTGAAGGTGAATTCACGATTCTTGATTACCAGCTCTTTTTGAAAGATAGGCCAGACAGAGAGGGTGGCGGTGTGATGTTGTATGTCAAGGATACTTTCAACTCGACGGATTGCACCATCGTATCCGACCATGAACTACTAAGTGTTGACCTAGAGATAGGTCCTGCCAAATACAGGACCCTGGTGCTTTATAGACCTCCTACCCAACTCGTTGAAAAGGACAGAGATCTGTACCAGCTACTAGGAGAACTTGTAGAAGACAGAGTGTGTATCGTCATGGGTGATTTCAACACACAAGTTGACTGGGAAACCAGAGAACCCTGTGACGAGAACGCACTACTCCTGGAGTTCACGAACAACGAGTTCCTGACTCAATGGATGAGAGAGCCAACGAGAGGAAACAATATCCTCGACTTGGTTTTCACCTCTGAGGATGACATCGTTGAGGACCTCTCTGTTGGCGAAGAGCTCGGTGGCAGTGACCACCGACTAATTAGATTTGTAGTCAAAGTCTTGGAGGCAGGGCCTGCAACTAGTTAATCGAGGAAACTCGATTTGAAAGGAGCAGGCTTTGCAGGTCTTTGTGCTGGACTGACTGACGCGAGGCTAGAAGGGTGCAATGCTGTTGAAGACTTTTGGAACAGTTTCAAAACCACATTCATGAGTCTTCAATCGGCTAACTGCTTAGGAAGAAGAGAACTGTGTACCGGCAATCGAAGATCTCGGGTGACTTTGACGAGTACCGGAGGCTAGCCAGGAGAGTGAAGTCCAGCATAAGGGTGGCTAAGCGGTCTGAGGAACTCCGAGTGGCGAGACTCTGCAAGGAGAATCCCAAGGAGTTCTTCGGCTATGTAAATAGACGTGAACCAATCCATCGTAGGATTGGGCCCTTAGTGGACGAGGAGGGTGCATTAACTCAGTCAGATACAGAAAATGCTAACCTGCTCAATGACTACTTCTCTTCAGTGTTTACTGAAGAGTGTCGTCCCACTCCCCAGCTCACGGATTCCTACTCGGGGGGAAAAGCTGGAAGTAATGGACTTCACCGAAGGAGAAATAAAGAAAAAGATCGCTGACCTAAAGACGAATAAGTCCCCCGGACCGGACGGGTTTCTATTCAAGGTGTTGAAAGAAGTGTGCGATGAAGTATCACGACATCTGTGCGCTATCTTTAACATGTCAATCCGGACCGGATGCGTTCCTAGAGACTAGCGTGAGGCGGAGGTGACTCCGATCTTCAAGAAAGGAGACCCCAGCCATCCGTCAAACTACCGACCCATCAGTTTGACTTTGATAGTCGGTAAACTCATGGAAAGCATGATAGTGGACAAGAAAACGTCTTATTTAGAGTCAAACCTGCGACTGAAGAGTTCCCAGCACGGCTTCCGAAGGCAACGGTCATGCCTGACGAACCTTGTGGAATTCTTCTACTTCGTTTTCAGTGAGCACGATCGGGACAAGGCGGTGGATGTGGTCTACTTAGACTTCCAGAAAGCCTTTGATAAGGTACCACACCGCCGCCTTCTCCGGTTAGTGCGAGCGCTGGGCATAGACGGAAAGGTAGCCGGCTGGATCGAGAACTGGCTAAGTGGCAGACGGCAACGGGTGGTAGCGAATGGACAGGCTTCTGAGTGGGTGCCCGTTACTAGCAGGGTGCCTCAAGGTTCTGTCCTGGGACCACTATTATTCATCATCTACGTCAATGACATGGACGGTGACATGGTTGCCAAGATTTCCAAATTTGCCGACGATACCAAGCTTGGTATGAACGTTGCAAAGGATGGAAATACTGCCCGCCTGCAGGAAGATCTTGGGAAGATCGGGGAGTGGTCGGACACGTGGCAAATGCCTTTTAACGTGAACAAATGCAAAGTAATGCATATCGGCCACAGAAACCCCCAATCTCAGTATATCCTTTAGGGCACTGCTCTTGAATCGAGTGACACTGAGAAGGACTTAGGTGTAACTATCACTAGCGACCTCAACTTCTCGAAACAGTGCATTGTGGCCGAGAAGAAAGCCCAAGGGATGCTAGGCTACATAAAGCGCCAGTTTGGATACCGTAACAAGAAGATAGTACTTTGTCTGTACAACTCCCTGGTTCGGCCGCACCTAGAGTATGCCGTACAATTTTGGAGTCCTTCGTTTCGAAAGGATATCGCAAGGTTGGAACGCGTACAAACCAGGGCAACCAAGCTGATTCCCTCTATCCGACATAAAAGTTATGAAGATAGACTAAGGGAATTGAATCTGTTCTCGCTGGAAACCCGTAGACTGCGTGGTCAGCTTATCGAAGTTTTCAAAATACTTCGAGGGTTCGACAATGTTGACTACCGGGATATTTTCACACTGAATGAGAACAGAACGCGCAATCACGGCTTCAAACTTGAACTGAAGCGTTACAACCGCAATCTGTGTGGACATTTTTTTACGTACAGTATCTGCGGTAAGTGGAACGCACTTCCAGTGGAAGTTGTCAACAGTGAATCTGTTGACCAGTTCAAGTCAGGACTAGACAAAGTCTTGAAAAGTCGCCGTTTAGGGACGCAAAACAATTGAGCAGCCATGTGCCTGCTCGATTGCTAGTCCAAAGGTACCCTCTTTGAATGGACCGTAAGGTCTCCTAGGGTACTTCCTTTCCTTGTTACTCCTTGTTACTCTCTCTCTTTCTCTCTCTCTCTCTCTCTCTCTCTCTCTCTCTCTCTCTCTCTCTCTCTCTCTCTCTCTCTCTCTCTCTCCCCGTGGCTACGCTCAAGCAGCTGCCTCCCCTCCCCGATCCCCCCCGGCCCTGACCCCCACCCCCACCCACAGACAGGGAAACTAATGAATAGTCTCACCCGCTCACCTTCAAAAGAAATCAGTACAATCAAAATAATAACTTTTAATGCACGTAGCCTTAGAAAACATATTACAGAACTTAAATGTCTAATAGCAACGGAAGAGGTTGACATCATAGCCTTAACTGAGACCCATCTACAAATTAGCATAAAAGACTTATTATGTGAATACATGCTAGAAGGCTATAGATTATTTTACAAAAACAGGGCCAATGGAAGGCTTGGAGGAGGAGTGGGACTATATATAAGATCAGAATTAAAAGTAACGGAGGTAGAACTTACAAATAATGAAGTGGAGCTGATCTGTGTTAAACTACATTTACGAGATTTTAAAATAAACATAAGCACTGTTTACCGTCGCCCAAATACTACCGTTAATGAGGACCTGGAAATATATAGAATCTTGCAAGAAACATTACAGGAGGAACAAACGCTATTACTGGGAGATTTTAATTTACCTAATATCTGCTGGGACTTGAATATAGGGACTAGCCAACAAGAAAAATTAATGACAAATTTTATCGATACTAATTATTTACACCAATGCGTTAGGGAGCCAACCAGAGGAAATAATATACTAGACCTAGTTATTGCATCCCAGGAAAATTTAATATCAACTCTGGCCGTAGCGGAACATATAGGTACATGTGACCATAAACTAATCCGCTTTGATCTAAATGCCAGGTATTCAACTACCAATAACTATTCAAAAGTACCAGACTACAGTAAAGCTAACTTAGAGGGCCTCAGAGAAGCCCTGGGAAATATTCACGAGCAGCTGATAGAAATAGAAGATGTAAATCAACTTTGGAATAAATTTAAAGAACTATTTTTTATAGCCCAAGAAAACCATGTTCCTCTTAAGACAAGGAATAGTAACGCGAATAGAGGCAATCCGCCGTGGTTTAATAATGACATCAAACGAGCAATTAGAGATAGGAACCGTCTCCACACATTATTAAAACACAATAGAAGCTATCAAGTTAACCAACAATATAACACTAGCAGAAGAAAGGTTAAAACACTCATAAGATCAAAGAAACGTCAATACGAAATCGAGATAGCAAAAGCAAGCACCACTAATCCCAAACACTTCTATACTTATATCAATAGAAATAGGCAAATGAGAAGCGGGATTGGCCCCTTGAAAAACCAGTTGGGTGAAATTATTTCAGATGATATGGGTATGGCTAATATCTTAAACGAGTTTTTTAGTTCAGTCTTCACCTTAGGATATACTAATAACGATAACAACGAGTCTATACAGGTCAGACACCCATCACTAAGGAGCCTGGAAGTAAATCCGCAACTAGTAATTGATAAATTAAAGAAAATGAACTCGTACAAGACTCCTGGTCCTGATAAATTTTACCCTAGAATCTTAAAACATGTCCATAATGAGTTAGCAGAGTCACTTGCTCTCATTTTTAACAAATCTCTCGAGCATGGGGTCGTCCCTGATGATTGGAGGAAAGCTAACGTCACACCTATCTTTAAGAAGGGATGTAAAAACCAGGCCAGTAATTACAGACCCATTAGCTTAACCTCAATAGTTGGAAAGTTGCTCGAAACGATCATTAGAGACAAGCTAGTAGAGTTCCTCGAAAACAATAACCTTATACGTGATAGCCAGCATGGTTTTAGGTCTAAGAGATCGTGCTTAACAAACCTAATTGACTTTTACCATAACCTTTTCAACCTATATAACGATACTAAATCATTAGATATAATTTACCTAGATTTCAAAAAGGCATTTGACAAAATTCCACATCAGAAACTCATGAACAAAGTGCGTACGCTAGGAATTAACGGTAATATATACGGATGGATTAGTAGCTGGTTAAAAAACAGGAAGCAGAGAGTGATAATAAATGGCGTGGAATCGGACTGGGTATCTGTTACCAGCGGTGTTCCCCAGGGATCAGTCCTGGGGCCTATTTTATTTACTATATACATCAATGACATAGACGTTGGAATAAATAATATCATATCTAAATTTGCAGATGACACGAAAATAGGTAACTCAGTACTATGCGAAGATGACAGGGCTAGCCTGCAGGCTGATATAAATAAAATTACCGAATTGTCTGAGAAATGGCAAATGCCATTTAATATCGACAAATGCCAAATCCTTCAGTGCGGAACAAAAAACAAAAAATACACCTATACAATGCAAGGCGGCTTAATAAACACAACCCCGCAGGTTAAAGATTTAGGAGTAATAATTACAGAAAACTTAAAAACATCAAACCAATGCGCAGCTGCTGCAAACAAAGCTAACACAGCACTAGGATTTATAAAAAGAAACTTTACTTATAAAAGCGAGGAGATAATTATGCCACTATATAAAAGTATTGTCAGGCCCCATCTCGAATACGCTGTACAGTTCTGGGCCCCTTACTTAATAAAAGACATAGATAAATTAGAAGCTGTACAACACAGAGCGACAAAACTTATCCCGTCAGTACGTAACAAACCTTACCACGAGAGGCTAAAAAAACTCAATCTATTTTCCGTCAGAAAACGAAGACTAAGGGGGCAGCTTATAGAGTGCTTCAAAATACTTAAAGGATTTAACAACGTTAATGCCAATAACTTGTTCACACTGACAGGGGAGTGTCCCACCCGTGGACATGATTCAAAACTTCAGGGTAAAAGAGCCACTATGGATGTAATAAAAAACTTCTTCACTTACTCGATTATTAATGATTGGAATAATTTGCCAAACGCAGTAGTGGACAGCAGAACTATAGATTCATTTAAAATGAGATTAGACAAACACTTAACAAATATTGGAATTGTTTAGCATAAGCTACAAAATAAAATAATATTACAAAAATATAACTCTTTCAGGTTTATGTAAGTGGTTTTCATATTCATTTCATTTAATTACTATTCAATGCAAATTTCCTTCAGGTACTGTCTTCTTACACCTGCAAGGTACTTTTCCCAAATTATTTCATGTACGGCTTTTGCCGGAGGGAGTGGAGGGTGGGGAGAGCCTAAAACTTTTCTATCCTTTACTTCTACTATTCTATGTGTAAGTGGCAGTAGATTTAAGGCCAGATCACCTTAGTCTGGGCCGTAAGGCCCGTGTGATCTGTGTATCTATGTAACTCTATGTAACTCTCTCTCTCTCTTTTTTTTTCTCACTCGTATTTGCGTCAAGCGGAAACCCTTAACAAATGACTGTTAATAACAACTTTTATATAGTTTGATTATATTGGATACCATTGTCCAATGATGTTCTTTTATATCGCTAAGAAATATGAGGGTGAGAATGAATTAATTATAAGGACTTATTTAATTTGTTCTGCTTCGCAAAGTTTTCCTTTCGGGAGCTTTAAAATGATTAATTTCTAATAAGACTTCTATTATTACAATTTACTTATCTTCCATTAAATCAAGGAGAATATATTTCATATTAAATGTGGGGCGTTCCTAACTATATATCATAAAATAGCACAGAAATTTCCATATAATCTAAATACGCTTTTTGTAAGAAATATTTAGCGACTTTCAGATCTACTTGACTATTTTTGTTAGAATAATTCTGTCACTCTTAATATATTTCATTCTTAGATAAAATACCCGTGTATTATGAATTTCTTTGAGGAAGCAATTTGAAAATTAATATCACATTGTTTTAACCGATTTCCTTTTTTTTAGGTGGATCTCAAACTCGATCAAGAGCTATTATATCTACCGGATCTTCTACTCCATGCCCTGGTCCACTTTGGCAAAACAGACCATGTGTTGTTGGTCCTTGTCTCAGCTATTCCTGGCAAATTATGCAAGGCTCAGCTGAATGCGTCAGAAGCGATGGGTTAATGGTGATAGGTAATGAATAAATTGGAATAACTGTTTGAAAGAATTTAAGCCTCATCGGATGTAACTATTTGCCAGATGGTCCCGTTTCTGGGCGACTTTGCATCGAGTGTTAGGTGATCTATCTAGCAACTCTAGTTCAACTTCCCCTTTAATATTTATATCCTAACCCTATGAGCTATGATCTTAGTAGTTGAAATAGCATTAAAGAAGAAAAACACATTAAATCATAGAACAAGAGATTACAATAAATCTGACATCACTCAATTTTATCTTCTTAAGAATATTTTTCTCTTTCCGTGTATAAATATTTGTTATAACAGGAAATATCAATAGATGAATATATTAACTTTCCATTGGAATTTCTAAACACTGATCATAAAAATCATTAATGTTATGGATCCAAATAATTAATAAATTAAATAGATAACGACGATCATTGAGCAATACTTTTTACTTTACTTAAACTCTTATTAATGTTTATGGGCCGTGGATCCTATCCCTTCATGCTATAGTTGCATTGATGTACGTTTAACCCGATTTGGGAAAAGAGGTTGTGGATAATGAAAATGATGAATCCCTTTTATTAAGGCTTCGATTAATAAAATCGACAGCCAAAGATGTTTTGACATTGCGCTCAAGGTCTCTAACGGCAATCTTGAACAGGGTTTTCCTGGACCTAAAAGAGCGCTTAGATTCATTAGTGAACAAGAATAAAAGTAACATTTGAAAGCAATGAAATATTTGGGAGAGATGAAAAAATTAAGTTAGCAAACAAATCTCTACTATAGCCTAGAAGATGGAAATTATGACTATGTGTAAAGAATTATAGCATTTGCTCAAGATAGGTCTTGTTAACAAACGCTTTTAAGATGAGAAGATTAAAAACACCGATAAAGGAAGATCTTGTCATAACTCAGGCGAAACAGTGAATTATTTAGTGTTTGGGTAACAAACTTTATTAGCGGATGGAGGATATACAACGAGCCACCAAAGAGTATGTATTTATCTTCATGGAAAAGTATACCAAGAAATTGGTCTGTAGACAGAAAAAAGCATGGGACCTAGAACGTAAAAATACCATACCTATAACAGTTGGATTTACAGGGATAGTAAACTACTTCCATTAATAGTGCCTTCTTGAAAATTATCAGGTATGGTCGTAAGACATCTTGAAAGATTAAATGAAATTAACCTAAATGATATTTTAACCCCCCCCCCCCCCCCCCCATCCTTAGAAAGCCAGCATAAAGGTCTAGCCAGACGCCTTGAACGCGTTTTCAAAGAAATAATATATCCCTACCTGTGGATTTTAATAATGCTTATAAATAATCCAATAGCTTAATGAAAATTGGTTCTTATTTGTGTCTTTTATTACCCTTTCTCTTATTTGGGGCACTACCCAGGTGGATGTGGCGACGCTCCAAAACCTTGTATTCCTGAGTGCACCATCGCTGGCTCGGTATGCTCCTCGATGGGTGCATGCATCTGCCGTCCTGGCTTGCGTCCACACTACTCCGAAGCGATGCGTTTTCGACTGACCAAGTGTATTCCCAAATTCAATATGAGCCTCTCAAAATCATTACCTCTCAGACAAGCGAAATATCTGCCCGGTAAGTTGAAACATGAATTAAATAATACTCATTGAACATTCCTATATATCACTTCAAAATATTTTCCATAATAGTATTGTCACATGAATTCTTTTTGGTACTCACTTGAAAATATAATAAATAAGCGTGACATATCAGGAAATTTTAAGGAAATATTTGATTTTTGTTAAATTTTGAGCGAAAGCTACAAAATGTATTAAATCCTATTCATTTATCTATATTTTTCAGAAAGAATTAATGCTTGGATGTTCGCGATGATTGGAGTTGGTAGTGCTTTTGTACTTTTTGTCATGGTTTCTCTTTACTTAGTGTGGTAAGTAAGTTTCATATGATTCTTTGTTTAGCCTCAAACTATCTTTCATTACTGTTAGGAATGATCCAAACCTCTTGTACTTTTTAATCAAGTGAGAAAGACGATAGTTCATTCCGACGAGCAAATGTTTTATTACGGTCCGTTGAGAGGGACAAAGAGAAAGCCTAGCTAAATATCGTAGTGCTGTGAAGTCAAGTGTAAACTTCGAGTCGGGTCGCCCCACTGAATCCTTGCTTGTGGAAATTCGCACAACTCCCAACCATAACAAATTTTACAAACGTTTCGACTTTGAATATTCTGACGCTGTTTTTAATCTTATAATTTTTTCCTGGTGTAAAACATGGATAACTTGAAGACCGTTTATAGCCCAGATTACCATGTTCGAGAGATGGAAATGAAAGCATAACGCGAAGTGAAAATCAGAGGGAAGTAAGTTATAAATGAACTGGGATAGCAACGGATGAAGCATAAGGATGAAATTAAGTGATGATCTAGAATCGAATATAAAGTTTTTGCGAAAGTGGTAATAAAACAAGAAAGCTGCGTCGTAATCAAGGATAACAATGCGGTGGGTACTTATGAATGATAGGGTTAAACATGGATGGAAATAAAACTTTAATTTTTACCCTTAAACCATTTTCCACAATGTAGAGTCGGCATGCATCAACGCAACTAAACAAAACTCGCCTGTCCCCGCACCTTTAATCCTACATAAGTCCATGGCTTCTCATCTTATTTCCACGTCGTTGTCTCCTCATGCCTGTAGATGCAATGTGCCGTAACATCTGGTCTAGCTAAGGTTCATCAGTGGAAATAAAACGAAACATTTTGTGCTGAATGATAATGTAACTCAATAAGATCTCCTTATGCGTCGAAGACAGGCGAAGTCTAGATATTACCCGAGTGCAAGTGGCCCGCAGGGTTTCATTGAAATTTTCTCCCAGCATTTTTCAGGTTTGCACTTCAGAACTTTGACAATTTTATAATATTTGGTACAGGCATTCTGCTTAAACATCGACCACCTTCCCCTAAAATCATGGAGTATATATCTGGTGAACTGGGCGGCCAACGTTTCTTTGACCAATAACCCCTTAAAATTTGTCTGGCACCAATCTTGATTCTTTTTCTGTGGGAGGTTTCTCTATTACGTTGAAAGGTTATGCTGGAATTTCCTCTTTTGGCATCCGCCCAGGGGATAACTTCCATTTTCAAAATCACCAAATCAACATGTTGATTGATTTTTACGCATTCTTCAATGAAGATAGATGAGAGGTGTTATTTTGCCCGTTAATGTTACGCCCACCGACACCATTACCGAATCTGACTATAGTCTTTTAAAAGCTATCCACTGTTCAACCAGAATCTCAATTTTATTTTGTGTCCAAACACGATCAGTATGTGTGTTGTGTGTGGTATGGACAGTGAAAACTTTTGATCCGTCCAGAGAACTGTAACTCCCGAGTCATCATCATCATGGAGTCGTTGAATGAGCAGCTCTGCTCTTACGACTCTTTTTTGTGGTGTTGTAAAGCAGATGCCTTTAGCTATCTTGAATGAATACAGCTTCAGAACATGTTTCAACATTTTTTCACATGGCTTACTTTGGCCTACAAGGCAAGTTGCCTTGGTTATTTAATTAGCCTGATGTGGGATTATTATTCTGTTCGTTATAGCAAATAGCGATCTTTATCATTTTAACGTGTTCTGAATATGAGGTACGAGATTTAGGTGATATATCGAATTTAGAAAAGTTTAAAAGTCATTGAATTATGCTGACGACCTACCTCATGAACTTCCATTTTCCGAACTGCAGCTCGCAACTTTATGCTCACGTTTCTTCCATGCACGTCTTCGTGCCAATTCCGTCAATCAACCCAGATAAATGGACTGCAATGGGTTGGTCAGCAATAAGCTGGCCATGGTATTGATCTTTATAGCAAAAACATACAGTTAACAACAATTGAATGGAGTAACAAAGTAAAGCTCTTTTACCTGCTGCGTGGAGGCAGCGTTATGATGAAAATTAGATTGCAGTAATTATTTTTTATAAATAAGGTTTAGAGCCGTTAATCAAATGTTAGGTCACGTCTGACACAATAATTATGAATAAGTTAGATCTGATTTATCAAAAAATTAGAAGTCTAAATAATTGTTACAAATATCAAATACAGAACAACAATTATCCTACACGTGCCAATTAACCATTTAATTATAGCGCATATTATAATAGAATACGATTACATTATTAGAAATAAATATAATTAGAAAATCTCTTATTTTTCCACATTCCAAGGAAGATTTTTAGTAGCGTACGACTCTATATCTCACCATGTCTGTTGGTCGGTTAGTCCGTCGGAGCCCGTTTTGCTTTTTTTTGTTTTGGTAATAACATTGTAACTATTCTGCTGATTCTAACGAAATTTAAAACCCTTATGTTGTTTTACATTCTCCTTCGAATGATAAATTTGTCAAGGTGCTCTCAAGTTTAGCCCGGTAATTATATTGTTTTAGCAATAACATCATAACTATTCGTCCAATTCTAACCAAATTTGAAACCCTTATATTGTTGTACATTCTCTTTTGAATGATATAATTGTCAACGTCTTCCAATGTTTAGCCGGGAAATTATTTATCAATAACATCATAACTATTCGGCTAATTCTAACTAAATTTGAAACCTTTATATTGTTTTACATTCCTTTTCGATCGATATAAATGTCAAGGTCTTCCCAAGGTTAGTCTAGGAGTTATTAAAAGTTTTGAAGGTTGAAAAGTCATAAATAAGAATAAGTGAGAGCACGCAACTTTGGTCAACATACCTGGTTCCTTATTCTCAGGCTCATCATACTGCTGTTTCACTTTCTAGATAAGTTCCTCGGGTAATTAAACATTCACAATATCTCTCACGCTTCTCTCTCCAGGGAGGTCCGCGAGTATGGTGTACCGTTTTAGTAATTTCTTCAGAAGCAACATTCTTGTTTTCGATCTGATAATGGATATGTTCCTGATTATTTTAGTTTGTCATACGTTATTCAATCGATTTCATTTTGTTGTACAACTGGTCCCAGCTATATCCATATTTTGCTCTGTTTATTTTGGAATGAGTTCATAACACAAAGCTAGGCTCTTTCTTCAAATCTACTAATCAGTTCCTGCGATATTTCCAATATTTCCATTTAAATCGCCTTTAATAATATTATATTCATGATATTCAAGTGTATTTGCATTCATGACTGATACATAGAAACTTTCAACTTCATAATCTGAGTGAGAACTTTGTTGTGCATCTGGTTGGATTATTTGTAGAGCGTTTCTATTTGATATTTCAATTACTAGCATGCTTATTCTGATATTATTATAATTTATATTATAGAGGATGATATGTCTTGGTATATTAGAAATCGCTGGTCATTAGTATATGCCATTATTACGCTTACAATAGATTGTGTGCCCATTTTCTGATTTTACAGTGTGTCTCGCAAGTCACAGCCATTAGTAGAAAAGGTAACTTTGTGTTTTTCTTTTGCACGGTTTATAAAAAAGTTGTACAACGATGATAACCCAAGATAAATGCATTAAGATCATCCCCTTGGGGGTTATTTGAAAAAACAGAGAGGTCGCAGACGAATTTATTCACCGAAATCCACATGAAAACCGAATTTTCATACTTCTGTTGGAAGACTGATTAGCAAATTCAAGGAGACTGAAAATGTATGCAACAAACTACGTTAATGACCGCCTTATACTGTTGTAAACTAAACAACACGTACTGCTATGTAGCGAGCCTATATTTATAATGGAAAAGAAATTATTCTGAAGAGCTCCATGCTACTTAACACCAGTGCTTCATGCCTTCATTTTGTATGATTTCGCCCCGTCCTCTTTCAAAGCAATATCGATACGCCCTTCATTGAATCCATATCCGACCTTCTCCCTTCTTTCAAACTAGGCTCACATTCTCACCAACCAATCCGAACTGCCTCATCTGAGTTCTGACTCAGAATTTTTTTTATTTTTGTAATTGAATGCAGTGGGGCGAACCAGCTACACAGCACATTATCGCAGTCAGCGACCGTTGGCAATCCCATGATGGCAACACCTGGCAACTTCACGCCGTTTGAGGCCTATTTAATCTGGACACACGGTCGAAGCACATTACCGCAGAATGGCATTCTTAGGGGGAGACCTCAATGCCAGATGCCATCTATGGTAGTACCAACGAAAGAGGCCGAAACTTGGAATTGATTATGGGAAGAAAAAACATCCAAAGGATAGGGCCGGATTTTCCGACCTATATCAATTCCACATCAGCAACCAAACCTGATATAATCTTAACAATTGAATGCTTCCAATTCAACTACCATTGTGAGCCAGGCCCAACAGTCCCAAGTGATTACATAGCGATCCTCACTACAGTATCTCTTGCTCCGATCCGTCTTCCAGTCCCTCTCCGAAAAACTACGCCTTGGCCAACTGGGATCGTTACAAGAGACGACTCAGTCAATACGCGCCAGCTGACCTAAACGAGGCGGCATTGAAAGAGATAGACGAGGAGCTGGAGAGGAGCTGAAGCGGACCACGAGAGCATACCCAAAACTGGGTATAAAACACCTCCTCATCCCAAATGGACAGAGGAGATAAGAGAGATCACTCGCGTTCACAGGAAAGTGTACCAGGAGATAAGACGGGAAGATCCTAACCGGGAAAGAAGTTTGCTCCTTCGATGTCTAAGCACAGAGCTGAAAGAGGCTATCAACCTCCAATAGGGGGAAATTTGGAACAACCTAATAGCCAAAGTCGATAGCGAACTCAACCCGGCTAAATTCTGGCATCGAGTCGAGAACTTATAGGGACTAACAGCAAGACCAAAGGCTCGAATTAAAGAGAACGGAGACTATATAGAGAACCCGGCGGTTCTGGAAGACAGGTTAAGAAATTTGTGAAAAAACGTCTTTAGGATTACCCCTGAATAAAACCATGAGTTCGACCAGGAATTCGAAGGCCAACTGATCGAACAACTGAAACAGGTTATGTACCGCACGCACCCACAACATCAAGTTGACGAAGGCAGGGAGGTCTTGGACCTCGGCCGTTCCTTCCACCATAGGAGGTCATAGCCACTGTAAAGAGCCTTCCAAAAAAAGGCACCAGGCTGGAGGGGCATCATCAGAAACAACTTGGTAAATGCCCCACAACAGATCATTCAGGGAATTGCAAATATTTACAACGCTTCCCTGAATTCGGGTTACTTCCCTGAAGGTTTTAAGATTGCTAAAATAATCTTCATACCCAAGGGAGGTAAACCCCCCTGATCAACTGGTAAATCACAGGCCAATCGCTCTACTGGAAATCGTTGCGAAAGTCTACGAGAAGCTCCTGGCTGACAGGCTTCAAGAACAACTAGCCAAGCTAGGAGCTCACAACTCTCAGCAGCCTGGGTTCCGCAAGGCACGAGGAACGGAAACCGCCCTTGCCCTCCTAACGGAAACACTCGCTTTCAGTAAAGCTGAGAGAAGGTACGTAGATGTGGTGCTGTGGGATGTAAAGAAGACCTTCGATAAGGTATGGCTGAGAGGGCTACAATTCAAGATCCTCAACCTCCAGCAAAACCAAATCCTGGAAAGGGTCCTTTGTAACTATGTTACGAATATGAGAGCCCAAATCACGATCGAGGGCTGCAAAGGACCCGAATTCGAACTTGAGGCGGGAGTTCCACAAGGCAGCTGTCTGAGTCCTTTGCTGTACCTACCTCGTGTACACCATTTGACCTACCTGCTTCAGTGAGGTACGATTCAATGTATCTGCAATACGCAGATGACATCACTAAATTCGTCCTGAGTCCATTCAGGAACGCTGGACGACAAACAAGGGCGACAGCTACCGAGATTAAAAACATCAATCGCTACGAAAAAAAGTGGAGGATTAAAACCAACCGCCAAAAGTTCACCATAATTCCAATAAACCGCCGGAACGTAGACGACGTCCTCGTTGACAACGAACTCTATCCGTACTCTAACGAGGGAAAAGTCCTGGATTTACGACTCTACAAATCAGGTTACAATGCTCACGTAAATACCAGAGTCTCCCTAGCCAAAAGAGAGCTGAAGAAACTTTACCGTTTCCGAAACCTCAGCGTGCCAAACAAGAAAAATTTGTACATGGCCTTGGTACGCTCAGTCCTAGTGTACCCGGCGGTGACCACGCAGATGGCAAGCTGTACCTTTCTTAGAACGATGCAGATGGTGCAGAATAAAACCACACTGCTGATAACTGGCACGCAAAGGATCGACCGTATTCGGCAATCGGTTCTACATCAAAGAATCGGACTAAAACCGATCAATATGGAGATCCAAAGGCTAGGGAGAAAGACTTGGGGCAAAATCGATCAGGAAATACTCCTGACAATAAACATCGATTTGAGCATACGAGGAAACAGAAGACGCGCAATTGGTAGAACAGCTCTTTTCCCAAGCGGTAGAACCTGCGCGAAAGAAAACGTACTACCGATATATACTTAGTACTATACAAAGGAAAATGACCTTAATGAAATGAGGCGAAGTGCCCTAACTCAAATTCATAACTCGATTCAGATTAAAACACTAACCAAAAGACAAATTAACCTTAACCAAAGAGGCGAAGTGCCAAATTAAAAATTAATATAAAAAGAGGCGAAGTGCCCAAACTTAACATAATTCAAAATTAAATCCAAATTAACTAATTTTACCAAAAAGAGGCAAAGTGCCCAAATTAAAAATTTAAAATTTAAAATAAAAAGAGGCAAAGTGCCCAATTCAAATTTAACAAGCACAAATCAATAAATTTAACCAACTAAAACAAGAAGAGGGAGACAGAATAAAATAAACGAAAAGAGGCGAAGTGCCCAAACTAATACTCAAATTGAAAATAGTAAATGAAAAACATAATAAAAGTTAACTATAGATATTTAGCATGATAAAAAACATTGAAAGGCTTGAATGCTACGACGGAGGCTTAAATTAAATGAAACAAATAAAAATATATATACATAACAATGGAGGAAACTGGCTGTCATCGACATTCCGCACCATTACTGACGGAGGAAGAAAACTTTATGAAATAAAAATAATATGAAAGCATGCTAGTGATGCCCTAACACCAGGGCAAACTAGGAAACATTTTCACACCTTTATAAACCTAAAACACATTTCATCACTTTTATTAATTAATTAATTAATTAATAAGCAGATTAAATTGTCATACACACACCGCTAGCTGCCACTTTCGCTCTACGCGAGTGCCAACTTTCAATCAACCTCCCAAAGAGCTCTCCATCAAAGCGAGCTGCGAGCCACCTTATTTGAAGAACGCCAAGAAGAATTCTAAAATGACCTTGTTAATAAATAATATAAATCGTGTGCGTGTTTGTATAACCAACCGCTCCAACATCACCTTCCAAAACACAGAAAATAAATGAAAATTAGTTTTATGGTTTGGCAATCGTTCTATCAATCGTAATAGAATTACCGAACTATTGTTAACATATATTGAAAATATTTGCCTCTTGATCTAGGTATGGATTTATCCCTGAAAATTTTCTACATCGTTACATTAACTCATCTCCTAAATTTGGCTAGGCTTGATACGGACCTACTTTTCATCTTTCATCGTGGTCTGTGAATCTCCTTTGTTCATTCACTATTTTTATTCTTCCTTCTCTCGAAGACAATACATACATGGTCAAAAATAACTGGTTGAATTAAAAGAGATCAATATTCTCGGTAACATAAACAATATAATGGAGAAAGGGAGTAATTATACGACATTATCATAAACACCGAAATTACCATAGGTCATATTAAATAGACCAATACGTATTTCAAGCGTTAGGGATATGTGTGTCAGTAATTGGGTCCGCAATATTATTTATTAATATTGTTTTGTCCCGTTTTGCAGCAAAGATCCTCGCGAGCAAGAGCAATCTCAGACTCCTCTGACGGTGCAACGACAGACTCTTCTGCAAACAAACTCCGCCCATGCCCATTAACTTAATTATTTTTTATTTAAAACTAAATAAAGTTCATTATTTTTTCTGAATATATATGAATTTTGTTAGTTTATAAGAAACTATCCTAAATTATAATGAAAAGAATAGAAACTTGTCACTTGAGCTATTTGGACGTTATCAATACCTAAATCTTTTGGGAAAATATGAAATAGACTAAGTAGCAAATTAAAGCTTCTAAACGTTTCTTCTATTTCATCATCTTAACTAAGTTTTAGAGCGAGCTTTTACAGAGGTGAAAATGATTAAATAGAGTCCATTTTATTCTCTAATGAACATTTACCCTCGTTCCAAATATAAATAAATATACTTCTCGTTATTCACGTTTGTTCGAATGAGTTCTGTAAATAACTCTGGAAAATAATTCTCTAAACAATATTTTTTCGCAGAATTATCAGAAATCGGTGTCACTAACTTGTTGATTTATATAAAATAATTAATGATCGGTGCATTCCAAAACAAAAAACAAACTTAACCGTTTGCTAAATTTCCTCGTTTTTTTCCTGTTTTTCAGCTTAATTAACTTTGTATGTACGAGTATATGTACTTAATTTTTAATCATCGATATTTCAAAGATATTCGCATTGAAATTTGCCTATTTTTCTATTTTTAAGAGAATATTCGTAAGTGTGGAATAGATGTTTGTAGATTCATTTTTTAGTAAGATATGATACCATTTATTATGATAATAATCCTATCTCGATTAACCTTAAATGTCTCTCGCTCCAAGCGTTTGACTATTCAGTAAAACCTATTCAACGCGTTCAACACGTTCAAGGACTAATTACATTTAATAATGATTGATTTTATTGAAATATGAATTTATCGTATATTGGTTAATTGGCGAATTAATTGGGAGGAGAGGTCATTACGATAAAGAGTATAGACAGAATTTAGAAAAGAAAGTAGAAGATTCAAAATTCCCAGATGACTGGATCTTTTTATATTTTCTATGACTTTTCTTTATTATTTTTTCCTATCTGCACTTATTTTTTTACTCTATGTTCTTCATTTTTTTACACCCTCCTAACTGGCTAACTAATTTTAACAAGAGAAAGGTCAATCTCGATCTTTACTAAATACAACAGCTGGTTAACAGAGAAGGAAAGAACTATGTGTTGGTCTTGGTGGGGGGCGGTTAAAGCAGGTTAAGTGATATTTGACTTTCCAATATGTATTTTTAGGTAGGCAAGAAGAGATGTCATTTCTGCGTTGAGGTTTACAAGCTTACGCTTTGCAATTGTTCTCTGATCGTACTACAGAATATTTTTAACTACTGCATAATGCCAAGATTAGTGCATCTACAAGTATTTGTGTTTATTTTTGCGGTTTAACCATCTCCTTAGATTATGTTAGGAGAGTGGACAAAAAAGGCGTAAGGAAGGTCTCGAAATCTAAGAATATACCATTGGTTGTATCACGGCGGCACTTTGGGTGCTGATGTCGAAACCCTCGCGAATAAATTGGCTAAAATATGCAGTGCCCTTATGGAACAGGGTGCATTTAGCCTTGCGGAGAAATAACCTCATTGCAGTAAAACAGACAAGTTGAAGAGGAAAACAATGGTATGCTGGCTGAGAGGGAAAGACATCTCCAAATATGTTCCTTCTTTCGATCGAAAGAAGGATAAATTATAAAGATTTGAAATGTACTCTTTTTTTTCCTCTCTAGTTATGTTAATTCAACACTGAAATGTTTTTGCAAGCCTAAGAGAAGGAAGAGAGCTTCCTTTGTAGCCGTGAACAAGAAAATACTGAGACCTGGTAATCATCTCCTGTTTTCTAGCAGCAGACGCTCTTTGTGGCTTCAATTAGTGTTAAATAGGATAGTGCGATATTGAAAAGAAAAAACAGGATTCCTATTTGTACCCACTAAATTACATAAATTGTATTTGTTCCCAAATATGATGTCACATAAAGAATGGAAGTATGCAACATTATTCTATACTTAAAGATTACATTGTACCTCTATAAGAGATTTCTTGGTGCTTCTTTAGCGTGCGATCTACCGCAATATCCGTATTCTACGCTGTGAAATCACCTTTAGCGTGGGGTCTACCTTTTACCCTTTTAATCCGAGTGCTCCTGACCGGTCAATATAAAATGACCTTGAGTAGGTATAAGTCATTAACTATTTATGATTATTCGACATTATTCAAATTGTTTTTATCATCCTGGAGTATGTAGTATAAAGCTCTTAGAGTTGAGGTGGGCTGCACAGCGGACTGTAAAAAGGCCTGATCCGCACGCTCAAGCGTAAAAGGGCAGGTAGAACCTAAAGTGTAAATGACCTGGTAGACCACATGCTAAAGTAGCACCAATTTCTTTTCGGATTAACACTACATGTGGTAACGGTAATATTCAAGCACTTCATTTCTACCGCTCCTCCTCCTCTTCAATTTGTTGTGGTTCAATCTTTTCTCTTTCGAAGAAAGATACATGAAAATTATGACTCTCTTACTAAAAAAAAATCTTTAGTAAGGTTATTATATCATATACAAACTATTAGTCTTTTTTTCAATGTATATGTATATATCCCGATAACCATAGGAAAATAAATGTTTTAAGAGAAACCTTATTTTAATTTGCACCTAAGACTATATAATCTTGAATGCACACAAGAGAAAAACCTAGAAAAATAAATAGATGATCATATAAACTCATGATTTCAGGTAGGTAATGCGAAAGGAAAAATAAAATAGAGAAAAGAATAAGAACTTTAACAACCGAGGTGACTTCTATGAGGTCACAACCGTGCGTTCCGCTGACGCGGGTCACATTTTCAAATCAAACATAAACTTTGCCACGGTAAGTGAACCTTATTCTAATAAATATAACTAACCTACAACCTAACCCTAAACCTGTACTCTTAAACCTAAATCATTATTATGATTTATAGAAAATGCATCAGGCATGTATATAACCACGAAATGCGCAGCAAAGGTGTAAGCTAAACAACAAAATAAGTCATTAAATTTAGTCGTAGTGACAAGATGAACATCCAAATTAAATAGTATGAAAATTACCTACCGCAAATATAGGGAAGACATAAGCATTTTTAACTGAAACTAAGAAAAATAAATTTAGGACAAACGAGCCTCCTTAAATGATGCCTGCAAGAACAAGCAAGCGTTCTTATAGGAAGAAAGGATAAAGAGAGTTCTTAAATGAAAGAAAATGGTTCCTAAATGAAAATGTAGAAAATGATAAGTGAATGCCACAAAGGGTATATGTGGCGGAATTGTGGCTCCCTCTTTTTGTCATAAAATTATATATCTAATGACTTTAGCGCACCAGTCTGACACTACTACTTAGGAAGGGAAACAATTCCTCTATTGGCTGAGTGGACTCTTTAATTACTGTATTTATGAGAGTACCACAGCGTTTAATCCGTTTTAAGGAAAGAGCCGGTCAACACGTAAAGATTCAGGGAAATTCCAAGAATTAATCAAAAATATATGTCTTTTTAATTTATTAATTAACTCAAACATTCACACTAAATTCTAAAAGTTTAGCATGGTTCGCAAGAATTGATTAAGGGCCTACTCCTGATTCGAGTCCTGATCAAAGCAAAGTAAGCTCCACGTAAACAAACCAATTGCCAGTTAGTTAATTTATGGAGATCTTTTAGTACAGTATTTAGCCACAATTTACGTTCCACTAATCTAACTAAAAAATATGACAAGAGTCACTAAATATTATCTCTCCTTTAGTTAGCTTGGGTATAGCATTGGAATCCTGCTTAATCAAAACAAATATATATAGTCATTCGGACTTACATGACCTTGAAAGAAACAGGGGTTGACGGATGTCGCTATATTGGATTTTTCACGATTCTTCGCGTTGCAGAGGGCGGATGGTGGTTGTCTCGGAGACGGTAGAAAACGATGTCTAATTATTTTTATAACTTTATCTATCCTGTTATACGTCTGAAAGACGGAGAGGGTAGTTGTGCTCTTTGGCTCAGTGAGTACTCCTCTTGGTAGCTCTTGAGTTCTTCTAGTATCCTCGTCTTCTTCGCAGGGTTGCCCAACTGGGTTTTGGTTTACGAGGTGATTCCGAAGGTACTTAAATGGAACTTCTTTGGGTATTAATTCTTCTTCTCTCACAATTACTGAGATTGCAATTTGAGAGTCCCTCGAGGGTGAGCAGATATTCTTTTGTCTTGCTTCCGAAATTCCTGTTTGGCACTGAGGAATTGTGATCCAGCCAGACCTCTTGCTAAGTCTCTGAAAGATAACTTGGTTGGCACCGATAAGAAAAAGAGACGAACTTCTAAGTCTTAGAAGTCGATTTCGGAACAGGACGAGGGACTGATAACAATGATCTAGTCCTCTATCGTCTCTAACAGAATAATCTCTTTTCCTTCCTCACGGGGCTTATTTATAGACCGGTGACTGCCTCACCTAAGGGAGACGGGGTAATACCACTGAGGTGAGCGCGATGGAAGGGGGGGGACGGAGCCCAGGTCTGTTTCTTAATGAGAGGTACTGACAACCGTCACATTATTTCTCCTCGGTGTTTTTTTTATCTGACACCACTTTTTGGCTGTCTGACCGCGAGCCTTCTGACCTCGTAGGTAATAGGATCTTTTGAGAGCTGCTTAATGGCCTTTTGCAGCTAACTTGGTCCTGCAGCTCGACTCGACTATTCAATTGGCGGAGAGATCAGAGCCCTTCGGCAGTTGGACTGTTAGTCAGACGACTAACGTTCTCACGCCTCTCATCTTCTGGTACGTTTCTCTCGCTCTCCCCGAAGAGGGATTTTAATATATATGTCCGCTTGGCCCTTTGGGTGGGGTTATGTTATAATTCCTCTAGAGTATAAACGATCGGAATTCGAAAGACGAACAAAAGTAAAATCCGAACAGTAAGCAGGTAAAAACAATAAACCAACGACAAACAAGCCAAAAACAACAATACCAAAAATAGAAGTGGAGGCGCGCTCCCGGATCTGGAAAGGCACCGGAGTATACACCTAACAACAAAGATAGTCAAATAAAATTGAGGAGGAGCCCAGCTTCTTCCTGAAACTCCATGAGTAAACAAGTTTGGGGTGAACGAATCCTTCCAAGCACAAGGGACAATGGTAGCGGCACCACTCGTCTCGGTTGTGGGCAGGTAACGTGCCTGAGGATCAATCAGACTGAGACATTAAACAAGAATGTGCCAAACAAACTCGGGGACAACGCAGTCGTCGCAGTAAGGTGCATGGTGGCGCTCAATCAAGTGGGTGTACGTCCCTCTAATCTACCAAATTCGAAGACTAGAAAAAGTGACCTGAAGCCAACGCGGCATTAGGAGGTAGGTCCACGGAAACAGTCGCGGTGAGATGGCATGCAATTTTAAGTTCAGAACAGCTGTATCATATCGTCGTTGCCAGGCAGCCCGAAGGTCTGACAAAATTCCTGAGGTGTAGTCATTGTGAGAAAGAGCAAAACGCTGGTCTGCTCGTCATGGCTTGCCGGCACTCTTTTGGTGTCTTCATCGCTGCTCTAAATGCCCGCAATCTGTACATGTCCAGGAGCTCAGCAGAAGACAATCTCGACATCTTCTCGGGTTGTGGCAACCGTGACATCACGAGTACCTCTAATTAGGAGGTGTGGATATTCCACTGATCCGGGATCACTCAGATCCGGGCATGACGCGTTATCTCCATACCGGACGATGCATCGCAACCATCTCGGCGTTACGACAGACGCAGCACCTGGTAGAGCACCGTTTAATTTAAACCGACATCATAGAGCATGGAAAACCTGATACTGAAGGGTTCTCCGAATCCCGAGGTAAAGTCCTGTTGTTGGTGGGTTTCAAGGACATCACGATGTGCATTGAAAGCTGTCGGAGTAGCATCACGGTTAGAGGATGCGAAGAAAGTAGTTGCAAAAGATCCCCTCCCCCTTCCCTACACACACACACAGAGACCACCACCACAGACACAGGGTCCGAGATTACGGTCCCATTCTCCTGGAGAACTGGAGGGGGCTTCTGCGACAACTTGCCTAGAACCCTTTTACTCGCTTCCACAACTCTGCTAGAGCCGTCTTCCCGTTAAATGAAGACACGTATCTGCGCCAGGAGGAGAGGCGGCCGTGCTTCGAGACATGCCGAAACCTAGCCTTACCGTGAAGAAATTCACAGACCTTGAAATCGTTCAGGCGGCGCTTATAGTGCATGTAGGCAAAACACTTATGTCTGATGGCCATCTCACTCTCGGCTGACTACCATGTAATCGGTCGGCATGCAAAACCACCAGACCTTCTAGGAATATTAGTTAGAAAGACAGCGCTGAGTTTGGCTAAGAAGAACTAAACTGCGTCATCAACCAAGCTAAACTCCTTGACTAGGAGAGAGCAAAATTAATCGGTTCTCGGGCAATGATGCGTAAACTCATCTTCATTTAGTAAACTTATCTACAACTTTTCGATCAGGTCGGCAAGGACCTGGCCCGTGGAATTGATTAAGTAGTCCCTCTAGAGAGGCTACCTGCTTCAGATCCCCAAGAAGGAGAAAGGGCCTCAGAAAACGTGCTATGATCCGGTGAAAGTCCTCCTCGTCGAATTCGCCTGGCAGGAGAATAAACGAAAGTATAACAATATACTTCCTATCCAGGTGTAGCTACACTGCCACTGCCTGAAAGGAGATATTAAAAACGAATAGAAGAACGGAAAATTTATGCCGAGGGTAAATAATCATCCTTCCCAACTCCGATCCAGTGTTCATAACATCGTAAACCCTATATACGCGAGGAGGGTGGGCATGAGGCACTCCCCAGCATGCTCTCATGTTGAAAGACAGCTAAATGGCTCGGAGGCCGAAGTCCACCTCAATTCCATTGAAAGAATAGGCCATTCAGGCCTAGCCTAGTGTAGATACAGTGGCCCTCTTGGAAGAAAGACCATCACGGGAATGCCCGTACTTTCCCAGAAGCCTTATTCGAGGAGGGTTTGGCTCCCTCCATATCGGGCTTCGGAGGCGGTGGTCCCTCTTTTCGAAATCCCTGCATCTCCGAGTTACCCAACCCAGCTTTGAGTCAGGGCGTGGGAGCCAAAACTCCTTTGGTGCTGACCTTCTTTTTGGGGACAGCCTTACGAGTCCGCAAAGACGCTCTCGTGACCACCTTTGGAGAGTTTGCCTCGTGTGATTTTAACCACTCGGTGGAGGCAGGTGGCCGTTTAGCCTTCGAAAAATAACCAAGCTGAGAAGGAAGGGCCTCTATCTTTAACCGATGCACGATTTAATTCATCCTTTTAATCCACTAGGACTACCAGAGGAGCGCACGGAAGGAGTAGAACTCGCAGAATTATTCAGAATGGGCACGGAAGGGATCGTGCTCGTAGACTGGAGTAGCCAGAAACTGGAACAGGGCCCCAAAGTAATCAAGGCTCTACTCACTACACTTTCAATTTTTTTATTTGCCTAGGTCTCCCCGCCGTAGGACGCTTACCAAAACGACAGTGTACACCTCCGTTCCCCGAGCCTTCCCGTAGGTAGAGGAAACTATAGTTATCTTTGATTTTTGTTCATACTCTTTTACTTTTTAAAAAAGGACTACAGATAAGTGTGCCGCTTATTTTGAAAGAGCCCTAAGGCTTGTCTCATTAGCCTCAGCTCGATCTTTCTTCGAGATGGAGATCTTTGCTGGCAAGGGTGCACCAACCGAAAGAGAATGTGTATCCTCCGTGAATCCTCAAACACCCCTGCTGCCTCAGGAGGACCTTGCACAAAGTTCGGCTGATATTGGCTGTTATCTGGCAGCTAACCAAGATTCGAATTCAAAGAAGATCATACCATCTGGGAAAGGAGCACCTCCGGCTTCCATCAAAGTGACAAACATCGCCTTAGCGACGTGTCTAAACAGGGCCAAGGGGACGATGCCTCGTCTCACCTACCTAAAGAAGTTGAAGTATTTTATTTTCCCCAAACAGGTGCACACAAATCTTCCCCCTGCCCCACAATAGAGTTGAATTCAACCCAGTGAATGTGCTTCTAAAATTTGCACTTAGGTTTGCAGGACATGCAACTCCACAAGGTACCAAGTGTAACAAGCTACACGGGTGATGGAACCTAAATGAAGAATGGACCAAAGAGTCTCACTATATGAATCCGAACTTGTTAAATGAATCAATGAAGGTAGGCGGAATCCCTCAGAAGAAAAATCATGCATGAATAAGTCATTCTTAACACAACAATTGACCATTTACATACTTCTACAAGCATATACAACACAAAAAAATGAGGTTCTCACCCACTCAATCATAAATGTTACACCACCGAGATCTGAACCTCGAATCACAGAACATAAAAAAAATCAAACACGTCACGGATCTAAATAGTTCCATAACCTGACATACGACCTGTTCGTGACATCAGAGCCAATATATCCGCACTCGCTTCGTTTCGTATAGCGAAATTATACAGCTCATCGAAATACCCTACTCAGCTCCGCTCCCATTATTTTCGTTGATCTCCACATAGCTTTTCTTCTCCTGATATTTCTCCGTTATCGATTCTTTAATTACTTAATTTCATCAGCCTTCCACCCCACTCAGTCATCGGATACTAACATTGAAGCAAGATTTTCTACAATCAAACGAATTAGGATGTTCTGTAGGCCTTGATAATGAATATTAGTTTTAGTGAACAATTATTTTTGATTCACATGCTGCTTTTACATAATGTTATTTAAGATTTAATAATCTAAAAAGTAAATTTAATTTTGTTTATATATGTACATAGAAACTGAAGAGTGACTGGGTTATATTATGCAATTTGATTTATTGTGGTAGTCTGGAAACGAACCAGCAACAATATCTCCTAAGGTGTATGTGTAATTAATTCTTCCATGGTGATGAGTACAGTTTTTAGACTGCCTTGAATACTTCAATTTCCTCCTTGCTCTAATCCTTGCTACGACTCCTCTTTCCTACTCATCTTCTTCATTAAACACTCTCCGATCCAGAAGGCCTTATATTCTAGTTCTGCCCTTTAGTTGTATAGCGGTATAAGTTACGAATTCGTAGCGAGATAAGCAGTTTATAGCGGTGAGTTACCAATTTCACCAGTTGATATGAATAGGAAATTATCTGACTCCAACGATGATTCTTCAAGGGTACGCTAATTTTTGGCTGAGCTAAGAGATGGTTTACGGGTAATCGAAGTAAGGAAGGAGTTTGAGAAAGAACGTAGGAAAAATATACTTTTATTCTAACAAGAGTCTATTAAAGAGACAAGCGGCACGTCAATAAGTACATTGCGGGCGAAGAGCAGGTTTTCTTATTCAATGCAAAGTATTGACTTCTAGAGCGACAAGACATAGCGAATTAAAAGGGGTTCCGTAACGCTAATATTGTTATGACAATGACTTAATAGCAATTATAATCCTTAATGACAATTCTTATCATTGCTTGCTTATATATACCGTTTCATTTCCAGAGGAGCGTGGCCTAGACTTGTCTGCAAGACAAGCCTCCGTCGTTGGGCTTATTAGTCCCACCCCCTAGAAGGAGTTACTGTACAGCTGTGTATTACAATATACTTACATATCTCAGATAATTTTAGCTCTATTCGATGACCCGATTTTACAGATCTGAGTTATAATTTCCTATGGTAGAAATTTGTGTTTACCTAGCTGCTTCGTAGCCTACCATCTTCTGATAACTCTATCCCGAGAGGCGAATTGTTTGTTTATGCGTTTTCTCTTATTGACACAGGTATCCAATTTGATAGCTTTCGTGTATTTGTGCCTACCCGCGCTACTCCGACGACTGCTTGTCATATTTTATTCATATAAATTAATATATATATATATATATATATATATATATATATATATATATATATATATATATATATATATATATATTCTCCATTTCTGTATAGAAATTAATCTAAACAAATTGACATATGTGTTTTCATCTACTTATCCTTATATTACACACAGTATTCCTATTTTTGACATAAAATGCAATTTTTTCGGATTTGCTAAATCCACCGAGCGTCCATTTTGTTGAGTTTCTCGTTGAGCCTATTATTCCGCAATTTTGGTGCCAGGAGCCTACCTATTATATAAAACGCTGCCTCCAGTTGCATGCACATCGTATGCAGTCATTTATACTGTATGGATGAGTGAGTCTTATCATTTTATGCCCCTACGGCGTGGAATAAACTACCGGCCACGATACGTTCCTATCTTTCACTTGGTGATTCAAGAGTGTGTTAAAGACTAATCATGTTTATCAAGACGACTCTTGGTGATAGAAAAGCCTTCTACGTGGGCACAAGGCTCTTCAAAGCCTTAGTCTCTTATGTTGTCTCAGTTAAGCGCCATCCTTTAGGACGGCAGCTACGATGAACTGTGCCGACCGGATTCGTTCCTTCTAGAGTTCCAGCCCTCTTTGTATCTGCATGTCTTGTCTCAGCTATGCTTGTGTCGAGTATGTGGTACAATGCAGCTATTACTTGGTTGCAATGGGGCAGATGTCTGTGCTGGTCATGCTAGTACGGTATTTTAGGTATTCACTTTTGTTTGGTGACCACACCGGTGCCTTGCCGTGACTGAGTGACCCGTATGTGACGTTAGAGATATATTTCTCTTGGATGGAATGGCGTTGAGGATGTGGTTTGGACCCAACCTTACCCATCAAACAATCCACGCACTCATAATTATAAGGGTGTAGATATATAAGTGGGTAGAGTTGACTTGTTTACAGGGAAGTGGTATTTCTTAAAGTACCCTATCTCTGTATAGGATATATTCTTGGAGTTTTGTGCATGTTTCGTGGATTTTTGTAGAGGTCTTTTATATGATGGTATGTGTAGGGGAATCGTCACTTCCCCCTCCCCCCCGTTCACTCTTGGTGCAGTCACAAGGCGGTTACCGCAAAGACATCCGCCCCAGGCATCGGCGGTTCCAGTGCGTAACCGCAGCGTCGCACTTTTCAGCGCCATGAAAGACCCTAAAGGTCAAAATGCAAGATCCCCCCCAGGAGAGTGAGATCCAGTTTCACGTCAAATAAGAAAATAGAGACGTGTTTCTCCCAAGCTCGAAGGCTAACGAGGAGCCGATGTAAGACTCGGTGGGAAAAACCGTTGGGCAAAAGAACTCTCCTCGGGCCGTCCTCAAGCCCCTCCCCCCCTTACCACTCTCCCAGTGGGGTGACAAGGTATAAATGAGAAACACTGAGGAAAATCGTGGTAGTATACGTCAGTCTCTAGGTGACGAAGTCCTCGATTAAAACCGAGCTACCAAGACTGGATTGGTAGTGTACTTGGCTCGCCAGACCAAGAAGTACCCTGCAAGAAAATTGACCCTCAGATAGATTTAAATTAGGAACTGACGCTATCAAGCTCGATTGCATATACTCCTATGTTTTGATGTTCTTTGGGTTTCCTGGCCAAAGAATATCATAACATAGGAGTATATGCAATACCATGCAACGATTGCCATAAAGTTTATATAGGGGAAACGGGGAGAAATCTAGACAAGAGATTGTACGAACACAAAAGAGATATTAGAGTGGGCAGCGAAAGCAGTGGAATATTTTGCCATGTTAGAGACAAGAATCATACGATCGATTTCAATGGAAGTAAAATGGTATTTAAATCGGCTAACTATGTTAAGAGAAAAATCGTAGAATCGAGCTTGATATCGTCAGTTCCAAATTTAAATCTATCTGAGGGTCAATTTTCTTTTAATCCTGTAATAAGAAAGCAAATAAACAAAATAGTAAAATGTCAGCCCTTCAATATGTTTAGGCCTACCCCCCCCCCCCCCAGATTAGCCACAAGTATGGGATTAGGGAGAAAAAGAGGGGATCTTGTGTTATGCTTATATGCACTTCTCTTATATTTTCTACCCAGTGTCAGTTGAAAAAGGGTTTGAGATACACCGAAACTGTTTGAATTAAATTGTCTTCGGAGAATGTGGTTTAATTCCTCATCTTTTCTTGCGATATTGCATTAATTTTCATCATATATATATATATATATATATATATATATATATATATATATATATATATATATAAGGTTAGCCAGATATTCCTCACTCTTAGGAAGCGGAAAGAAAACAAAGTTTATGAGGCAACACCAACATTTATTCCTCAAAATAAAGTCCATCATTCTCAACAATCTTCTTCTAGCGATCAGCCAGCATCCGAATCTGTCTCAGATACCTGTCAGCTGGCATTGAATAAAAAAACTGCAAGCAAGCTTCTGCCTGACTAAAATATAAAAGAAAATAACACCGTTTGCTCATTTAAACAGATTTATTTACCAAAGTTACATGGCCTTCATAACTCTCTGTGCATATTTTAGGACGCCGCAAACCAGTGGTTGTTTGGTGAATTCAGTTACTGTTTCTGGCAGAAATTCTTCTCGTTTGAGAGGAACCAAATCATTTCAGGCATAAGGAGATGCTTCCGTTTGTTCACAAGCTTCGTAGCCCGCTCCTTCCTTTTGTCCTTCATCTTCTGCGACAGAAGCTATCCTCATGCACTAATTACCTGATGAGAGAGTCTGACACTCCCTTTTCCCTGGCTATGGTCCTCGCTATCTTGCGGAAATCGTTGTCAATGATGGCCTAAATCCAGGGCCAGATTACCAGAGTAGCAAAAGTAGCATATGATACGGGCCCCGCGCTATAGAGGGCCCCGTATATGCAAGTTTCAGCATTGAGCAATAGATCCAGAGACATTGGGGAGGTCATTATTCATGGTGATGGTTCGATTACGGTTGAAGATGGAAATATATAAACAACTGATGCTAGTGAAGTAGAAGGCATGATACAACAATAACCAGCAACGTCGAATAATATAATATTAGTGAATGGTCAAGCAATTCTAGATGCTTATGAACGTGAATATTAGATAGCCAAAGGAAGTGCTGAATGTCAATATGATAATAATAATTTCTCTTCATCCAAGCGTTTGATGACAATAAAGAAAAACTCGGTACTGTAAGAATCATTATTTCACATATGTTCTTAAACCCTACAAGCAAGCAACATGCAAGAAATTTGTTATGCAATTCATAAAACAAAGGGTGTCTATTTTGTTTACCGTGCAAGTTTATTACTTCGGTATTTTCATCCAAGTTTAGTGAAGAGGCATTTAATGACTGGAAAAATGGAAGCAATCTATTACGTCGATATGTAGAAAGTTCCTCAAATAGACAAGCTTTAATTTCACTGTCAATGTGCAAAAATAAAAGTGACCGTGTCGATTTCAAACCTTTGAAATATTTGGAAACTGAACAGAAGTATTGAAGTACAATTCTAAAGCGAATAATTGAAGTTCTAAAGTTTTTAGCAGAAAGAGATCTTTAATTTCACGTTATTGAGGAAACTGTTGGCTTTCCTCATAATGAAAATTACTTGAGGTTGTTAGAATTACTGGCTAAGTTGGATCCTTTTCTGGTAGAGCACATAAATACTGATGCAAATAAAGGAAGGAAACATAAATCATACCTATCTAAAACAACATATGCGGGATTCATCAACCTGATTGAATCACATTATTGGTGAAGTGAAGAAATACAAGTATTATTCCCTTTCACTGGATTCGACTGCAGACATATCTCATGTGGACCAGATGAGTTTGCCTGTGGGCTGTTTTGCCATCTGGACTAGTTCAAAGATTGTTCAGAACGAGTTCTGAACAACTCATTCCAAGTTAACGTGACCTTTTTAAAGAATATGGCATTAATATAAAATGCTTTCGTGGTCAAAGTTATGACAATGACAGCAATATGAGTGGCAAGTACATATAGTAGCTTGCACGAAAGAATTAAAGAGAGTCAGTTTGCAGATTAGATTCCATGTTTTGCACATTCAGTAAATTTGGTTGGAAAATGTGCTGCTGAACGATGTCAAGAAACATTAATTTTCGTTAAGTTTAAAGAAAGCCATCAGATAATGCAACAGAAAAATATCAGATAGCAAGTGGTCAGCTCGTGCATATGCAACAAAAGACCTTTTACACAACTTATTTGCAATAACAGGAGTCTTGGATGACGTTTCAAATAACAACAATTAGAAAACAGTGTGGTGACAACAGGCTCGAGAACTACGTTCAACGATGATGAAGTTGGAAACTGTAATTATGGTCATATTGTTGGAAAAGATATTACAGCTTTTTCACATGACCATTGCTTCTTTGCAATATTCCTGCCAAAACTTTCACACACATTGTGTAATCTATGAATCCTTGCATGCATATATTCAAGTTATGTGGTCTACTCTTTCATACATTGAGTAAAAAGCTCAATGTATGAATGTGTGAACATGATCAATAACGCACTCAAAGAGACCATGATCGATATCATGTGGATGTTTGTTTATTTAACTAGTTTCAGCATTCTTTATTCACTTTTTGAATCTCAAACATCTTCTCAGAAGTTTAAAAGCCGAGCATTTCTTGTCCTTAATTATAGCTTGCTTATAATAAGGTAAATGGTGCATTTGTATTCTTCTATCAGTTACAGTCGCTTACAGCTGAAGAAACTGTGCAAAGAGGTCATCGAATCTTATCAAATCATATACGGAAAATTTGAAAGAAAGTCTTGGTGAAGAATTTGTCCATTATACTGAATTGCTCAAAACTGATCTTACTTCTCATATTGTTGCCAAACAAGAACTTGTAGAGTTACAGTTGTACTGGTTAACAACTGGCAATTAATTCTTTGGAGTCTTGTTTTCTAAATGTAGAAAATGCTTTGCGCATCTAAGTGTCACTCATGGTTACAAACTGCAGTGGAGAACGCTCATTTAAAAAAGTGAAACTGAAAAATGAACTAAGGAACACCATGGAACAAACAGATTAAATAATCTCACTCTAATTACCATTGAATATGAAATTGTGCGAGAAATAGACATTTCCATTATAATCAACAAATTTGCTTAAGCTAATTCTAGAAAGTGTAACTTTTAAATTGCATTTTTTTCTACGTTTAACATTAAAAAGTGATACATGTAATATTCTTAATAAAGTTTCAGCGATATTTGCCATGTTATTTGGCTGTATAGAAGATGAAAAGAATTAAGATTTAATATTTATGTGTATTTTTTTCAGGGACCATTTATAATATGTTTCAGGCCATGCGGTAGCTTAATCCGGCCCTGCCTGGGTCTCCGCAACAAATTCGGGCGTTCTTTTCGTACGAGTATCAGAACACTTAGAGAGAAGTTTCTGAGCCGCCGTTCCCTCGTAATCACAGCCTTATTCATCTTCCCTGATCCCAATAAGGTCCTCAGAAGGACACTCAAATACTAGAAGATCTTCGCATTGGAGCTCCCGGCGTGTTCGTTTTATTAAAGATAAGAAAATCGTGTAAGAATAATGTTTGCAAAGGAACTTGAAAGGGACACTAAAGGTGAATCCATGTTTACTATAGTTGAGCAGTTTTTCAAAGAGAAGTAAATCCCTATGAACAATATAGTTGTTTGTGCAACGATGGTGCTTTAGCATTAACAGGGCGGTATAGAGGCTTTCTTGCATTTATAAAGAAAACTGTATCCAATGTTTTCACAATTATCAAATCTTGATTGACTAAAAAATATTATGAGGCTGAAACTCTATATTAGAGGCTGACCTCTTGATTTCTTGCGACCATTTGAACTCTTTGGACTAAGACATGAGCTGGAGATACCAGAATCTCAGTAATGTGGAAATTCTTCACTGGCTGATATACCCATTTATTGATGCTTTTACAAATGACACCGACTCTCAGTACAAGAGGAGTTAGTTGCTTTAAATAAACGAGTACGAATTAAAGCCTCTCTTCAAACAATCATACCTAAAAAAAAAATTCCGAAAGATATTCAAAGCTATGGGAGGCTATCAAACTATTTTTCATCTCTTTTCCAACTTCCTATATGGCTGAACGTGGTTTTACTGCAGTTACTCAGCTTCTTATTAAACAACGAAACTGCTTGCAAATTGAAAAACGAGGAAATCTGAGATTTCTTCTAAGGAGCATGGAACATTAAGGCAAGGGCCTTAGTCAGTAAGCACCAGTCAACCATCACATTGAAAACATTTTGTGGTAAGCTACTAAATAATTTTTTTAGCATCTATCATTAGTCTTTATAATAGAAATAAAAACTATATTCAAATTATTTTTGCACTAATACCTAGGTGTTATCTTGCTATGAAAGATAAATTCCATATAGTATTTGAAATTTAATTTGACAAGTGGGTGATGACAAAGAGGTTTGTGTCCAAAGGGGTTGTTAGCCAAAAAAAGGTTGGGAAACACTGCTATAGTCTGTACAAACACATCATAAGTATGATGGTGTGTTAGCATATGGCACGCGAGTGCTCTATGCTGCATCTGTTTGGTGGTCGGCAATCATTGGACAGTCATGCCCAGGTAAGCTTTCTTGTGTGAATACCAGCAGTCATGTGTGGTGGCCACACACGAAACATTCTCAAGAACTCTGAAATTTAAAAAATCATAAATTTTAATTTTTAACGTTGGATATAAATTTCGAGATATAAAGTATACGATACCTTCCATATAAGTAGCACCGAGCTCACTTAACTATGATCTCACTATAACGGAGTTGTTGAAATATCACTATAAGAATGAGACATCCTTATAGATGAGATATTTTAGAAAATCGTAAAAATTCAATAATAAATTCGAAAAAATAAAATAAAACATTCGATGATTTTGTGTGTATTGGACTATTGGTATTAATTTTAGAATCAATATTAGATTTATTGAAATTAGACGTGCCGTCAAAGTGTAGAAGCAATATGAAAA
The DNA here is from genome assembly GCA_963969495.1 of Ceratothoa steindachneri. Lineage (NCBI taxonomy): Eukaryota > Metazoa > Arthropoda > Malacostraca > Isopoda > Cymothoidae > Ceratothoa > Ceratothoa steindachneri. The sequence goes on along the minus strand of OZ018321.1, from coordinate 30,159,891 downwards.
TGCATTTTTAGTATTGTGGATAAAGATTACAAAGAAATATGAGAATAACTTCATGCAGTACTGTTTCATGTCAGTATGCGATTTAACGATTTTCCTGCCCAACGTCATCCGCGAGATGGAACTCTTGCTGGTATTCATTGTCTTGATCAATTTATCTAAAGTGTTAGACTCTCCAACACTGACTGGAAGTATGTTGGCTACGAATAGATTTACAATCCTTTGGTCCAAAGCCGCCTGATGTACACCACTTAGAGAAGCAGTGATGCCCAAGCATTCGCCAATACTTAGCAAACGTGTTTTTTTTGTGTGTGCCGGGAAATTAAAACAGACTGCTACCAAGAATCAAAAGAAAACCTTTATTTGTGTTTTGTCCGTTTTTTCACGAAAAGAACCTGCCTTGACGTACTCCTCAAAGTGTATACACTTATTTGGGTTAGTCCTCTTTATGTGGCTCTTCAGATTATTAAGGTTTGTTTTGTGCCCCTTGATTAAGATAGTCATTGGCAGGGACAGCTAGCAGCTAAAAAAAACAATTTATCTACTTCCCTCTGCCTGTAACTTAGAGTAGTCGTCCTGGTGAGGCCAAGAATACTGAGATTCTCTTTGTTGATGTGCAATGGCACTATAAGTTTCAGCATCAACGATCACAACAAATTCAATTTCTATATACAGCCCTTGCCAAAAATATTAGGCCACCCCAGTGTTTCTGGTTTCTGCTATCTCAATGTTAATGAAACTCGTGCACATGGTAGTTTATGGTATATTTCGCAATATGCATTAGTTTTAATATTTGGTTGACCCTCCTTTAGCTCTAATCACCGCTTTTATACGGTTAGGGCATAGAATCAACTAGTTTTTTGCAGGTGCTAGGCGCAATCTTACTCCATTTTTCTCTAAGTTTTTGGTACAAATGCTCTTGATTTTTAATTGTTGTGTTCTTGATAGCTTTACCAAGAGTTCCCCATAGGTGTTCGATCGGATTTAGATCTGGGCTCTGAGTTGGCCAGTCTCAAACCATTGACGAGTATTATTTGCTGTATGACATGGAGCATTGTCCTGTTGAAAGATAACACTGTTTTTCGACACTCCTGGATGCAATTTAGCAATTGATGGCTCTAAAACATCCGATAACATAGAAACATAGGTAGCTGAATTCATCCTTCCCTGACATAAAAACATTTCTCCGGGTCCTGTGGCAGACATGCAGGCCCGCAACATGATAGAACCACACTCATGTTTTACGGTTGGTACCAGGCATTCAGCCTAAAATGCTTCCCCAACTCTGCGACGCACGAAAGTTCCACCAGATGTGCCGAAAGCCTGAGTAAAAAACGAACGATAATATTATCCTTATGTTGGATATTTCTTATATATTTTGGTAAAAAAACACAGATATTTTGAGTTTATATGTTGATTGAATACTTGCAGTATCTTACCTCATAGTTACTTTCATCTGACCATATGACTTTCGACCATTGCTCACTGGTCCAATTTGAGTGGTTTTTGGCCCACTGAAGACGTTTATTCATATTCGCTTCAGAAATCCATGGCCTCTTCCTGGCTTTACAGCCTTTCAGACCGTACTCTACAAGCCTTCTTCTAACAGTTCTGATTGATATTTGTGATGTACTTGCCTTGTTGAAGTCCGCACAGAGCTCTGACGATGTTTTTCTCCTCATTCTGAGCGACTGACGGATGATAGATCTGTCATCATGAGGCGTTCTAACCTTTTTTTCTACCTGTTCTTTGTATTGTCTTCACATCTTTTGTCTCTCTAGAGCGCTTTCCACACATATTGCGATTGTAAAGCTTCAGTACAAGTTTGAAGCCGTGATTGCGCGTTGTGTTCTCACTCAGTGTGAAAATATCCCGGTAGTCAACACTGTCGAACCCTTGAAGTATTTTGAAAACTTCGATGTGCTGACCACGCAGTCTACGAGTTCCCAGCGGGAACAGATCTAATTCCCTTAGTCTATCCTCATAACTTTTATGTCGGATAGAGGGAATCAGTTTGGTTGCCCTGGCTTGTATGCGTTCCAACCTTGCGATATCCTTTAGAAACGAAGGATTCTAAAATTGTACGGCATACTCCAGGTGCGGCCAAACCAGGGAGTTGTACAGACAAAGTACTATTTCCTTGTTACGGTATCCAAACTGGCGCTTTATATAGCCTAACATCCTTTGGGCTTTCTTCTCCACCTCAATACACTGTTTCGAGAAGTTGAGGTCACTCGTGATAGTTACACCCAAGTCCTTCTCAGTGTCGGTGGATTCGAGAGCAGTGCCCTTAAGGATATACTGAGATTGGGGGTTTCTGTGGCCGATATGCATCACTGCATTTGTTCACGTTAAAAGGCATTTGCCACGTGTCCGACCACTCCCCAATCTTCCCAAGATCTTCCTGCAAGCAGGTAGTATTTCCATCCTTTGCAACGTTCATACCAAGCTTGGTATCGTCGGCAAATTTGGAAATCTTGGCAACCATGTCACCGTCCATGTCGTTGACGTAGATGATGAAGAGTAGTGGTCCCAGGACAGAACCTTGAGGCACCCTGCTAGTAACGGGCACCCACTCAGAAGCCTGTCTATTCACCACCACCCGTTGCCGTCTGCCACTTAGCCAGTTCTCGATCCAGCCGGCTACTTTTCCGTCTATGCCCAGCGCTCGCACTTTCCGGAGAAGGCGGCGGTGTGGTACCTTAGCAAAGGCTTTCTGAAACTCTAAGTACACCACATCCACCGCCTTGTCCCGATCGTGCTCAATGAAAACAAAGTGGAAGAATTCCACAAGGTTCGTCAGGCATGACCTTTCCTTTCGGAAGCCGTGCTGGGAACTCTTCAGTAGCAGGTTTTACTCTAAATAAGACGTTATCTTGTCCACTATCATGCTTTCCATGAGTTTACCGACTATCGAAGTCAGACTGATAGGTCGGTAGTTTGACGGATGGCTGGGGCCTCCTTTCTTGAAGATCGGAGTCACTTCCGCCTCACGCCAGTCTCTTGGAACGCATCTAGTCCGGATTGACGTGTTAAAGATAGCACACAGATGTTGTGATACTTCATTGCACACTTCCTTCAACACCTTGGGTAGAAACCCGTCCGGTCCAGGGGACTTATTCGTCTTTAGGTCAGCGATCTTTTTCTTTATTTCTCCTTCGGTGAAGTCCAGTGTAGCTAATTTAGATAGAAATATTAAAGTAAATTCAAGTAATATAGAATCTATATGGTTTTTCCCCATTTTTGCACCTAAATCGGCTGTTGTTTTTAAGTCGCTTCTGAAGACCGGTTCTTTTCCTTTTTGTTGGCATAAAGCCAACATCACTTCCATTCTAAAGGGATCATCCGCTTTAACCTTACCATCTGAATACCGTCCCATCTCAATCACACCTATCTTATCTAAGATCTTTGAGAGGCTCCTTACTAAACGATTGACCCTATATTGTGACAAAATCGGTGTGATACCTGATTCACAATTTGGTTTCCGCAGGAGTTTGGGGACTTGCGATGCACTCCTAACACCTACCCATGACCTTCAGTCCTCTTTGGACCGTGGGCATAAGTCGCGTGTTGTAGCTACTACCAATACCATAAAGTTGTAGTTTATAAATTTTTAATCATAAGGCTCTAATTTATAAACTGCAACTTTCTTGTATTGATGGTGGAGGCTTTCGAAATATTTTTGAGAATTTTATGACAAATAGATTCCAGCGTGTTTCTGTTGATGGGACCTATTCTGCTTCTGTGCCTGTGGTCTCAGGCGTTCCACAAGGGAGCGTTCTTGGTCCCTTATTTTTTTATAATTTTCACCTCTGACTTGGGCATTAACCTTGAAAATAAACTGATATTCTATGCTGATGACACTACTTTGTACTCCTCAATTCAGTCTCCATGTAACAGAAGTGAAGTTGCAGCATCTCCAAATAGGGATTTAGCCAGGATTACCTCTCGATGTCAACTTTGGGGTATGAAGCTTAATGCTGATAAGACGCATTCTATTAACATTAGTAGATCCTGTGCACTGGATCCAGCTGATTCCAGTTTGTAAATATAGGGTGAACTTATTGAGGAAGTGGAAAATTTACGTCTTCTTGAAGTAATTCTTGACTCGAAGGTAACTAGTGAGAAGCACATTCGTTTCTTGTCCTCCTCAATTTTACAGAAGACTGGATTGCTTCGTAAGTGTTACAGAACTTTTGCTTGTGACTCTACAGTTATTAAGGTTTTTATGCCTTGATTCTGCCTCATTTTTTAGTAATGTGCTCCTGTTTGAATCTCTGCTGCTAATTGCCATCTCAAGTTGCTGGACAGAGCGTTGATTTCAATTAAGTTTATACCACCAGCTCTGTCCCTTGATTTGGTTCATCGACGTCAGGTTGGTGATCTTAGCATTTTTTTTCAAGGTATTTAATACTATTCAGCATTCGTCTCACGCAGCTCTACCTGATTCTTTTAATCCATTTCGCGTGACAAGGTTTGCTCTTAATCTTAATGACTTGCTTGACAATGAATTTTATGAATGTTACTAGGGCACAGTTTTCACGGTGTTTTATACCATCGTTAATTAAAACATTGAATGCTCTTGTATCTGACAAAATTGTACACTCAAGGGATATTTCTTCATTTAAGTCCCGTGTAAATGCATTTTTAAACAGTCGCTTTTTCTCATCTTCTAATATTTCTTATTCATCTGGGTTTACTATTAGGCCTTCACTTTCTTCATGGCTGCCTTTGCCTCTTTTTAGTACCATTTTGGTATTTTGTGTGGACTCAATTTAGCAGTTGTTTTTGCACCCTGGAGTGAAGCTTTTGGTAACTCTCAGAATAATAATAATAAATCTTAAATGCAAGAATAACGTCAAACTAAAGTTAGGGGTTTTTTTTTAGACCACCATACACTTATAATGTTGATAGTCATTGTCAATGAAATTGTGAAAGCAGGTGTAAGAGATAAAGCCCAGTTTTTATTCTTGAAGACTTTAATATGCCAGATATAAATTGAGGTTCCGCAGCACTAAACGAGAATAATATACTTGTTAAATGCATTAATGACAACTTTCTTGAACAATTAGTAAATTTACCTACTAGAGGGGACAATATATTGGACTTAGTCATAACTAATATTTCAATGAATATTCATGGTTTAAATGCAGCAAAAACCTTAGAAAATAGTGATCATAAGATTCTATATTAAGTTTAAGTTGCAGATTGTAATTTAGAAGTAGACTTTAGCAAAATAAAGGTAACTATGTCAAATTTAAAGAAACGATTAATGATATAAACTAAAATAACTTATTTACTGGTAAAGATTGTTATTAAATGTGCGACATTTTTAAAAGTACTTTATATTAAATTCAGTCAGAATGTTAGGAATCATTAAACAAGAGATAGTCCTTTACCTAGAAAAAGAAATTCAGATTCCCAGCATGGGTTCACTGCAGATAAATCATGTTTATCAAACCTTTTAGAATATTTAAATTATGTAACCAATGAATTAGATAGAGGCAATAGTGTTGATGTGGCAGATCTAGATTTTAGTAAAGCATTTGACAAAGTTCCACACGATTATTTAGTTTTTAAATTAAATGAAATAGGTATAAATGGAGTTGTATTGTTTGCATTTTTAACTGCAGGTTAGTCTGGACAATCTGACAGTGACTAGCTTCTTCATTAGAGTCTACACGCACATCACCTGCTGCTAAACATCTCTGTATATCACAGTCACACGTTCTAAGATGATCCTGGGGTGAGGTGGTGTGGGAAAGGGGGGAGTCGGCTTATATAATTAATCTGGACAACAGCCATCGATCTGTTTGGCCTCCGATCGCTTTGTTTGTTTACAAAAAAATTTGTATTATTTTGACAGCCTATGTCTAGGGTTCCAGAATGATTTTATATTCGTAAGAACTTAGTAAAAATTAATACATTTATTATCGTCAATCCATTCAGAGTTCAGAGTTACTTTTCAAAATCATGTGGCTTGTTTTGTGTCTATTTCATTCAGCAGATGATAAACGGTAAATCATATCGATCTTTTATTGAGCAATTTTATTTAGATAATGATTAAAGAAACGAAGAAATCGTTGTAAAGAATACTTTTAATAGAATGTAAAGAAAAAAAATTGATATAGTACAGTCAATAAAATTAATTGTCGGAAAATATGTAATTGTGTAGCCTATCAACTCAACTGTATTTATTATGTACCATTATATAATATAGTTAGCATCAATTAAATGTTTTTTTCAATTTATTAATCTGTAGAAAATGTATGCATATTTGAATTACAATGTAAAATGAAACATTATAACAACCTTGACTATTTTAAAAAAGTTACAAAAGGAAAATGACTTACTTTGTGAACGAAATTGTCAACTGTGAAAGGGTGAAATGTTCGAGAAAGTCAGATATCTCACCACATGAACTCCATTGATCTTCTGTTAATGATTCCGTATTCTTATGATTACTTAAAGGTTCCTAATCAAAGAGGAAATGTCTTCTTCCCTGCAAAAATTATAAAGTACAATGTTAAGAGAGTTTTTTACGAATTGGTTTTTATATCTCTACATATGAGGTTTTAGGACGATAGAGAAATAAGGGGAGGGGAAGTGTCCATTAGAGAGAGAAGTGATCTTTGCAGCTATGTTAAATACGTTCTAGACATTCATAATCTTTAGATTACAGGCATGATTTGCTTCAATGTATGTGTGTGTCTAGACTCTAATTCGTTCGAAAAAGGTCGCTGAAGCGATATTTGTCTCCTGTTGCCGATGTTATATATGATAAAATTGTCTAGACATTAGTATTTGGGGGGATTAATACTCTGATATCTAGCATTCGCATCATTAAACATACTAATTATTTTCAAAATGAAACAAGCAAACACCTGCATATGACCAATGCTAGGGGGGTGGTAGGTGAGGGGGGGGGACGCCATTTTACTCCTAACCTAACCCAATGTATGTTTGTATGTGTTTATGTGTGTGTAGACTCTAATTCCTTAGAAATCCCCAGTTTTTATGGGTGTCTGTGCGTGTGTGTAGACTCCAATTCCGTCGAAAAAAGGTCACAGACCAAATATTGGTGGGGTGAGGGGGAAGAGTCGGCATTCACCATAACGGTGCTGATTGGGGAGTTGAGGAGACTCGGTATTCACAGTAAGGGAGTGGAGAGACTCGGCATTTGCCCTGCATTACTACTGAGCTCAAAAACGGAGGGAGAGGCAGAGGGACAAGGAAATCATCGAAAATCTTCCCAAGATTAGTAGTTTCCTTCATACATCCACTTAATTGTCAAACACTGGGACTGGGTGTGAAGCTGCACAATTTGTAAGCATAGAGCCTGGATCTTCACATTGAACTTCTCATCCCTGAAACTCCCAGTGATAAAAGTCCTCAACCCCTTCAACCTCTTGGTTTCCCTGTCACTCCAGTGTTTTCAGAACCTGTTTCTGCTTCACAACCTGATGAAACATCTGACTCAGTACAAAAAAAATTTTTTACACTTCCAAACTTGGCGAATCAGAATAGTTTCCTGAACAAAGCGATTCAAAGGCCCATGATCCTGGACATTGGTAAAAATTCCTCGCTGATTCTGACATGATTACTAGTTAGCCAGGGGTCCAAATGATTGCCAATATCACAGTGGTAATTTTGCAGCTTCAGAGAGAAATTAGGAAATCGAATTCGTCGTTTCAACATGAAAAATCTGTATAGCATGAAAGCAAACAATAAGAAGCTTTACAGAGACTGGATACTGTATTCCCTATTGAAAGGTAAACTATACTTTTATTTCTGGAAATTATTTTCAAAATCTCACTCACACTGGAGTAACAGTGGCAAGATACTGAAATTTCATGAAAACAGTGCAGAACACATACTCTCTGTTCAGTCCTGGTTATTACAATCCAAAGAGGAAGAATATATCGATTCAAAGCTTCATAAAAAGCTGAAAGGAGAAAGAAACTATTACCAAGCAATAATTCGCAGGGCCATTGGGGTCATAAAGTTCTTACCGCAACGTGGACTAGCATTATATGGAGATAAGGAAGTGTTTGGATCCTCTAGAAATGGAAATTACATGGGAATTTTGTAATTGATTGCAAAGTTTGATCCTTTTATTGCAGAACATCTCTCGTTATGAAAACAAAGGAAGTGGGACAAAAAGTAATTTCTCTTCAAGAATATGCAATAAACCTATTGAACAAATTGGTGAAGATGTGTTATCAACTATATGTGATGAAGTTATTGATGCTAAATACTTTTTCATATGTGTCGATTCAACACCTGATGTCAGCCATATTGATCAACTAACTATCATTGCACGATACATCAATATGAGTAGATGTACTGTAGAGAGATTCTTGATGTTTCTTCCCATTTTCAGCCATTCAGGTGAAAGCCTTCAACAAGATGTACTGAAAACTCTCGATGAAATGACTCTTTCCCTTGATGACTGCTGCGGTCAAAGTTATGATAACGCTGTAAATATGTTAAGGAAATATGCTGATTTACAAGAAGGAATTAAGGAAATAAATCCATTAGCAGATTACATTCCATGCGCAGCACATTTTTTAAGTCTAGTTTAGGATTGCCAGTGTCAACTGTTGCCTGGATGCTAGATATTTCTTTGGGCTTGTGCAGGAATTATTTGCATATTTAGTTGGATCAACAAAGCGCTGGAATCTACTAACAAAGGGATTGTCACCTAATGAAAATGGTAGAATTCTAACCCTAAAAACATTATCATCCACAAGTTGGCATTTTCATTCTAAATCTGTGAAAGCACTGCACATAAGTTACTCTAACGTATATGATATGTTAAATGAAATTGCAGACAATGAATAAGTTAAATGAGATGCTCGACTTGCTGCATCAGTATTTACTTAGAAAATGTTCCTTCTTGAAAGTGAATTTATGCGGGTTCTTTGGAACAAGATCCTACAGCATTTTCAAAAGCTAGTACTCTTCTCCAAAGCAAAAATATTGATATCAACATGGCTCTATCATTGTTTCTATCCCTTGAAAGTTTTGTTGCTGAGCTTCGTGATCAACTTGATGAACTGGAGAATGAAGCAAAGAATCTTATGGAAAGTGTTCGACAAGTATAGGTATCAGAAAAGGTACGAAACAGAAGACGATGGCCTCAAGCTGATGATTCTGCTGAGCCTGATGCCAATCTTCAAGCTGCACAAAAGTTGCGTGTACAGAGTTTTGTTGTCATAATTGACAAGTTACTTGCAAGCTTACCTCAACTTCGACAGTCTTATTGCCATATATCTAACGACTTTGTCTTTATAAAGTCATTGAGGGAGAATGATGCTGCACAGCTAAAAGTTGATGTATCCAGCTTGCTTAAAAAATACATCAATGACTTGGAACCCCTCTGCAAGGATGAATTTGTAACTTTCTCAGAATTGGTAACCTATCTGAAGTTGGATCGTGATTTTCATGTCCTTTTGAAATACTTGTGGAAGAATCCAATTCTAGAGTCAACATTTGCGAATGTTTCAACTGCTATGTGATTGTTCTTAACATTGCAAGTCACAGTCTGTGAAGGTAAATGTTCATATTCCAAACTCTGATAAAAAACAGATTCCGTCCAATAATGACACAAAAACTACTGAATGCATTATCTGTGATGTCATTTCAAAATGATGTCACCTCCTCAATGACATTTGAAACCATCCTTGAACTGTTTTCATCGGGAAACCCAAGAAAACGGTCAATGGTGTAACTATATTTATGTATATATGTATGTATGCTGCTACCATATTCCAGGTTCAGGAGTTATCGCGAGTTCTTCCGTAGTTAAGGAACTATTACTTACCTCTTTCATTCAAACATAAGGCTACCCATGGCACAGTTGCGTGTAATACAAAGCTAGATTGATAACCAGTGTAACATTGTTCGAGAATGGATAATAATCGTAAGATTGTACTATATGTTTAACTGTCTTGGTAGCATTATGTTTAAGGGGCGCTATGTGCTGTAGCCTATAAGGTGTCCCGGCTTCGATCCTCAGACTATCGCATGCAAACTTTAATTTCATGTAATTAATTTCTTCCTGTGATGATTTAATTTTAATTTGTGTGTTGAAGTTAAAAACTAATAGTAGATAATACTGTAAGTACTGTATTTCCAATCGCAGTAGAACTTGAGAATAAAATGATGATGGCAATGTGTATAAATATACTGTACTATTAATTCATTCGGATGTTTCAATAAAACACCAAATTGTTCAGATATTGCATATCCTATGTAAGGGAAGGGGGCCCCAAACTGTGGGTGGAGTGGGGCCCATTGTAAGCTAAGTCCGGCCCTGCCCGGGGGAGGTAAAGTCGCAGAAGGGTTTCGAGTGTGGTTGGCAGCTACCATGCTCTTAAAATTGGAAGGACAGTAGTAGCATTTATTTTTTTTTTTTGGGGGGGGGAAGGTTACATCTAAGAGGCATATGAAGTTCCAGGTTGCGCATGCAGCGACAGGGCTGGATTGCTTGGCTTCTCTAAAACAGAATCCGTCGTAGCCTGGGCGGTTAAGGCCTCCTTCTCAAACAACCCCTAGCCCCACGTGGATCCGCGCCTGATAGCAGGATACCTATCTAAACAATCGAATCCCTTACTGGTATCATGTCAATAATTGAGGACGTCTAAGTCTTCCTTGGCTTTAGAAGCAGATAATGAGTCGTCCATAGTTTTTTTTAAGAAATCGTCTTCAGATGATGAGTCTGAGTTCTCCAAACTATTACTGCTGCTGTCAGAATTACAATTTCTTACAGACATTGGCAGCTTGGTCTTTTACTTAAGAGGATTGCTTCCCAATCGCCGAAATTAGGCCCTTGCAACATTGATATCCACGTAAGTTTGAAATAAGGATGAAATACTAGAGCCAAAACAGCAGCAGTTACCTCGGGGCGCAACAACAAGAAAATACCAAATCTTGCCATTGAAACTAGAGATAATTGCTGCCAGTAATGACATGCAGTGTCTAAAGCACAGGTCGTTTGGCTTGATAAGCTCAAATCATGCGAGGGCATCGGCTTTGGGCGTTGAAGTCGCCTAAGATGAAATATGGATGGGAAAGCTGGTCAGTTAGTTGTTCTAATTTTGTATATGATGCTCTGATGTTTGGAGACATGTAAATGGAGCATATTGCAGTCAGTTGAGTCAACTGTATCCTTATTGTTATAGTATTTATATTTGTATTGATGTTCAATGTGGTATAAAGCAAGCTTTTATCAAAAATATGATATTGCCTCTTTTATTTGGGTCGGAGTGGCAGAGGTATTTATTTCTAAGAAAATATCAGAATTGTTAGGCAGTCTCGTTTAGGCATATGCACGTGGGATGGTAATCTTTTATTAGATCTCCTAAGATTTCATAATTGGTTCTAAGGCTGCGAATGTTCCATTGTAGGGAAGAAAGTTTATATGGTGTGTTGGTTGGTTGTAGTCGAAAATTATTTGGATTATTTTATTCGTCCCAATTGGACGGAGGTGCTAGTTTTGGAAGTCGGTTTTAGTGTTCTGCTTTTGGATGCTCTCGGTGGTGCTGGAGCTGTTTTGTTTTGTTGAGTTTTCTCAGATGTGGTGGTTGAATTGTTTGTTGCTGTATAATTTTTATTTATTGCTTTTGGTGGGGGAAGGTCTTAATGTACCGTATGTTTGGTAGTATGGCTAGGTTTCTCTCTGGATGGCGGTTGATGTTTTAATAGGCCTCCGTGTTTGTTGTGCAGTTTAAGTGGAAGTTGAGCAAAGAAGTATAGCGTTTCTGCCATGTCCTCTAATGCCTGACGTCGAGGGATGCCAAACCGGAGCATTCGGTTTCTTACCTCTTGATTATATTCGTAGTGTTGGCAAATTTTGCTGAAGGTATGGTGGGGTTTACTGCAGGTACAGCATATTTCTGGATTTTTACATTAGTCACTGCTATGACCTTCTGCCGAAGATCTAGAGCACAGTTTTGAGTCTGATTTGCAATATTTGGCCGGTTACCCATATATTAGGCAAGAAAGGCATTGCATAGGGGTTGGCAATTCTTCCCCAATGTGGATAATGGTTTCTTCAACCGGATCGTGCGAGGTATCATATGTTGTTTGAAAACAATTTTTAGGATCTTGAGGAGTGTTTGTTTAAATGTATTGTGTTTTTTTCGAAGATTGATAACCATCGTCTTCGAATGCTTTCTTTATTCCTTTGCAAATAAATTCTTCTGTTCTGTTTGATCCTAGAGTGAATTTGGAGAGCAGTACTGTGCCTCTCCAAATATTATACATGCTTTTGTCTTTTGACTGTAGGCTTTGGTTGCCTAGTGAGTTGAGAGAGATTAGTTTTTTTGGATATACTCTCTACTTTAGCTTTGACGATGGCTCGGGTTCGACTATGGTTTAGATTGAATTTTGGTTGAGTTTCCCCTGTCAAGGACTGCAGACGCTCACAGAGGTCTATGACGCAGTATGGGTTGTTGTTTGGGCGCGGAAACGACCGTACTCGTAGGCCTGTAGGGGCCAGGAGCAGAGGGTTTCTTTTTCAACATTGAGGCATAGGACGTCCCGGGCAGCGCCCGGGCGCGCCGGGACCAAGTCCTTAGCCTCGCGAAATGAGAGACGATCCTGTGACTGAACGGCTAGGATTTCCTTCTCAAGGAGATACGCACCAAATTGCTTCGAAAAAGCGGAGTGCGGCTCTCCTTGACAAACTTGGCCACACACAATTTCGACTTATCGTGTGGCTTTAGAGCAACTTACACAACTTCGGGTATCTCCGTCTTTGGGCGTCTACAGGAGCGATTAGTATGTCCGAAGCGGTGACAGTTTTCAGCACCTCTGCGGCAGTGGCACGAATACCTCCACGCGGTACCAAACAGGACGCACCGACTCAAAAAACTTGTCACATTCGAACGTGACGAAGAGTGCGTCTCGAGGCGCCTCCCTGTTTTACTATCACACGCTCGACCTTGACTGCCCCATGGTCGGCCAGCTCTAAGGTGATGTGACTAATCATGGCCACCTCGGAGGGGGCTGATACATTCAGCCGAAGGCTTCCGTCCGAGAAACAGGTTACCTTAGTCTCTCTTTCAACCAATCATCTAGCTAGTGCTCTCATCTGATTGAGCATTTGGCCTTTGACCAACTTGCTGACATCATTGTAGTGAATAACTAAAAACACGTTTAGAGCCTACGGGCTAAAAAAAAAGGCCAGGTAATCTCTGAATAAGAGTCCTTAACCTATTCGTGGTTCCGCTTAGCGCACTTGAGGGTTTAGTCTTTTATTGGTTTGTATTTTATAGCGCCCATCTCAGGAATTTGCCCAAGGGCGAATCAGGGCCGAACTTGCTGGTTTTGACATGCTCGCTTGCCGAAAAGGCAACAGCCCCGTCCGTCCACGAGGAGGGGGAGGAGTGTTCTCTTTAATTTCTTCTTACCTTTCCTGTTTGTTCGAGAAAAGGGCTGGGAGAGAACTCGCTTCTTTTTCCACCCTCTGAATGGGTCCCAAGAGTAGATGCATCATCCTCGGCCAGATCTTTCTCCGAGATGAGGGAGATCTTGTCCGTCAGAGAGGTACTAGGTAGGGGGGTGGGGCAGTGTCGCCTGAGGATGGTCTTGCAGAGTAGCGGACTCGGGTTCGATATCTGGCACCGAGCAAAGGTTCACTCACTTGAAAGATCTACCATCTAGGATAGGGTCACCTCAGGGACAATCTCCACCTCACGAGGGGACTGCAACTGCAACCCTTCCCGGCATAAGGTGTCAAGTATCCATACCACGGAATCACAGGGCCTATGGCCCGTCACTGGAGTCGCCGGCATGACGACCCGCATTGTTAAAGAGGGAGTGGGCATGCCGGGTCCCATCAACTTGATAAATCTTGGATCGACGATTTTTTTTTTTTTTTTAAAGCTCATCTGGCGACTTCCTACTTGGGCATTAGCCGCCGTATTAAAACTGGCCTAGTTCTAGGCTACTTAAAAATAAAATTAAAGAGAAAAAAAAACAACACCCCAAAAAGGGGGAAAGGAAGCAAGCTGGTGCGTCGGGGAGAGGTCCCCCTGGCGCAGGAGCGTGCAACTAAAGGAAAAAAAAACCACAAAAGAAACAAATGCAAAAAACAAAAACAAAAAAATAAACCTTAAATAATAGGGAGAACACCGGCCTCCCGCAAGAAGACAACAAGTCAATGTGCACGAATCTGTCCCGAGTACAAGGGACAGACGGTAGCGACCCAGCCCATCCCGGTACCGGGACAGGTATCGTGCGCGAAGATGACCCAGACTGGAACATTCGACAAGAATGTGCCGAACAGTCTGGGGGACGACGCAGTCGTTGCAATAGGGCACAGGCGAGCGCTCCATAAAATAGCGATGTATCACACGAGTGTGTCCGATTCGGAGACGACAGAAAGCAACCTGAAGCCGCCACGGCATTGGGGGATAGGTCCATGGAAACAGTCGCGGCGCAATGGCACGCAACTTTAAGTTCCCTTCGACCGTCTCCCATCTTCTTTGCCAAGCAGTCCGAAGAGCTGCCCGTATTACCGCCATGTAGTCGGTGTGAGGAAGAGCGAAAGGCTGGTCCAGTCGCAAAGTCCTCGCGGACTCTTTGGCGCCCTCATCGGCGCGCTCATTCCCCGCAATTCCTACATGTCCAGGAACCCAGCAGAAAATAATCTCGACATCCGCCCAGCTAGCCAAAACCGTGGAGTCACAGATATCACGAACCAGGGGATGCGGAGATTCCAATGCCCCGAGAGCACTCAGGGCGATATGTAAGTCGCTATAGATCACAACCCGGTCTCCGAACCGGGCACGTCGCGTAATCTCCCGTACCGAGTGGTGTATTGCCACCAGCTCGGCCGTGAAGACAGGCGCAGCGCCTGGTAGAGCCCCGCTGACTTCAAACAGAGGGGATACGGCGTGGAAGCCGACCCCCTCTTGGGACTTGGAGCCATCCGTATACACTGGCACAGTTCCAGCGTGATACGATGTGTGCTCCAAAAAGGTCGAACGCAATATTCCCGGCGCAGTACAAGCTTTGGTGAGCAGAGGCGTGTCGACAAATAGCCAAATGTGGTACCCTCCAGAGTGGCGTCCTGGGCAGAACCAGGGGCACTACCGGCCCAAGAGCTATATCTACCTCTCGAAGGAGTTTCCTGGCCCTAAACCCAAAGGGCTTAGGGTATGACTGGCGTCTCTTGGCGGCATAGGCACTATCGAGATCAGTTGCGGATGCAGTGAGAGCTGTTGGCGACTGAGGGAGGCGCCGGGCTCACGGGTACAGGCGAGTGATGAACTGCACGCGGCGAAGAGCGAGTGGCATCTCCCCAGCATCGACC
This sequence comes from Ceratothoa steindachneri, assembly GCA_963969495.1. Taxonomy (NCBI): domain Eukaryota; kingdom Metazoa; phylum Arthropoda; class Malacostraca; order Isopoda; family Cymothoidae; genus Ceratothoa; species Ceratothoa steindachneri. The sequence goes on along the minus strand of OZ018321.1, from coordinate 30,144,569 downwards.
AACAGGCTATCAATGGGGCAAGTGCGGAAGGCACCGGTCGCAAGGCGAAGGCCGGTGTGGTGGATCGAATCCACCTTCCGCAAAAAACGCTCATCTGCGGATGCATAAAACTCGCATCCGTAGTCGAGCTTCGAACGAACAAAGGATCGATAAAAAAGAAAGGCAGTAGCCCTATCAGCGCCCCAAGCGCTGAACGTCACGGAACGGAGAATGTCCATGGCGCGGGTACAAGAGACCCTAAGGCTGCGAATATGAGCCTCCCAGGTGAGGCGTCGGTCGAATACAAGACGAGGGAAACGGTGCGACTCAACCACATCCAGGCGCACCCCATTAAGAAAAAAATCTGGGTCGGGGTGAAGCCGTGGACGGCGGCAGAAGTGCACCACCTTAGTCTTGGCCAAAGAAAACCGAAACCTGTGCGCTTCGGCATAGCGAGAGACGCGGTTCAATGCCTGTTGGGGTCGATGCTCCAGAGTTGGCATCTGGGCCGCGCCAAAAGAGATCGAAAGGTCGTCCGCGTAGAGCGTAGCGAGAACATCTTCCGACAGCACCGAGGTGATGCCATTGATGCTCAGTGCAAAGAGTGTGACACAGGACACTTCCCTGCGGGACAACCTCTTCCTGCTCCTTTGGGCCGGAGAGGGCTCCCCCCACCCGTGCGCGGAATCGACGATCTCGCAAAAATTCAGATATAACATCGGGAGACGTCCCCCATCGTGTGGAGAGTCTCCATGATACCGTATCGCCATGCGGTATCATAGGCCTTCTCCAGATCGAAAAAGACCGTAGCGTAGTGCTGTCTACGAAGGAAAGGCTCGCAGACGGCATTTTCTAGTCGGAGCAGAGCATCCGACGAGGAACTTGCAGAAGCCGCACTGTGCGGAAGACAGATGGCCTCCGCTGTCCAGGAAAAAGGCTAATCTAACATTTACCAATTTCTCCATCAACTTGCACACGCAAGAGGTTAGAGAGATTGGCGGAAACCGGTCGGAGTAGAGTGATCTCTCCCCGGTTTGCGAAAGGCGAGCACAGTAGCGATTCGCCAGGAGTTGTGGAGAAGACCTTCCATCCAGATCCTGTTGAACAAATCTAACAGAAAGGCCATGCCTCGCTCACCCAGGTGTCGAAGCATGGCGTACGGGACATCGTCCGGACCATGGGCGGTGTCCGCGAACGAAGCGAGAGCGGAACGCAACTCACTCACAGTAAACTTGGGTTTGAAGGGTTATCCGCCTCTGGAGGTAAAGTCCAGCCGGCCGCCTTCCGCGACATAACGACGTGCATTGAATGCTGGCGGAGCAGCATCACAGCTAGAGAATGCAGAAAAAGCGGTCGCTAAGGATTCCGCCACGGACGCGGGGTCCGAGATTGAGTTCCCATTCTCCTGAAGATCGGGAGGGGGGTCCTGCGAGAACTTGCCCCGAATCCTTTTGACTCGTTTCCACACCTCAGCTAAAGGGGTCTTCCCGTTAAGTGAAGACACGTATGCCCGCAAATAAGAGCGGCGGGCGTGCTTCGAAATATACCGGAACCTAGCCAGACGAAATTCACCGAAAGTGAAAGCGTTCGGGCGGCGCTTATAGCGCATGTAGGCATAACGCTTCTGTTTGAGGGCCGTCTCACACTCGGCAGACCACCATGGTAGTGATCGGCGTGCAAAACGGCCAGACGTCCTAGGAATAGTAGTCAGGCCCACGGAGATGAGGTTGCCCGAGAAGAACTCAACGGCCTCATCTACCGATCTAAACTCCTCGACTGAGATAGAGAATTCAGTCCTTTCCTGAAATGCAGGCCACCGCGCCCGCGCCAAGCACCACCGAGGTGGTCTCTCAGGCGGAAGTTGCCCTGAAAATGATATTTGAATGGGAAAGTGATCACTACCATGGAGGTCATCGACCACCCCCCCAATCAAAATCAGGCTGTGCATCCGAAGAGCACAAAGATAGGTCAAGACAAGAAAATGAAGCGGTTCTGAGGCAGTGATGCGTAAACTCATCCACGTTTAGGACACCCATATCAAGCTCTTCGATCAGATCGGCAAGGACTTGTCCCCTGGGATTTATGGAATAATCTCCCCAGAGAGGACACCTGCCGTTCAGATGTCCAAGCAAGAGATAGGGCCTCGGCAACCGTGCCACGACGCGGCGGAAGTCCCCCGCGTCGAAGTCAGCTGACGGTGGAATGTACGCAGAAATGATAGTATACCTCATATCCAGGTGCAGCTGCACAGCCACTGACTGGAAGGGGGTATCTAAAGAGAAAGGAAGAACGGAGACATCATGCCGGGTGTAAACCGCGCATCCCCCAGCCCGGCCATCCCGCGGTGGTGGGGTCGCAAGACCCTTATACCCCGGGAGGGCGGGCAGGGGGCACGCGCCTAGCATGGTCTCCTGCAAAAAGATAGCTAACGGGGAACGGGACGAGACGAGCCTCCGCAGCTCCTCCCAGTTGGTCCGGAGTCCAGGGCAATTCCATTGAAGGAATATGCCCTCCAGGCCTAGCTCCAAGGAGACGCGGGGGCCCTCCTCGAACTGAAGACCCTCACGGGAATGGCCGTACGCTTCCCGGAGGCAGAACCCCGGGTGCTGTCGCCTTCGAGGACTTATTGGGGGAGGTTGGGCTCGCCATGCGAGTCTTTTCCTCCCTCCGCCTCGAAACCTTAGGCGGGCGGTGCGGCTTCGGAGGCGGGGGGCCCTCTTTTCGAGAACCACCGTCTCCGAGCCACTCGCTACACCTCGGGGCGTGGGCGAAGGAGCCGAAGCTCCTTTGTTGCTGTCCTCCTTTCGGGGGACAGCTTTAGGAACCCCGGAAGATGGCCTAGCGACCATCTTAAGGGAAGATGTCTAACGACTCGGTGGAGGCGCGTGGCCGTTTCGCCTTACGGGAGACGGTCACGCTGGGGGAAGAGGGGGGAGCCCTGGTTTTAGCCGGGGCTGGGTATGAACCCTTTTTGCCACCAGCTTTATCAGGGGAGCGCCCGGGTTGGGTAGAGCCCACAGAAGGGCTCCGAATGGGCGCGGAAACAACCGTGCTCGTTGGCCTGGATGGGCCAGGAGCAGAGGGTGCCTTTCTAACTATTGAGGCATATGACGTCCCAGGCAGAACCGGGCGGCCAGGACGAAGTCCTTAGCCTCGCGGAATGAGAGTCGATCGTGGGCCTGAACGGCCAGGATTTCTTTTTCAAGAAGATATACACCACATTGCTTCGAAGAAGCGGGGTGCGGCTCTCCGCAATTGACACACTTGGCCACAAACGATTTCGACTTATCGTGTGACGCCTTGGAGCAACTTACACAGATTTCGGGTGACCCCCACTTTGCACGTCTACATGAGCGATTCGTATGGCCGAAGTGGTGACAATAATAGCACCGCCGCGACAGTGGCACGAATGCCTTCACGCGGTAGCGGTACCAACCGGCACGCACCGACTCAGGGAGCTTGTCACAGTCGAACGTGACGAAGAGTGTAGGGGTGGGTCTCGAGGCCCCTTCCTGTTTTCTCATCGAACGTTCGACCATGACCGCCCCATGGTCGGCCAGCCCTAGGGTGATGTCCTCAATGGAGTAGTCAACGAGTTCCCTCCCATAAACTACTCCTTTCACAAAGTTCATGGTAGAGTGCGGAGTCACACTCACCGAGGTGCCATGAAGTGTCCGAAGAGCACTTACCTTGGCCGCCTCGGCGGGATTCGCCAGAAGACTCCCGTCCGAGAAATGGGTCACCTTCGGCTCTCTACCAATTGCACTAGCTAATCCTCTCCTCTGATGGATCATGTTGCCCTTGGACAACATGGTGCCATCAGTGGAGCGAATAACGAGGAAGCGTTTGAAGCCAGCGGGCTCGAAAACGCCAGGTAGCCTCTGAATCAGGGACCCCGATGTCATCGAGGCTCCGCCCTGTGCACTTTTGTTGTTAGTCAGGGGCTCCGCAACCGGGGGGGCAGAGGGGGCGGATGTGCCGATCTTGGCTTGGTCGCTTGCCAGTGGCAGCAGACCCATCCGTCCCTGCAGCCCCCGCGGATGGAGAGGAGCCCCGAGTCTTTTTCTTTTTTGGAGGGGAGGGCGGGGAATGAACCCGCTTCTCACCTCCGCCGGAAGAAGCCCCCAGGCCAGATGGACCGGCCTCAGCCAGGTGATTCTCCGAAATGGAGAAGGTCCTGGTAGTCGTGGGGGCACCGGTGGGAGGAGATCCCTCCCCTCCTTGTACTGCTTCGGAAACCACAGCTGTTTGAGGAGGACCTTGCATTGGGGCGGATTCGGGTTCGGTGCTTCGCGCCGAGCCAGGATTCTCCCCCATGGAAGGCCCTACCGTCTGAGGCTGGGTTTCAAGGACCATGTCTATCTCAGGCGGGGCCTCCAGTTGGCCATCCCCCCTCCCCAAGACATCGCAGGCACCGTTGGCAGTATCGTCACTAGTCTTCTTTGGGGAGGCATGGGCCTTGACCCCGGCAAGGTTCAATATTCCTTCCAGCAGGTCTTTTGAGGGAAGCGACCGAAGGGGCCTGGCTTCCCTCTCCCCCCTAAGGGGGTTTGCCCTACTGAGCCGCTTCGATGTGGAGCGGCTGGCTAAGGGCTGCCTGCTGGCTTTCTTGGCAGTCCCCTTGGAAAGAACAGAGGGGACTGCCGCTGGTAAAAGGGGGGCGCCCGAAAGCACCTCCAGAGAAGGGGGTGAGGTGGTCTTCTACACCCGTAAGCAAAGGAGAGGAGTAAGCCTCCTCTCCTGTGAGAGATATATGGAGGGTCCCCTGAGCAAGCACAGGGAAGGGGGGACCTCCATTTTTTTGCTGGAGCTGCCCAAGGGCGGCTCCGTAGATGTTATAGGGGAAGTTGGGGGTTGTTTTTTTTTATACTCATCATTGGGCATGGTGACCCTCTTTTTAACACGGGATGCAATCGCGCATCACCTCTCGCAGTAGCCCGCACTGCGAGGGGTGCTTACAAGCCCGGCAGAGCCAGGCGCCGCAATTTAAGACCACCCCTCCCGCCTGGTGGCCTGGCAGTCCATCGGGATGGCAGCTCCATCTTGGACACGGCGTAAAATTGATAGAATGTGAAGAAGAGAGGAAAAGGGATGTGAGGAAGGTATGGGTGGGGATGAAGCAGGTTGTTAAAAACCAGCCACCCCAGACCGGAGCTCAGGGGATAGGGAACATTGTCCCCTCCCCCTCAGCCCCGATGCGGGACGGTTGGCTGAGAGGAAGGTCAGCATCTACCCTGTGAAATTAGAGGCTGACCAGAGAAAGTTGTGGGAGAGGTTGTATGAAAAGCGACGAGGTAGGAGAGAAATACAGGCTATCTGAAGGAAGGAAGAGAGGCTGCAAACTGGGGCTGGATCCCGTCAGCACGGCCGCCAGGATGGCAAATCGCCGCGCCCCTTAAGGGGTTGGATCGACGAGGTGCGTAGGCAAGTACCAGGAAGCGATGTCCCAGTTTCAACAAGGAGATATGGGGGCTTGGTTTAGTAACATTTGTCACTCATAATAGGTGATGGTGCAATTGTTAAATAATTATTAGCCATCATCTTCGGGAGAAGCGTTTCGTGTCTACTGGTGAGCAATGAAGTCACCTCGAATAAATGGATAGGTTGGTTTAGAGGTTTCAGATGATTTGGGCAGTGTACTAGTAGGTTGTAAATTTGAGGGTATGATTATTTGGGTGAAGGAGGAGTGTCTGTAGTGTAGTGTTATCTAAGGGTAGTATACTTTGGAAAATTGTGTCGCTTTATGTGGTGGTGGAGTTTCTTATATATTAGTGAAGTGTATGTTGTGAGCGCAGAGTAAGTTTTTTTTTGTAAATGTTTTCATTACTGAAGCCGTTTATGTTCAGTTGTACATTTGGAGAATTTAATATGTATAAGGTGGCTCTTTCTTGAGATTAGCAGGAGGCACGATGTCATTAGGGAGTTATGCTATCGGCTCATTTGTGCAGTGTAAGTGGAGCCAGTTAATGCCACTGTTGCATAACCGACAGTCAAGTATCAGTCTGGCAGGAATAGGTTACAAGACGTTGATAAAGTTAGGAAAAGGGTGGTTTTTGTTTCACACTGTTGGATCTCTCCAGGTGTGCAAAGAAAGTAAGAAAAACAAAAAGCGAAAAAAGATTGATGAAAGCTTCACCATTCTATCTATCATCAGCTCGAAATTCTTGGGCGGGGAGGGGCATTTGAAGTCTGGAAACAAATGCTAGATCAATCAAGTAAGTATTATCGATTTAACTTGTATCTTCGTTGTTCCAGTAAGTAGGATTCTAATTTAATTCTTTCGATTTCCCTTCAACAAGGTCGCCATTTCATTTAAATTTATTATTTTATTCTCTCTTTTCTCACCCAACAAATACATCCCATTCTCAACCATAAAACTTCCTTCAATAAGATTTTTTACCTAACTTTTTCCAAGACTTGGACGACAGCTGACAACCACACTGGTACTATTCAACAGAGTGGAAAACGTGTAGTACCTGGCTCACTATTTCACTAACCAAAAGTAAATAAAAATATATTGCAAAATAACCTTTACTTCAACATCAATAACTATGAATATATATTTTAAATTATGATTTATTGCTACCTAAAATTTAAAAACTTTTTCATTGCTTGAGCATATTTACTGTCGAGTTTCCGCTTTTGTTCATTCACAGACTCCAACTGCTTCTTTGCCGCCATATTTGAGGGTTCGCTGGTTAACAACAGTCGCAGATCGGACTCGGCTAATTCGTAATTTTGAAGGTACGAATTAGCAACTGCTCGCCGATAGAGACCCTTAACGTTACTAGCATCCTGGTTAAGGACGATGGAAGCGGCTACTACTGCCTTTTCGTAATTTCCGAAAGTTAGGTGGTAATAACAAAGGTTATTGTAACATTGAATTTTAAGTAAATTGAAAGAGTCCTTCTCTGGGTCAGAGAAACTGTCTGGCGTAATGGCGGCCAGCCATTTAATACTCCGAACAAGTAACAAAAAGACAGACAAATGAACGGGGTATTTATAGGACGGATTTGCTTGCAAGAGTTTAGAGAGTGCCAATCCTTTATACCTTCGCCCTTGCTCTAATTTCTCGAGGTCGGTATAGTCATAAATTTCTTTAGCATTTTGGATAACACGATAATTCAAGTAGCACGTCACATGGGCGGGGCTTGGGCAGCAACTTTCGTGGACAAATTCGCCTCCGATAGTTATGTCCAAAAGTACACGTTCATTACTCTTCAAAGACGCTATAGCAAATTCGATGGCCCTGTCTACTGCGGAAGAAGCCTCCCCAAACCTCAAGGGTTTTGTGGGGCCACTGCTTAAATAAGCCGAATCTAAGATCGAGACGAGGCATGAAGAATTAATAGAAGAAATTTCTACATTTAAGACTCCACCTTCTTTAATTTTGACCCCCTGGATTAAATCCTCATTGGTAGAGTGTTCGTTCTCTATTTTCAAGGTTTTCCATCCATTAATGAACAAGGTTTTCATTATAAAGAAAATATAAAAGACACTTAAATTCTGAATATAAGCAACACTTGGAACAATACTGAAGTCAGATTCTAGAACAAAAGTAATTTAACATCCCTCAGTCACAAAACTATTTTAAGTGATATTCAAGAGTGTAAATAGTTCACCGAACAGTTTGTTCCCACATTTCTTCTCATCCGAGGAAATAAATGGAAAAGTCTCGTTGCAATCTCTGAAAAAAGGAAAGAAACGACACTTGTAAAATAAAAAACCAATTAAACTAAGAGACATTCGTATAGGGAGATTTTTTTAACCCAATTGTCTAACTAGTCGTCGATGGACAGGCATCAATGCATTAATATTGAGAAAGTATTCACCTATTTGAAATAAATACGCAGTCATTCCATTTTAAGCGAGGAAGAGGGTCTTCCAACAGGATAATGAAATTAAAAAAATCAGAATGGCACTCGCTGGCAACAAAACGTTGGTTGCCTTCAAGGGCATAGACCGCCAAAACTACTGGCTAGTCTTATATTCTTAGCCTATATTAAAAAATAAAAACGAACAAACAAACAAACAATAAGCGCCCTCTAAAAAGAAATTAAAAAATAGCGTTAATCTGCATCATGCGGCTATACGTCGCTGTAAGCATTTATAGACAAATAAATAAACTAGATGAAAAAAATAAGTGCAAAATGTAAAAAAACAAAAAAGCAAAGACAAAAAACAAAACAAGAAGCAAAGGTAGGGCGTTGCGGAGTCAGTGGGGGTCCCGCCTCCCCAAGGGGTAGGAACATTCGACCAACACCAAAGAGGGTAAAATAAAATGGAAGAGGCTGGCAGTACACAAGTCTGTGTACACGAGCCCGTTCGGTACCGGGACAGGTAATGTGCGCGAAGATGACCCAGACTTGGACATTCACGGCCTCCTAGGTTCAGTTGGAGTAGGGATGTTAGTTCCAGCTATACCACCCATACACTGCCGGGTAGAGAAATTAAAGTTGTATAAAAAGTAGGTGCTTAAGGGAAAGGAGGAACGCACTAGGGTACCTAGCAATTGCAAATGTGCTAAAGTCAACCCAGTGAGCCAGGCCAGCCCTCTTTGCACTCGTGCAAGAAGCCAGTAAAGACGCCCGCCATAACCAATGCAGCCTTATGCATCCGAAAAAGGCCGATCTTCCCACTAATTGCGCACCAACGCCAAGGACTCATCAAGTCTGGGCATGTCAACCTGAGGGCGTTGTTTCCCTTTTACGGATACTTCTCATTAAGGGCTTCTAGGGTCGTGCACGTGTTGATACTTCCTCATTTATTGTTCTTACTGCCCATGGGATTCTTTGCATCCTTCTCAAAAAACACATTTCTGTTGCTTTTAATTTATTTTCCGTATTCTTCTTAATCGTCTATGACACATCCGTATGTTAAAACTGACCAAACATAACACTTTAACAACTTCTTAATGTCATTCCCGAGCTCAGATTCGTCAATAAATTTCTCATTTTCATAAAAGCAATTTTTGCCAATATGATTCTTCTCCTTATTTCTTACTCAGTCTGCCTCTTTTGACACAGTACTTCCTATGTAATTGAATTCCCTGACTTGTTTGATTTGTCTCCTTTCAATATATACACTCTCACTCTTAACCTATCTCTTCGTTTTGTTACACCAATATTCAGTCATTTCAGGTCTCTCAGATGCTCCATGCATTTTTTTTCCATATAACGAGAAGAGGTCTGAGGAAAGTACAAACCCCTGCCTCACTCTTCTCCTTATGTCTATCCATTTTGACTTCCTTTCTTCTATTTTCATGGCTGCTCTCTGAGTCCAATATCCTTACTATCTATTCCAATTTCTTTAAGTATTTTTATTAAGTCTCCATGTTTTACTGTGTCAACAGCCTTTTCAAAATCGACAAAACACAAATATACATCTTTCTGCATTTCTATTGCTCTTATTGTTCTTAGGTAGAAAATAGTATCAATTGTACCCTTTCCTGCCCTAAATCCAAACTGTCCTTGTGCTACATTTTCCTCTACCTTTCTCTTTAGTACTCCCAAAATTATCTTTCCCATCTGGCTCATTATTCTTATTGTTCTGTGCTTTCCATATTCTGCAGTTCCTGTTTTTTTAGGGATGGCTATAAATATAGACACTCATGGTATCCGGTATATACACACTTTCATATATGCTATTAGCTAGTTCTGTGATTTTGTCCGGAACCAAATCTTCCGCTGCTTTCACCATTTCTATTACCACTCCATCTTCAGCTGCAGCTCTATTACTTTTCATATTGGCAATAGTTGCTACTATCTCGCTCTTTAATATCGCTGGTCCTTCTAGGTCCTCTTGCTCATGTACCTCCGGGATGGCTTCTCTTTCCTATATAATATAGCTCTCTTGTGTGTTCTTGCCACATTTTCTAATATTTTGTCCAATTCCATCAGCTGATTTCCATGTTTGTCCATAATTACTGATCCTCGTGTTCGTTTCTTTCTCCCTGTCATCTCTTTCACTTTTTCATACGTCCTTGATTTACGCTTGCAAGTTGTTGTTTTATCTCTTGAAAGTTCTCATTGAGCAATTCTTCTTTTCTCAGTTTACATCTTCTCGTTATTTCTCTATCCAACTCTACATATCTTTCTTGGTTATTTTTCCGGATGGAGAGAAAACCCCTACGGGGCGCGCCCCCTGGGTGGCGGATGGGGAGGGGGGGAAACCCTAAGGACAAAAAAACTTAGTGCTGCCACAAAAATATATCGAATAAGAGGCCGTGGACCAAAACTGTGGCAGAGGATTGGGGTCCTCACTACATACTTCACCCCAAAAATAGCCATGGAGCGCAACCTAAGAAGAGATATAGGAAACGACGTTAATGAGAGCTATGTGAATGCAGATGTTGTCACGTCCGGTCGGGACAGGTATGTGCGCCAGGTACTACCTGCGTCCGATATCAAGCTACTGTTCGCACTAATGATAAACTTATAATTGGAACTTAGAATGTCAGGACTCTATTTCAGGCGGGAAAATTCGATAATTTGAAACGGGAAATGAAGAGAATGAAAATGACATTCTTGGAGTGACTGAAGGGAAGTGGACTGGAGTGGACGTTAATAGAGATCAAGATTATGAATTCATTTATAGTGGTGGTGAAGAACATCAGAGAGGAATGGGTGTAATGATGAGAAGGGAGGTGGCCAAAGTGTAATTGAATATTGGGCTACCTTACACAGGGTAATGATGGTGAAAATAGCGGGAAACCCCCTGACTATAAATATCCTACAAGTATATTCACCCACTACTGACCACCCTGATGAGGAAGTTGAAGATTTTTATGAAATTCTCACATAAGTGAAGAGCCAATGCAGACCACATGACATCACAATAATAATGGGTGACTTAAATGTTAAAGTGGAGCGCGGTAGACATGATAAAATAGTGGGACCTTTTGGTATGGGTGATTGAAATGAGAGAGGAGATAGATGGGTGGAGTGGTGCAGTGGTGAGGAACAAATTACAAACACATTTTTCAACATCATCCTAGATACCTGTTGGCCTGGGAGAACCCGGGAGGTGTATCAAGAAACCAGATCGACTAAATCACAATTAATCACAGGTTTAGAAATTCAATAAATCAATGTAAAACCTACCCCGGGGCTGATTGTGGACAAGGACGGGATCGTGCTCTAGTAATAGCAAACATGACCATTTCTCATCCTCCTAAAGAAGGATGAGAAAAGGTCAGAGTTTGAAATAGAGCTGAGGAACAGATTAGAAATATTGATCCTAATGGAAGTGGATGGGAAAGAGGAAAAGTGGAAAATGTTACAGGATTCTTTGGTGGGAGCAACAAAAGAAACTGTGCCGAAAACTAAGAGAAGAGTAAGACATAAATGGATGACTGAAGATATTTTTAATCTTATAGGAGATATGAGAAAGATATGTAAAAATAACCAAGAAAAGCAAGGCTGGATTAGAAAAAACATGCAAAAGGCCCCCGAAATTCCAAGACAAAAACAACAAAAAATAAAAGCAAGGAAGCACGCTCTAGCGTAGGGAAAGTGGTGAGTTCAGCCTCCTCCAAAAGTCGGAGAGTCCACGAATCTGTACACAAGAAACAATCCCGAGTACATAAGACAAGCGGTAGCGACACCGCTCGGGAGAGGTATCCTGCTAGAAGATCACCCCGGGAACAACGTTGTCGTCGCAATAAAGTGCAAGCGACCACTCCATCAAATGACTGTACGTCCCGCGAGTGAGCCCAATTCGAAGACAACAAGCGACCAGAAGCCGTCGCGGCAATAGGGATAGATCCATGGAAATAGTCGCGGCGGAATGGAACGCACC